>OZ023319.1:37366846-37745368 GCA_964007375.1 Ophion obscuratus | reverse complement strand
AAATACCGCAACGATAAAAAGACGCGTCTTTGGACTGAAACCATTCGTCCAACCAATGTTGTACTGCATCTTAATTGGCCAAGTGTAGCCCACCCAAGCCGTGCGCCATCGACCGGAACAAGTGATAGTCTGAAGGGGCCAGGTCTGGCGAATACGGCGGGTGCGGTAGCCGGTCCCATTTCAGTGTTTTTATGGTATCCTGGACGATGGTACTGCGATGGCACGGAGCGTTGTCGTGCTGCAATATCACACGTTCGTGTCTCGTGTCCCATTCTGAGCGTTCTTCGAGCAATGCGTGGTTCAAATTGATTAGCTGTTGTCGGTAGTGATGCGCATTGACAGTTTCACGCTGTTTCAGCAGCTCATAGTACACGATTCCTTTCTGGTCCCACCAAACGCAGAGCATTCCCGTGCGGAAGTTGAGTTGAGGCTGTGATCGGGCCCCAATAATATTCCCCCAACTTTATTCAGGCCCTAATCTGGAAGCCACATGAGGGCCGTTACCGGTCAGTCACACTTTGTCAGCAAGGGCCATTAAAGGCGCAACGACCAGGGCCTTATAAGTTGCCTCAATGACGCCTCATCAAAACCATTTTAGCGCCCTGAAAATGCCTCAACGGCGCTTCATCAAAACCATTTCAGCGCCATAAAACATCCGTATCATGGATATACGTGTATGTTAAATGCGTCAGGGTATATCTGTATTTGTTTTTATGTCATTGTTCATATGCATAGGTGTGGGCGTGAGTACATGTGCATGTATGTGTGCGCGTGTAGAAATGTGATTGCGTATTTGCATGTGAGCCTTTATGACAAACTGCCATGACAAAGTTAATACAAAAAATAATGTGAGGCGAACTCTCTTCACTGCAAACATTTATTTTTGAGGAACTATCCACTATGATAACATTTTTTAGAATTGTGATAGCTTGTAACACTTAAGTTTGAAATTATAAGATTATCACATTGATTATAGTTATAGTCACAGTCTGAAATGAGTCTGTAAGGGTACAGAACGCGAAGGAGCGACATTATATGTCCGCTGTATAAAGTAAAGTATTAATGAAGTATTAAAGAAAAATATCAGTATATCACGGGGAAAAAATACACCACGGAATTCACTTGTTTTTTGGCAAGGTCCACGTAGATAAGTCATCTCGATGAGACTTAACGCATCCTGCGCTCCCCATGCCAGTCTTTTGCATTAGTTAAACAAATATATCCTACTACACATCCATTCTAAGGAATGGATGTGTAGTAGAAATAAAAAAAATATATGGGTCTACTGAATTACTAGAATGATTGTCTGAATATTTGTGTTCATCGTTGATTTTTTATTTGCTAATGCCCTTACGCTTTTTCCCAATTTTCGCTCGATAATATTATTCGATCGATGTAATATAAATACCATCAACCGTGTAGACTAAGCTATTTATACTGGTTTATCGCTATAATAGTCAGATCTGGGCCTATTGTGGAAATCCCTACTTGTTTATCCCTATATTGGCCAACTCTGGCCCTATTGTGGAAATCCCTACAGGTTTATCCCTATAATGGCCAAGTCGGGTCCTATTGTGGAAATCCCTACAGGTTTATCCCCATAATGGCCAAGTCTGGGCCCATTGTGGAAATCCCTACTAGGGAAAGCACCAGGGCAGCCCTGAAAGGCCCTTATTTTCATTAGGGATGCCCTATCAGTTTTCCGCACGGGTTGTGTTTTTTTCCGAAGCTATTTGGCCATTCCGTCGATGTTGACGCTTCGCCAAGTTAAAGTTTTTCTGCGTTTAGGATTCTGGAAGTATATCTATTTTTTATCGCCAGTAACAATTCGATGCAGGAAACTCTTTCTTTTCTGTCTCAAGAGCAAAATTTCGGAAGTGGCTTTTCGATTTTCCATTTGTCTCGCAGTCAACTCATGCGGCACCCACTTCCCTTATGAATTTTTCCCATGGCGTGCAAACGTTTCAAAATACATTGCCGAGTCACATTTAATGCCTCGGAAAGTTGATCTTCTGTTGGAGTGTCATCTTCATCCAATAACGCTTGCAGATCGGCGTCCGCAAATGTTTCCCGAGTCGAAATTTAGACCCTCCTTTGAATGCTCGAGAACCTATTTCCTTTGTAACGCACAGACCGCCGCCCTCCTTTGACTCCCCTTAAACCTATATGGAGAAATTTGCACCGTTGGCGACCCTCCGTTAGCCCTACTGAACCTTCTATTCAACCTCCTGAGCCTCCTTTAGGCCTATGGGCTCGGCTTGCGTGAACGTACACAACCTCGTTTTGGCTTAAAGTCCTATCTGTACCCTACAGAATCTCCTTTGAATCTAAAGCAGAAGGAAAATGAAAGATTGGATCCAAAGGAGGTTCTGTAGGGTCAAGCTATATCTGAAAAATAAATTATATGTGTGAATTAAAAATATGATGTTTGATTATTTATTATAAGATTGATTTATTAATTCGAAACATATACATACATTGTCACAACTATAAATTATTTCGTGTAACTTAAAAAACGCTATATTAAACGTATACTATATATGCACTATAGTATAGTACAAATATAGTATACGTTAGTAGTCCAGTAAAGTACGCTGGTACTACATTTGTTTGTGTGGTTTCAAGTTTATTTCATTATTATAAATAAATGATATATATTAGGTGTACAAATAAGTTTTAGGACAGTTTTCAAAAAATTCAAGATTTATTAAAAAAGAAGTAAAACACAGTTATTCATCGAAGTAATCTCCATCGCACTGAATGACCTTCAGCCATCTCTCAGGTAACTCGTGGATGCCTTTCGCAAAGAAACTTTCGTCTTGCGAGGTGACAAATTTAGCGACCCATTTTTCCACTTCTTCAAATGTTTTGAATCGCACGTCAGACAAATCGTTCTGCATTTTCCGGAATAAATGATAATCGGATGGGGCTAAGTCTGGTGAATACGCCGGGTGTGGTACAGCTTCCCATCCAAGCGCTAGTAACGTATCCTTGACCGGTTTACCCACATGAGGCCGCGCGTTGTCATGGAGCAGTTTTACTGGACGTTGTCCTTTACCAGAAAATGGACGTTTCTTCTCAATTTCTTGATTCACTTACATCAATTGGTGACAATAGCGATCGGTAGTAACTGTTTGACCAGGTTTGCGAAGTTCATAATACAGTACGCTTTTCATATCGCACCATATGCACAGCATGACTTTGTTACAATGAACATTGCGCTTTGGCGTGGATGTTGTCGGCTCGCCGGGGTCAACCCAATGATATTTGCGTTTCGGATTATCAAAATAAATCCACTTTTCATCGCCGGTCACAATTTTCCACAAGAAAGACTTTCTATGTTGCTTGTTGTAAAGACTCACACAAATGTTAAGACGGCTGTTTTTATTTTCTTGAGTCAGAAAGTGTGGTACCCACTTTGTTCCTTTTCGAATCTTACCCATTGCTTTTAAACGATAACAAACAGTTTGTTGAGTTACTCCAAGCTGTTCCGAAAGTTGTTTCTCCGTCTGACAAGAGTTTTCATCCAGCAACGCTTGCAGTTCCTGATCGTCCACCTTTACAGGAGGCCCCGTGCGTTCACGGTCACTAACGTCGAAATCACCTTCTTTGAATCGCTTATACCAATACTCACATGTGCTTTTAGATACAATGTTGTCTCCAAGAACAGAACATATCGATTCACACGCTTTCCTAACACTTTTTCCTTGATGGAATTCATAGCGAATGCAGTGTCTAATAAATAGCTTATCGGTCTGCATGTTTAATTTACAGAATTTATAGGTTATGTTTATGACTCCTTTATGTTTCGATACTACATATCAAGCGCCATCTATGATAAGTGAGCGGCACCTTTGAATTAATTTAGAATCGCTGTTATGATACAAAATCGAAGTGTCCTAAAACTTATTTGTACACCTAATAGTTTATCTGAAAATATTTTTTAATTATAATTATCCCTTCTTTGGAATATCGGTGAACTGCGGATGGGAGAGAAGGGGGGGGGGGGGGGGAGCGGAGGGCAGCATATTGAAGTAGGCTTAAAGGAGGGTTAGTAGGGTCAGAAGAGGTTTAAAGGAGGGCTAGGAGGCTCTGCGAGCCACCGGTGAAAGGAGTCAAAGGAGAGTTAGTAAGGCGAAAGGAGGTTTAAAAGAGGGTCTGTAGGTTTGCGTAAGCAATAAATCAGGCTCACTAGGGTTTAAAGGAGGTTCAGATGAGCCTACTAAACCTCCTTTGAGTGAAAAAGTCCAATTTCTGCCACTTTTGGAGGTGCAGTAGATTCCGATATACATGTTTTTGAGATTTCCATTTAAACCTCTTGAACCTCCATTGAATGACAAATTGGGATCGAAAGGAGATTTAAAGGAGGGTCTAAATTTCGACTCGGGTTGCGGTCTTCCCGAGCGCTCCTTGTCCCCAGTCTCAAAGTCGCCACTTCTGAACCGCTTGAACCAATCTTCACACATTGTATTTGATGGTATATGTTCGCCGTAGGCCTCCTAAAGTAACCGACGTGCTTCAGCTGCTGATTTTTTTAGGTTGAAGCAGAAAAGCAATGCTTCCCGCAAATGTTGTTTATTTGGCACAAACTTTGACATTTTTGGGGTTAGGAAAAAAGGTCGTTGTGTTGCGATATTTGTTTATATTACGACTAGGTATTCTTAACAGATGTCCAAGCTATGAAGACACCCAATTTCAGACCTATATGCCGACTACATGTGTCGCTAGTGCCATCCATGTGTGAAACCCGTGAACTTGGTTGGGCACCAGTACTATCTACGTTAAAGCGGGATATACATTCACAACGACCGAAAAATCGATTTCTTTTTTCTTCTTTAAGGTAGTACCTCCACACAAGAGTTGAATTAAGAAATGGTTGAAATTTGACATATATGTTATTTAATACATTATCCAAACATCTGTGCAATTTGAATAAGGTTGACCACCCCAAACCTGAGATATTTACACTTAAAGTTGGCTCGGTTTACACGTAACAAATGCGTTATGATGAGCAAACAGAGCATCATTAATTCTACCGTCAAAACTAAAATTAAGAAATTGATGAATAACGAGGATAAGCTAGAGTAAGATATCACGATTAATGTGAAAAAAAATGAGAATGATTCACCATCTAGTTTCCAAGATATAACCATGAGAAGCCCTCACAATTTTGGTGCAAAGCCTGCCAAAGCCTGGAAAAACAAACAATTGGGGCAAAGCCTGGAAAGTCCCGGCGAAAAGTTTACTAGCAATGATAGACCAAAAACACAATATAAAATATATTTTACGACAATAAATGATATCCGTCGTATTATCTACTATTACCGAGTCAATGTTGCGTAGTTTTTACTTTTATTTATTACTAATTAAACCAATTATCAATCTTTTAAACATGAACATGGTATGTAAACATTTGGTTGAGATTTTCGCAGAGGAACTACCTTAAACGATAGAACTACATATGTAGAATATTTTACAACAGTTTCAAAGCGAAATTCGAAAAACTCCAAACGTTACAGCCCGTCAATGCTCTGCTTCACCGCTCGGATTCGGAGCGGACGTGAAGTTCAAACGCGTTTTTCCCAAAATTGTATTATCGAAATTGGCGTACAAGATTACTCAAAATCTATTGAACCGATTGAGTTGAAACTTGGTAGAAATATTGATAATATTGGTACGTTCTACTTGACGAACATTGTTTTTGAGAAATTGGAAAAAAAAACTACTTTTTCAATCCGAATTTTACAGAAACGTTGCGTGAAATGTTGATTTTTTGGTTGTAAATACGTGCCATTTTCTTAAATTAGCATTTTCTTCATTTTAATTACCGCCACATAGAAACTATACATGTTCTAGCTGAAAAAATGTTTGAACTTTTTTGCAAATCAAAATCTACGGAAAGCTCAATTGCACGCCGATTCGCAACTCCCGCGGCGACCTTGCTGTAACACTCTGCCACAGCTCCGCCACTTCGATAATGAATTAATTTAAAAAAATGTTTCGTATACTTCATTATACTATTAAAGGATTCTTAAAGTTTTATAATTGTAGAACAATTATTTCTTATTTTTAAAAAACCCTCAATACTGCTTTTTTTACTGTCTAAATGTATATCCCGCCGGCCGGGCAAGCGGTGGCAGCACCGAACGCGTTTTTCTAGAAACACTATTTTTAGAATCGGTGGACGTGATATCTTGAGAATCGTTCAATGGATTGGTTTCAAATTTACACGATATACGTTGAGAAACATTTAGACGTCATTGACGATCTCACTTTTTTAAAGTCGATTTTCATTTTTTATGGTTACGTAAAAATGACGACTTTTTTCATATATTCTGTGTGCTCGAGTTTCAATTCGTCACTACGTTGTTAAAAAAAATGAGTAAAAAAAACCGACGATCGTCAACGACTCGTATCTATTGTCAACTAGAATAACCCGTTTGGTTTTGAGGTTTCAGATGGACCGTTCGAGCTAGGGAGTGTCCACGGCCAAACGTCGCAAAAAAATGTCATCATCTATCGGCGGCCATGTTTTTGATGTTTTTCTGTATTTTTGGTGATTTTTTTAAAGGCTCTCAATAAATTTACCTTCATGTAAAAAATACGTTACTTTTTCACTAACTGATTAAAAAAAAAAGTCGAAATCTCGCCATTTTTACCGGGCCTCTACGTAAATGTAGCCCCTTTAATTTTATAGCGAGAGTCGTTAGCAATTCATTTGAGGAGGTTGAAGCGGTCCAGTTAAGTTTAATGATGTTTTTTTTCTCGATAAACATAAACAAATGCAAACGAGGTATAGATTTATTCTGTTGATGCTAATTTTTCGTTAAAGATATAATTAAGGAGCAAAATGATCCATTTAAATAATTTATTGCGTGAAAAAGAAGAAATTTTGCATTACTACCAACTTGAAAAAGTATAAATAGCATTATCGATGATTATGATGAAAAAACTGGTTGAGTGTATGTTTTATACAACTCGGAATGAAATTTGGAGTCATTTATAATTAAGAGATCAAACGAACTTACCAAGTGAAGTTCGATCTTAATTATATGAAGTGCCTCGTTCGAGATGAGTACAAGGTAGTACGCCTCTTCTCGTACGATGTCGCCACTAGATTTGGAGTGATGAAAAACAATTTTCCTTGACTCCCTTGTGTACTTGATGCTTCATATTTTTAGAGCTTGTCAAAAAATGATGATGATTACTGGGTAAAATTAAGGGAGTAAATGTTTTTAAATTTTTTGGGGGGGATGTAATCATCTCGAACGAGGCACTTCATATAATTAAGATCGAACTTCACTTGGTAAGTTCGTTTGATCTCTTAATTATATTTCGCGCCTCGTTCTTCGAGATTACAAGGTAGATGTTCAGAGGAATACATTTTTTGACCGGTTATTAGTTGTTTATTTATATAATATTGAACAATCAACGTTTGATATTGTTTTACATTTTTGGTTGAGAAAAAACTTACTCTAAGACGATTGAAGCGAATTTGCTTCCATCATCCGTCATTGGTTTATTATAGAAGATTGCAAAAACCTTGGATGTTCCAGACCAGCCTGCAGTATTTCTAATGATATTTAGATCTAACCCTCGCTTATAGGCTGTGGAGGTTGCCACGTGCCGCGTGCTGTGTGCTGAGAACTGGTTTGTGTCGATGCCGCTTTGGCCAAGGGTTTTCTTAATCCATCGACTTATGGTTTGTGAAGATACTGCTTTGTAAGGTCTTTTCATTGCTATAAACAGCTCCTTAACATCTCCACGGATACTTTCGGTTCTTTTCAAATATTCTTTTAATGTTGTTGCAACGCACAAATCTTTTCGTTTGTGAAAAAATGGTAAGTTAAGTAGTGGCTGATGAGAGCCGAGTCTGGATGTTTTTATTAATTCAGGAATTTTTATTTTTGCGCCCTCCGTATGGAAGACAATATTATCTATTTTTATAAGTGAGAATGTCTGGACTCTATGTCCAGTTGCCAGGGCGATCAAGGTGATCAATTTATATGTTAATTGTTCTGAATCTATCTTTGATAGTGGTTTGATCGAACCGAGGTATTTGATAACTGGTTCAACGTTCCACAGTTCTTGATATTTTGGTTTTGGTGGACGTAATCGGAAAATCCCTTTAAAGAACCGTCTAAGTAATTCGTCCTTGGTGATTTCTTGCTGTATGATTAAGGAAATCGCTGATCGGTGAGTATTTAACGTGCCGTATGAACCACCTTCCTTAAATTTTTTAGTTAAGTAATTGATAATTTCTTTGATGTGTGGATTGAACCATTGTATGTTCTTTAGTCTGCAGTATTTTAGCCATTCATTGATGGCTCCATTATATTGCTTGAGTGTGGAGTCAGCAAGTGACGCTACCATTATCTCCGAAGCTTCATTTGATGTTCCCTTCAAACTGAAAGCTTCCCTGATAATCTCCCTACAATTAATGAGAGTTTGTGCGCCAGTGGATGTGGTATGGACCTACAAGGAGACCATAATAATTTCGGATGAGGTCCAATTACGAGTGGTTTTGTTGTCAACATAGACATAAACATTGGAAACCATGGTTGTGTCGGCCAGTATGGTGCGACCACTGTTCCTATTGCTTTATCCACAAGAATTTTTTGTAAAACTTTTAAAATAAGCGCGAACGGAGGGAAAGCGTAAAAAGAAAAACTTGACCAATTTATAGTAAAGGCATCTATGGTAAAGGCCTCTGGATCAACATGCCAGTAGATATATCTCTCACATTTTTTGTTCAGTCGTGATGCAAACAAATCTATTGAGGGAAAACCGAATTTTCGTGTTATTTTTTCGAAAATTTCGGGTGTCAACTCCCATTCTGTATCGATATTAAGTATTCTTGAAAGCGTATCTGCTTCTTTATTTTCTTTGGAAGGTACATATGATGCGAAAAGCCAGATATTTCTTTTTTCGCACCATTTCCAAATTTCCGCTGCTAAATCATTGAATTTTTGGTGCTGAATGCCTCCCATACGATTTATGTATGATATTGCTGTTGAATTATCGATTCGCAAAATTATTTCACAATTTTCACATTCCGACGCGAAGCATTTTAGACCAAACAATACAGCAAGGAGTTCCAAGTAATTTATATGGTGTTTTCGTTCTATGTTTGACCAAAACCCCCGTGCTTTTTGTTCTTCACAATAGGCTCCCCAGCCCGTCATTGAAGCGTCCGAGAATATTTCTTTTTTGAAATCAAATTTGCGAATAGGGTTAACACTATTCGGTAAGTTTTTTAACCACCATTTCAGGTCATTTTTTACTTGACTGGGGATAGTCATGTGGTTATCGTAGTTTCCTTTTGACTTTTTTAATGCTTGAAACTTTGCGTTTTCCAAATTTGTTGCATACATCCACCCATAAGCTACTGCCGGGCAAGCAGCAACTAGAGTTCCAATTAATTTTGCGAAATCTCGTATCTTAATCAATGATTTTTCTTTAAGTTTTTTAACTGAATTGGAATATTTGTCTCTTTTCTTTGTTGTTAACTCCAATTGGAAATCCTTTGAGTTTATGATAAAACCTAGATATTTGCATGACGTATTTGGTTCACTAAGGCTTTTGTTTTTGTTGATGATGAATCCTAATGATTCCAGTAACTGGGTTGTTTCGACAAAACTTCTGTTACATGTTTCTTTGGTTTTTCCAAAAATCAGAAAATCATCTAGATATGCCGTGAGGATGTGGCCTTGGGATCTGAGCCATCCAAGAATTGGTTTTATTACCTTCGTAAAAACGTAAGGGCAAGATGAAAGTCCAAATGGCAAGCAGGTGAATTGAAAAAGACTTCCTTGGAAAACAAATCTCAAATATTTTCTGCTATCCATGTGAATTGGAATAAGAAAATATGCGTCTTGTAAGTCGATACTACACATGAAACAATTTGGTATGGTTAACCTAATTGCTGTTCTGACGTCTTCAATTTTAAAGTGGCTCAATTCCACAAATTTGTTCAACTTTTTCAAATTCAATATAAATCTTTTGTCCCCATTGGGCTTATCGACCAAAAAATATGTTGATATAAATTGGTTTTGTTCTGGTGAACATTTTTCGATTGCGCCTTTTTTAAGTAATTCGTTAATTGTCATTTCTATGTTTGTGTTTTCTTGTCTCGATCTCTTGGTTTCCATTGGAGCATTTGGTTGATAAACTTGTCTGTTTAATGGGATCTTGTATCCTTCAACATAACTTAGGATAACTTTATTGGTTGTAATGTACTTCCATTTATCTATGCAGTGTTGCAGTTTTCCTGCTAACAAACCAACCTCTAATGTCGTTGACGGTGAGTTTGGTATGTGTTCCGCGCTCTTGGCGGGCTCCGATTCCTGTTGTTGTATATTGTCTTGTAACAATTGTTCCTCGGTTGGAAGGGAAATCGCAACTGCATTTTTCGGTACCCACCCTGCGTCGCTATTTGATTTGTCCTCGCGGGTGGGCCGTTCCGGTTTAAATATGGCGCCTTCCGAGCGACTTGTTTTTTTGTTTTCTTGAGTTCTTATATTTTGAGCCAATTTTTCGATCGAATGACTTTCTTTGATTCTTTCAGAAAGTTTCTCTCCATATAGAAGTGAGTCAGTTTTTACACTTTCTAAAACCTCTCTCGTTTGTTTAGGTAATCCCGGTGATATAAATGATTTTCTGGCCAGGGACAGTGAATGGTGGAGATCCGTAAGGATTTTCCCGGCGTCGGAAAAATACTCCAGGATTTTTAATTTTTCAGAAATTTCTTCTTTTGAAAGGAGACAAGAAGTACCAGCTCCCAGAGCGACCATTGCAGATCCGAGCGTGTTTTGTAATGACAAAAAATGTCTGTCGCGTTTGAGGGCGGCTTCGTTCATTGACGCGATAATTTCGGGATTTAATGCAGGACCTTCTAATTGACAGTTCCCTTTGCGTGAGTATTTAGATAATATATCGTACTTTTCTTCCTTGGGTAACCCTTCTGACAGCCAGCCATTCCAACGAGAAACTATTTGTGAATGAATAGGATTTTCTTTAACTTGTGATGCTGATGGATCTTTCCCCAACACCTCCAGGATCTCTTCTTCTATTTCTGGTTCCTTCTCGATATTTTGTTCTTCACTTTCAGTTCCTTCGTTTGTATTCTTACCCTCACCTGCAAGGAGGGAAAAACATCGAAAAACATGTTGTGAGTGTGAATCACATTGTCCATGTTGGAGTTATTTTTCCCATTTTCGTGTATTCGGCTGTGCACTTTCGCTAGATATTTGTTTCGCCTCTCGTGCGAACTCAATCTGCGTGATTAATAGGCTATGTTTCGTCTCTTGTACGAACTCAACCCAATGTTTGTGATCGACTATGTCTGACCTCGTGTGTCAGCTCAGTCGTCTTTTCTCTCATTTGTACTTACAATGGAGTTCATTTGGTCCAGGTTGTGGTATTTTTCCGTTATCGTTGTCTGATAACGAGCTCGCGCTGCTGCTGGGAGAGCGCTCTCGCGTCTTCTTCTTTTGGATCTTTTTAAGTTTTTTGATCAAACGCTGTTCCTCTTCTTCATAACTGCGTGATCGTTTATGTTTGTGGGAAGATTTTCCCATGTCTATCACGTGTGATCTTTGGAGTAAATTGAACGATTTATTATTTTTTCCTTGGGACGTATGAAAAGATGTGTGGCGTCTTTCGCACTAGAAAAAACAATGAAGCATCAAGTACACAAGGGAGTCAAGGAAATTTTTTTTTCATCACTCCAAATCTAGTGGCGACATCGTACGAGAAGAGGCGTACTACCTTGTAATCTCGAAGAACGAGGCGCGAAATATAATTATTCCTATTCATACTTATGTTACGAGATAATTTACTATCACCATTAATTAATATTAAGGGTTGCCGAGATACGGTAACGTCGAGGACATTGAAGTTGGCACAAAGGCTCTTTATTCGCTAGCCAAGACTCGTGACCTTTGAAACCTTGATGGTTCAATATTCAATATATGTATGGTGTTCGATAGTCAAGAAGGATTTTTTTCTCCAACAAAGTTTACAAAGGTTTAGGTTACGGTAATCGGTTGTTAGAAATGGTTCATTTTGGTGCTGGACTGCAAAAAAAATTGCATCACCCGTGGCGTGAACGTCTTCCCCATCCAGCCGCACGTAAAATTGCATACATTAAACTATTTTTTATCTCTAATGTCTCAAGGTGAAAAAATTTGCGAAGCCTTAGTAGAGTCTACACGATATAAGTAATTTTTTTTTTTACATCTTGGACTGTGGGTCACGTTCCAACCTTTTTAAGGTAGTAGACTCGCCACAGTCACGTTGAAAAATTTATTCTCCGCTCAAATGATGAAAGCTTCGAAATATTGCGAAATATCTTGATAATGTAGGTTGGACATCTTATCAGGATGTAAAAACTTATAAAGTAATGAAGAAAGCACCTCATATAATGTTTAGAGTTGCAAAAATAACAACGTTCCCTCCATCACCTAATCGTCACTTTTGTATCAGACTATCCATTCCGACTACTAATGCATAAACACTCTGCATATACGGATATGCATACACTACTGTAGTATAGCGAGCACGGAGATCGTGGCCATGTCGTCATATGTTCGTCTGTGAGAATTTTGTAGAAAAATCTGTAGAAAAGTTTCGACGTTATTGCATAAAAATTCGAAATTTTCCGCGTTTCCCCATAACCCTTTAACTGCCATTGTAACAAATTTGCTACGTTTACTTTGACCCCGTCGGTAAAAAGCGTAAGGACGCTATAGCGGACAAGCTACTTCACAGTTCCATCAGTCTATACTAGATGCAGCTACAAATGCCGGGACAGCTTGAACTTCAAACGTAAACATATGAATTATGTTAATATGGCAACAATATTGTCGTGAAAATTTACGACGCTTGCCCCAGCACTCGATCTGCTGCCCGTTTTTTGTCCAAAAAAGTAAGTAAATGGACATTCTGGAAATATTTGTCGATATAATTGTGTAAAGGAAGCTTAACTGGACGAACTAGGCTTTGAAGATTATTTATTGAATTAGAATAATAGTTCGAACCGAGCGGGTAGTAGCAAATTTGCTGAAGTCCGAAAATACTACTTCCCAGGCCCTTATCGACAAAATTATGGTTGGGCATTCATATTTAACGCTTTTTTAGCTATACTACCAGAGGAAATGATTTTGAGCCACCCAGAAATAGGCGTGGCCGTTAAAGGGATAAGAACACGTGTAAAACCGTGGAATCTTTGATTACCAATATCGCGAATACAGAACGGTGAATCTCTTTGAAATTTTGCAGGTAAACAATTAATAGTGTCTTGAATATGTCCTCAAAATAAAATAAAAATCTATAGAAAAACGCCTTGGCGAGAATACCACCTCAAGACATTTTTTCTTTGATTATTTGCTGTTGTAAATGAATTCAGCGCTATGTCGATGGCAGCAAAGTGAGGACAAGCTTGTTCGAACTCCCTCAATACCTTTTGTTACATATGCGGAGAGAATGTTACTAAAAAATTTAGGAAAACGATTACAGATTTCGTGAAAATGCTTTTTTTTCTTTATTTTGGGATAGAAATGACAGATCCAGATAAATTCGCAGAAAATCTTGGCTCCTTTAGTAAAGAGCAAAGAAGACGCTTCGATCAAGACATAAAAATCGTGGAAGATAGGTATTAGGGAAGATGGGACAGGCACATGATGGCTGATTGCCTTTCGGGTTTGATGCCTGACTGCTTCGACAAATCTCGTTCAAGAAAATCACGAAAATTAAGTTTACTCAATGTAAACGAACTTTTAACTTAAGTTTTTCATAAAAAGAGATTTTATAAACAAATTGCTTATGTCCTGGCTCTTGCGCAGGGTATCAATATTAAGTGTAAAAACTAGAATCAGTATGGAGATAAGATTTAGAAAACAATATACACTTTTGCGGCAACAAATCGGCTGTTGAGCTGTGTTATTGTTACTAAAATATTAGATATAAAGAATACAAAATAGAAACGGCATAAATTATGACGCCGAAGTTCTCATCGTTGGAATTGAACGCAAATCAACGATGCAAAGTAACGCGAACGTTTTTTAGGATCCTGATCCGACGAGCTTAAACTTAAATCTGAAAAATATGATTTTGAATAATAATAAAAATAAGAAATTCAAAAGAATTGTCGTTGCATTCCAACGATGCGAACGTGAATCCCATACATAAATATTCCATTATGAGAACGGAACAAATTCACGGCAAATGCCCTTATTACATCCATTAATGATGAAAATAATAATAATAGTATATATTATAGTATCTATTATTAAAAAAGCTATTCATCGATTATATTGGTAACTAATATAATAACAGAAACACCAATAATGACGACCACAAAAACAACAATAGTCATAATAAATAATCAACGACTGCAGCCATTCGTTTGATGATGATGATTATTATTATTATTATTATTATTATTCACTAGATAAAAATAAACTTGAAGGTTGATGAAAAAGACCAATTTCTGCATAAAATATTCTAAAATAGAACGGTAATAGATATTGCTATAGTGATAAATATCAAGCGTAGCATACGCGCAATTTAGTTATGCTTAAAAAAAATTGACCGGTTGCCATTTTGTCGTTTCAAAAGCCGCAAATAACGAAAATGGTTCGGGCTTTTCGGAAGCTCGTAATGCGTGAACAATGCACTGATTATGCAGATATATGGGAAATGTTATCCAGTCGTATGGTGGTCGACGATATGATTAACCGTTACTTTCGTGGTGTACTACGCTAGACGACCACGAAATGGCACTTTGCGGACACGTCTTCATCCAAACGAGAAGCAACAGCCGAGACGCCCCTCTCGTAACGCTGTGCAGACCGCGCACCGTTCCCCTCTCTCGCTCTCTCTCTCTCTCTCTCTCTCTCTCTCTCTCTCTCTCTCTCTCTCTCTCTCTCTCTCTCTCTCTATCACTCCCCTCCCCCTTTCTTACTCGCTCTCTTTCCCTCTCGGGCCATCTGCTCTGATAGCACAACAATCACAAGCCTCTATCGTAATAATTGTGGCACATCATCAACTTCGACCGTCTGACGTCGTAAAAATCCACGCGTTTTTTCATTGGCTCTCAAATACCGTTGCCACTTTTTCACGGTCCGCGAATCCAAATAACTACGAAAGTGCCATTATCATACTTTCATTTGGACAATCTTCGGGACCGTTGATGAAAAATAACTCCTCTAGTGCACTCCATTTTTGTCGATTCAACTATCCAATTTTAATAATTTTGCTATTCAGTTTTGGTGACTTTGCTATTCAAGTTTGTTAATTTCACTTTGCAATTTCGTTGATTTTGCTATTGAATTTCGTTGATGTTGTTATTGAACTTTGTTGATTTCGCTACTCAAGTTTTCGATTATGTTATTCAATTTTGTTGATTTTACTGTTAAATTTGATTGATTTTGATATTAAATTGTGATGTTTTAGAAATCCGATTTAGTTGACTTTACTACTCAATTTTGTTGGATTTGTTATTCGATTCAGTTGATTTTACTATTCCATTTATTTGAATTCATCATTCGATTTTGTCGAGTTTACTATTCAATATGATTCATCGCGTTATTCAATTTTGTTGATTTTATTATTCCATTGTTAGAAATGCATTTTTTTTAAGGATCAAATGTTCTAAGGTGGAGTTCTACAAAAAAGGTTGAAAACTAAGGTCCACTATCCAATTGAGTTGTCAATATACTATCCAAAGAAGCGCGCTGTTCATTACACTAACGATAAATCAGTAAGTACTAATCAATCCGGTTACTATCCACCTTCCCAAATAAGTTTTCCCAAGGTCAAGTAGGGCATTCGACTAGCCGAATTCTGCCAAAATACCCAAACCCATGTAAAAAATCGACTTTACGAACCTAGGAACGTGACAAATTGTTTCTCGTTCAATATCAGATATTTTGTAGAAGGCTGACGAGCGTAGAGGTCTAATTACAGAAAAATAATAACTTTGCGTGCTGGCGGATTTCCGTGAAAACGTGTTCGTCCTCCTCTTCCCCGCGCCGCGGCTCGCCATTTCCCTCCACCTCTTGCTCTTTCCATCGCGATCTCCTTTGTCCATGAAAGCTCGTGTGTCCAGCGGGGTAAAGCCTTCTTTATGGTTGCCAAGCTGCGAGTGCATAAACGAGATTGCACGATCTGCGTATAATTACATACACGGATACAAGCATGTCCACACATATCTACATATACGAGGAAATGTGATTTTGAAGATATTATATTCCGACGAGCCGATTGTCCCCATACTCAACGTTACATAGATATAACGGGTTTAAAGTATTACGGCCTACATGTGTCTACCCACAAATACACTACCGGCCAAAAGTTTCCGGACACTTCATATGATTGCAAAACTTTCCATCACTGGATAATTGACAAATAATTTTAGAATAATATAGTTCGTTTCGTTTGTTATTTTACGAAGATATTATATAGCTCTGTATATAATTGTATTACGAAGATATTATATAGCTCTGTATAATTTTATTATTTTAATATGATTTTGCAATTATCTAAAGGGTCCGCGAACTTTTGGCCGGTGTTGTATGTGTATAGAATTGGTACACAAAAGAATATGGTATAAAACACCATTTTTTTTACTATTTTAGCGCTATACAGAATGTACTACGAGGAAGTAAAGTCTTTAACATCTGTTGTGTGTGTGTGTGTGTGTGTGTGTGTGTGTGTGTGTGTGTGTGAGTTTGTTTGGGCTTGTTCGATATCTCAAACAAAACAAAACAAGGATTCGGTCTCTACGACTTGTGGAAGGGTCTCACTTGTACAATGTTTATCTCTACAACGCTGCAAGTCCTTTTTTCAACTGTACAATGTCTTATCTCTCATCTGTGCAAACTCAGCAATCCACCAACTCTACAAAGAGGGAAGGGTCTCACTTGCACAATGTTTATTTCTACAACGCTGCAAGTCCTTTTTTTTCAACTGTACAATGACTTATCTCTCATCTGTGCAAACTCGGCAATCGACCAACTGTACAAGAGTCTCAAGTTTGCAATTTTGAATCTCTACAACGATCTAGCCTTATGATCATCTCTACAACGTATTTATTCGGATTTGTATCAACTGCACAACGAGGCATTTGCAATATGCTTCAACTCTACAAAGTATCAACTCTACAAGAACTTTGAATACTCAACGTTCAACTGGGCAATATTGTCAACTCTACAACGGCTGGTATATCAGGTGTATCAATTGAAAAAGAGATATATATTAGCCTATTAACGCCCAAGCGACTATGTGTGAACACTTGAGAGAAAAAGGATGTTTTTTGCAGTCTACAGCAGAAATAATGTCCCCCACTCCAAGTAAAATCGCCCGTTCGTCCGATTTATGGTATCAACTTTGACTTTTGACCCTTCCTAGTGGCCGAAAAAGGGGTTTTGACTCGAAAAGCGGGGTAAAATCAAAACATTCGTAATTTTTCAGCGATAAGTAGGTAGTAAAAGCATTGACAGTGCCCTATTTCACTCACTCTGCTCAATAGTGGTTGATTTCAGGTAATTGAAAAAAAAAATTGAGTAAGGACCCTTCGAACTCGATTTTCTCAATCTGGCAGCATTCGTCAATCTGAGTAATGTATTTATTCGCATTTTACCTGCAATTAAATAACCTCATAAATAAACAAATATATTAATTTATGAAAGAATAAACAAAGAAAGTTTTTGTTTTTTTCATTCGCATTTTACGTGTAATTCGGCAATGTGGCAAAACGTAGATGATCCGATTACCAGGACAGAGACGAAACACAATGAAACACAATGAGACAAGACGAAACCAAAATGAGTAAGAATACAACGTTTTTTAGCGATTACAAATATTTTTTCATATATTTGTCCACGAATGTTTTGCTTTTACCCCGATTTTCAAGTTGAAACTCCTTTTTCGTCCCTTAGGAAGGGTCAAAAGTCAAAGTTAATACCATAAATCGGCCATAATACCTTTTTCTTTCAAGTGTTCAAACATAGTCGCTTGGGCGTTAATAGACTAACTACCTACCTATCTCTGAAAAATCACGAATGTTTTGATTTTACCCTGCTTTTCGAGTCAAAACCCCTTTTTCGTCCCTTAGGAAGGGTCAAAAGTCAAAGTTGATACCATAAATCGGAAGAACGGGCGATTTTACTTGGAGTGGGGGACATTATTTCTGCTGTAGACTGCAAAAAACATCCTTTTTCTCTCAAGTGTTCAAACATAGTCGCTTGGGCGTTAATAGGCTAATTTATATCTCTTCTTCAATTGATACACCTGATATACCAGCTATTGTAGAGTTGACAATATTGCCCAGTTGAACGTTGAGTACTCAAAGTTCTTGTAGAGTTGATACTTTGTAGAGTTGAAGCATATTGCAAATGCCTCGTTGTGCAGTTGATACAAATCCGAATTAATACGTTGTAGAGATGATCATAAGGCTAGATCGTTGTAGAGATTCAAAATTGCAAACTTGAGACTCTTGTACAGTTGGTCGATTGCCGAGTTTGCACAGATGAGAGATAAGTCATTGTACAGTTGAAAAAAGGACTTGCAGCGTTGTAGAGATAAACAATGTGCAAGTGAGACCCTTCCCTCTTGTAGAGTTGGTGGATTGCCGAGTTTGCACAGATGAGAGATAAGTCATTGTACAGTTGAAAAAAGGACTTGCAGCGTTGTAGAGATAAACATTGTACAAGTGAGACCCTTCCCGACTTGTCACTTCCGTTTTAAAACAAACTCACACGCACACTTACATTTGGGTTTGTTTGATAACGGAAGTGACGAGCAGTACACACCGAATCCTTGTTTGGGTTATCGAACAAACCCAAACAATCTCACACCCACACACACACACACTTACACTAGGGACATTAAAGATTCTACTTCCTCGTGGTACATTCTGAATAGCGCTGAAATAGTAAAAAAATGGCGTTCTAACCTAAAAATTATGGACGTTATAAAAAAAAAATTCCTACAAGAGTTGTTAGTTTTGGTCGGACCAATTTTGTGGTGACAAAAAGTCATGTTCCCATTTTTTAAAACATGTCTGTCATCTTAACGTCGCCATTTTGAATTTTAGACCAACAAAGATTGTTTTTTAACGTCCCCCTTTTAGCTTTAAAAGTTTTATTATACTTAATACTTGATCGGAGCAGTATTTTTCGAGATAAATCAGGTGTAAGATTGAAATGGGACGACCAATATATATAGAGGATGTATCGTAACTACTAGTTTTTCGTTCGTGAGCATATGGAACAAAAATTACCTGAGATGTTCACGAGTTTAGTCGGACGCTGAGTAAACAATGGCACAGTGATACAAAAAAGTGAGCAAAAATAGTTTAATGAAGGTAACTTTACGTGCGGTTAAATGGGCAAGATGTTCACACCACGGGTAATGTAATTTTTTCACCTTCTTAGCACCAAGATAAACCATTTCTAACAACGGATCAACGCAAAGTACGCTTTTGTATAGATTTAGAAAAAAACCATCTTGCCTACCGTAAACCATATATATTTAATATTGAACCATCAAGGTTTGATAAAAGATTACGAATCTTGGCTGGCAAAAGGAGAGCATTGCTGCCAACCTGAATGTCCACAAATCTGCTGTATTTCGGCAACGCTTAATATTCATTAATGGTAATAATAAATAATCTCGTGACAGAAAATATAAAAGGCATAATTATAAATGACTCAAAATTTCATTCTGAGTTGTATAAAACATTCAAAGATGCAATTTTTTCATAATCATCGATAATATTATACTTTTTCAAGTTGGCAGTATGACAAAAGTTTTTCTTATTCGCATAATAAAAATATTAAAATGCATCATTTTGCTCTTTAATTCATAAACCGTCATATGACTCAACTGGACCGCTCCGACCTCCTTAACGCGTACCAAAGCCTGCTGGTCTTTAGCGCTATCGAGAGAGCGCGCGTGATACTCGCGCGTTTATAATCGCGCGCGGGAGTCAGTGATTTATCAGGCTATTTGCGCATACATAAAATCACAAACGAGTGCATAGTTTGCAGCCCGACTATGTTGCGTCTCTCGCACGATCATTCGTGTGCCCGTTAATATTGCGGTTCCCCAATGGTTCGTGAAGATCGTTTGAAAATGAAATTAAATAATTCGCTTGGATTGAAAGAGAAATTATTTTAATAGTTATCACGTTAGTTTCGTTTTTTGTTTTGTTTTTTTTTCAGGATATTCACAACAATTGTTGTCCCATGACGTGTGCGCCTTCGAAGTCGACTCGACTGCCAAAATTTGCCTTGCTAAAAATCCACATGTCATAATTCCTCACATAAGGAATTTCACAACTGTGAAAGCCTTTCGGAGTGTTCAAAGTTCCGTAAACAACGCGGAATAATACCTGCAATGGCGATAGACACCTCTCTCCCTCCCTCTCGCTCTCTCTCTCTCTCTCTCCCTCTCCCTCTCTCCCTCTCCCTCTCTCTCTCCCTCTCCCTCTCTCCCTCTCACCCTCTCTCCCTCTCTCCCTCTCTACCTCTCTACCTCTCTCCCTCTCTCCCTCTCTCCCTCACACACTTGGGCTCTTTCTGCCCCGGCAGTCTATTTTACCCCGTCTCCGTTCCGCAATATCTCTTGCTCGACCGCTCCAGTGTCTAGCTCTTGCCACGGTTTCCTCGTACTTAATCTCAGCCGAGTATCAGCTGGGAGTCCTCGGCGAAGTATTATATGCGGCATTCGCTCTATGCTCCAACATTGTGGAACGTCACACGATTGGGTTATGTGCAACCGAGAGAGAGAAGAGAGAGAGAGAGAGAGAGAGAGAGAGAGAGAGAGAGAGAGAGAGAGTAAGCCGTACAATTTGTGTACCTCATACAGTTTGTAGTTGCATATACACATATATCTACTTTACATATACACTCTGACCTCTATTATCGGCACAGCGGCGGGATCGGCTCCGCATCACACTTGCTTGAGGGTAGGAGATACCTTTAGGCGAGGAATAAATTTGCTGACGTTCATGATTTTATTTCAAAGGAAAGACTTCTTCATTATTTTTTAGACCGAAAATATGTTTCATTAGTACTTTTCACTGTTACATGGTATTTTTTTTATTAATCTTCAAAAATGGCGGTGGTATGGCATGGTTTTCTAAACTATTCTTTTAAAACTGGCGTGACGTGTAGCTAAACAACTAATCGACCGATTCTCGTGAAATTTGGTATAAATCTTTCTAACCTTATTGTCCAAAACAACACTCTAAATGGTTATTAAAATTTAAAGAATTTTTTTTTTTATTATAAAATGTAACCATTTTTTCGAAAATAATCCACCTTTTAGTTTTAAACCGTACCATTTTATCGATGTTCAAAATTTGTTACTTTTTCGTGGTTCATATCCGCTCGATGCGCTTGTTCGCTTATTTTCTTTTCCAATGATAAATGATTGCGATGTTGTTGGCTGTTGGAAGGACTTGGTCGCAAAAGATGAACGCTTGCGGGGAGACATACCCCTCCGTTAGTTAACGTGTCGATGCCGCTCTGCTTTGGTTAGAGATTTCATGTATGGTTGTGTTGGGTATTGTTTCGAGACTGGCGGAGTAATTTCTGGTTAGTTTTAGTATGTAGTTGTCGATTCGTGGTATGTTCGCACGGTTGTAGAGTGTGTGGTTTTGGCGGAAGTGGAGGAAGCCAGACTGTTCGGACCGGTATAGATGGAGGCATTTTCGGATGCACTGCCTTTCGAGGGCCCTGGACTTTACTGCCATTGTGTGATTAAGATTCCACCAAGATTGCACCAGGCATAAGATAATCTTGGTTTTATTGGTCAGGTGTTTTTTGTGAAATATTCTCATGTTGGCTTGAAATGCCGTTTTAGCGTTCATTAATTGGAATTCGGCGGGCAAATTTCTCCGTAGAAGTTTCTCGGCCTGTGTGGTGCCTGTGTGGTGCCTGGTTTCTGGTGGCAGGTACCTGACTTAGTCCTTCTGTGGTGCCTTGTTTCTGGTGCCTGGAGCCATTAACGCAATTTTGAATGTATTGTAACCTGATCTTGCTGTCGTTGGGATTTGGTTAAGCGGTTTCCTGAAGAGAATTGTTTCGCATCTTGTCGGGTTGAGGCGGAGGTTCCTGTTGATCTACCATTGGTTAACTTGTTCTGTTACAGTTTCGAAGGTGTATTGCACGTTGGTTATGCGATTGCTTTTCGCGTATAGAATTACGTCATCTGCGATGTTGCAGCTGTGTCGAAGTTGTTCAGGTCGAAGAAGTTGGGGATATCTGACATGAAGATGTTGAATAAAATCGTGAAGTTAACTTTGCCTTGTTGCAGGCCTTCTTTCATTCTGAATGTTTCAGTAGATGTGTTTGTGCCATCCCAGGTGAAAAATGTTTTGTTCGTTATCATATCCCACGTATTTAAAAAGAGGGGTTTCGGAAATTATCTTTTCTGCTGCTTGTATAGTAGCCCAGCGAGCCAAATGGAGTCAAAGGCTTTGTCTAGGTCTAATAGCGCCGCTCCGACGAATTGGGAATTTGCTACGCTGGTGTTCAAGTCAGAGAGGAGTTTGTATAAGGCGTGTGAAGTGGAGTGTCTGTGCTTAAATCCGAACTGCGTGTTTGGTATAATGTTGTGGGTACTGCAGAAGGCATTGATATTTGTGTTTTTTATTATTTCTTAAACTTTGCTTAGGTTTGGGGTAAGGTTAAACGGTAGGTAGCTGGACGATTAATTTAGTTTTTTTTAGTTTGAGAGAACTTTGGCATATTTCCAGCTTTTTGGAAAGTAGTAACGGTTTATGACGTTGTTAAAGATGATGGGAATAGCTGTTACGATTCCGACTGTGAGGTGTTTGAGGACGATTGAAGGGATGATGTCTAGGGCCGCCGATGTCTTGTTGGGCAGTTTTCTGAGTATTTTGCTGATTGAATTGGTAATGCATAAAATATTGGTTT
The DNA here is from genome assembly GCA_964007375.1 of Ophion obscuratus. Taxonomy (NCBI): domain Eukaryota; kingdom Metazoa; phylum Arthropoda; class Insecta; order Hymenoptera; family Ichneumonidae; genus Ophion; species Ophion obscuratus. Next base: position 37,722,419 of record OZ023319.1, on the reverse strand, counting down.
GGTTGTCGGCTATTAGAGAGTTTGTGGCATTGTTTGTGTCATTGAATTGAGCAATTCTGAAACCGTTGAATATAGGTGTGTTGCGCTCGATAGAAACCCAGAATCGAACGCACCAGGGGTAAATTATTATACTATAAGAGGTAAGATGTGACAAGAAATAGACCAGCTTAGTAATCAGTCCTTTATTATAAGAATCATCATCAGAATCATTGTTTTTTCAATAAAAAATTGCTAGATGGTGAACAGTTTTTAGATACATAGCTTACTAACAAGAACATAAAATGTTTACTTCAACACAAGATTCTTTTAACCTTGAAGAAAATAATAAAAATCAACTCAAAGCAATAAAAAAACCATGAACTAATTAATCGGAATAATCATTATCGCAATTAATGCAAACATAAAAAGTGGTGTTCTCAGTGACATAGTTTACGCGCGACCATATTTTGCGATTAGTGAATTGGACCCATTCTTCCTCGGAGCGACTTTGATCGAATTGACCATAACAGACGAAACAAAAATATTCCTCGTCTTCCTCTTCTCAAGAATTGATCAGAATATTCGTTTTTGCGCCTTTTTCCTTATTTTTCGTTTCATTGGAAGGCCCTTTGACTTTACCTTTTTTGTTTTGCTCCTCAGCTAAGGCGTTCTTCACTAGATATACTAGACGGGGCAGATTGTGAAATGTCACTACCTACCTTCGATATTTGTAACTTTCAGCCCCTTTCCTAAAATTGACCATTAAAAATTGTACGATATTTGTTTAGCCTATGTTAGGTACAAAATCTTGGTTTCAGCCTATAAAGAACATCAATGCGTGCCATCACACGAATCTCAATTGACTCCGATTATGTTCTCATATTCGTCTTCTGTTTCAATTGCAACCCGGTTTGACTTTGCAGGATTTATCGTCCCTTTTGGAAGCTCCTTGAATGATACGGGACTGTAGGAAAGTCCACCTACGCCCGCTATAGATTCGAATGATCTATGCTCGGTTCTCGGATCACTCACTCACTATTTACGTACACGTACGTCTCCATATGTACGTGATCATATATTCGTATACCCGGAACTCAGACGGCGAGATCGTTGGAGAGCTCGCAGCCTCCGGGGGCCACCTGGGAAGAGCTTTCATCGTGAATTCCGGATTCTCCGGATGGCAGGAGAGAGTCAGACTGAAACGGAGGGAGTGGAAAAGGAAGCCAGAAAGAGAGAGCATGATAAAGGGGGGGGGGAGATAGAGAGAGAGAGAGAGGGCTTGGAACTTTAGCACTATCGCATTACGCTTTTTGCAGATATCTCTGTTTCCTTCTCTCCCACTCCCTCCAACCCTTGGGGCTACCCCCCCCCCCCCCATTCTGCGCATATATTCCGTGAGGAAGTTGAAAAAACAATGCGATCGTTTTTCCTCGTCCCTCGATCACGAACTTTTCGCGATTTTTCTTTCAGCCATCTCTTCAGATCTCCCAACGTACGTGTGTAAGTGTTCGTTTTTCTTTTACAGTCCCGCATCCTCCAACCCGTTTACCGATAATAAATCGAACTCCACTTCCCGCCTGGTGCAAGTGTACGCGGGCGCGGAAGCTTCGAAACTTTCGAAGGAATTTTTACGTCGCCTTCGTACATCGCGCGATCGGCCTTATCGAATTTTCCCTTACTCATAAACACGTGAGTGGAAGAATGACAGACACGACCCAGAAGGCCGATGCATTATTGCGGAGACACGTACGTGCGCGCGCACGTCTCGGTTCGTCATTAAAAACGTATTCGCTTATCTCGACTACGTCGTTGGATTTCATTTTTCCTCGAAATATTGCCGTCTTTCGTATTTAATGTTTTTTCGTCCTTGGGTACGCGAAAGCGGAACATACGAGGGAGAGAGAGAGAGAGAGAGAGAGAGAGAGAGAGAGAGAGAGAGAGAGAGAGAGAGAGAGAGAGAGAGAGAGAGATTGATTGATTGATTGATTGATTGTTTATTTATGCCTTGCTTGGAACCTTTAGGCAATGTGTTGCACTGTGGTTAAGTATTTAAAATAATAATAATGATAGATAATCTAAGTGATAAACAATGTATAATAATAATATAATGCTGAATGTAATAAAAATAAATAATTATGAAGTAGGAAATAGTATTACATGACTAAATCTATATAATTCGAAATAACCTAAAATATACGTACAAAATAAAAATAAGGAACGCGTAATAAGGGTATACGGGTGCTAAGATATCAAGTAATTAAGAAAAACAATAGGTATGTGAGAGGTGAAGCTCTGTGCGGCCAAGCTGAATTTGGCATGACATCGAACCAAAACAGTGAAGTTACACAAACCAGACCGAGCATCCCGCTTCAAGCGCAACAGAATTAACGTCAATTAAGGAGGTACGGTGATTGGAGCGAGTCCAAGATAAAAGCCCGATTTTTTTAAATAACATTGTAGAGAGCTTTGTCCATGCATATGCGGAGTTTCCGCCAGATTTACCGTACAGTTTCCGAGTTATTAATTGTTAAAGTTGGTCAATTAGTCACACGTAGACGACAAAATGTGCCTGTCCTCTCATATATCGATTTTTTTGTGCTACTTGGAGCCAAGACACGCGTAAAAAAAACTGACAGTTGCGTTCGTTGGTTCGTTATGATCAATAAGGCAGTTTGAATTGGAAAGCTCACCGCAGAAATAAGCAATACATTTAGAAATAAAGTCGCGAAAAACCGAAGTATTCGGCGAGAGAGACGTCTCGTGACATAACCGCAGCCATCTTGCTCGAAGTGTGGCAACGCCGGATACCCGCGCAAATTTGATTCTTCTATCGGATATTTTCAACGCGGATTGGGTTGTCGAAAAAAAAAAGTTTCATTTTTAATTTTTTTTATGAAGCTTTTATTGCATTAGATCCCAAAACAGAGAAGAAAATTGATTTTGTATAAGCCTGTAAATAGTTATTAATAATTGAAAAGTCCAAAAAATTCAAATTTTTTATATGATCGTGAAACGCTACGTGATTGGTGCAAGCGTTCGTGACGTCAAGGGGTTAAGCGGACGCCACGCCCATGCTGTAGACTACTACAAACTGTGTGATTAACCTCTCAAGCGTTCGGAAATTTTTCGATAAATTTCAATACTATTTCGTGTTTCGTGACGTTTAAAAGCAGTGATGTGTGAAAAGGGATTTGTAAAAGCAAACGCAAATAATTTGCCACAGATAAATATGCTCATGGTGTTGCAATTTCTAAAAGACGACGATCGTTTCAATGCTCCGGAGATGCGTTGTGCTAAAGCTTCCTTGTAAGTAAAAACCTTGCCTTTGTATAAATAAAATCGCAGTTAAGAAGATAATTTGCTGCAAAGTGATACTGGTTGTATTAATTTTTTTTAAATTTCATTATTTGAAGGGCCGGTCGTGAGAGCTACGGAGATGCAGCAATAGGTTATGTTCAATTGAAACGTGAAGGAGACATCTGCATCGTGAAATGTCGAGTATGTCCTGAACATAAAGTTCGAAGCAAGACATATTCTGCAACATTAATTGTTAATGAAAAAACAGAAAAGATTACAGACGTTTGTTGTCACGATTGCGCAGCGTCAACAGGTAATTATTCATGAATAATGAACACGTATAATGAACTTTGACGGAAATGATTTTTCCCATTAATAGCATAATGTGAAATTTGTTTTACGTTGCAGGAGGTTGTAAACATGCATTAGCATTTCTCATGTGGGTACATCGAAGAAGTGAAGATCCCGCACCTACAGAAATCGCATGCTATTGGAAGAAACCACGTTTGTCAGGAGTTGGTTCAGCTGTCAAGTACGTCGAAGTAAAAGATCTGCAGAAATCAACAAGATCAGAGCCGCAACAAACATTAACTCTGGATAATAGTACGTTTTTACACGACGTCCTACAAATTGCAGAAAGAAAACAAATAGACTGTCAGATTTCTCGACTTAGTGTAGACTTAGCGAGTCTACGAACAAATAAGTTATCGTTGTACCAACTTCTCTTAAAGTTTCATTTAAGTGGAGGTTCAAACCCAGGAGACTTTTTGACTTTTGCCAGTTCTGAGATGACTCAAGCTTTGTGTATTGAAGCTGAACGATTAACGAGAAACCAGAGTGATTGCCCACTGTGGCATGAACTTAGATATGGAAGAATTACAGCTTCGAAACTACATGAAGCAGCTCATTGTAAAACTGACATCGGCTCGTTCGTTAAACAGGTTACAGGGGCAAGTAAAGTTCACGAAACAACTGCAATGTTGCGAGGCAAAGAACTGGAAAATCTTGTGCTAATGGAGGTTGAACGTATACAAGATGTACGAATTAGGCAAGCAGGGCTATATTTATTGCCACATCATCCAGTTCTTGGTGCATCACCTGATGGTTTGGCGGAGGAATATATAATTGAAATAAAATGTCCTTCAAATGAAAGAGCATTCGACAGATTCCTGTCGAAAGATAATGTAATCAATTCGAAGTGCGCAGCTCAAATGCAATTACAAATGTTAGCTACAGGGCAGAAAAAAGGACTATTTTGTGTAGCTGATCCGACATTCGAAAGTACAAAAAAGTACACATGCAATGGCTTGAATACGACTCTGAATCAGTGCAGGATTTGATCAAAAAGGCTATATTGTTTTGGGAAAAAAATATATTTCCGCTCTTACTATCGTCTGTACAAAAAACCACTGTCAATGTATAAAAGTAATTACTGGCAAAATACACAATATTAAAAAAAATTAAATCCACAGTCATTTGTATTTTTACATTATCATTTTCCATAATTTCACATGTCATTTTCCATCCACTCTATTCCACTATTTTTTAATTATAGGTGAATGCAAATTAACCAATGCTGCCGCAATAACGATGATGTCATCAGTGTAAGATAACATACTGTGGCTGATAACGGCATGTGGTTTTGAGAAATCAAATTCTCGCAACCTTCCAATGACACGTTCTATGTGAATACGCAAGCTAGCAATACGCTTGGTTTCTATGACTTCCGATTTCGTTGGTTTAATTGAAGAAGATACGCTCGGCGGTTTTATTAATGTGCAATGTTTTTCATTTAACAAAGATTGTACATTTTTAAAGCCTCGGTCTGCCATTACGCCACATTTCGTTGGTAGCCGATCTAGTATATTACTTTTCTCAAATAGTAATACATCTGATATTCTTCCTCCAAATCCAGTAGAAATGAAATTAATAAATCCGTCAGGCCCACAAGATATCAAATATTTCAGAGTATTGCACTTCTTATACTCAGACCATGTCAAGGCTTGATTTACTGGATCGCTCGGTTTTTCGATTTGTATTTCAAGCGCATCAACAATCGATTGAACGTGACTGTACGAACTTCGAAAAGCAATCGGTAAATTTTTTGTAACGACTTCTGGATTAGGAAAGAAGATCAAAGTTTGAAGAAAATGTCTGAGAATCGGAACTGTCTTATTGAAAATTATGCTTGCATTACTAGGACTCATACAAAATTGTTCAGCGAGTCTTTCGAACGTATCTTGTCTTCTGATCTTCATTAAGCATAATTTAATGTTTTGCGTACTGATGTTACTTTTCATACTCAAAAGATTTATTAACTCGTTCCACTCATTAGGAATTCCGAGATATGCTTTCATGTTAGTACTTATAAAATAGTCTGTTACTTTTAGTATATCTTGAACAGTTTTTGTTGGGCTATTAGAAGCGTTGGAGCTCGTTCGATTAGTAGGGGTATAATAATCATTAGAACTAACAATGCCAATCGACGAAATTGATGTACTTATGGATTCAGATACGTTTGGACCGCACTGCTCCAGAGTGAAATGTTTTTTCGGAGACATTATTATCTTAAAAACTGTTGGCAATTTGATAGGTGAAGTACACTTGTCGACGGTGCATACTTGCATTTTGCACATACTACTCACACTCCGGTAATGCGGGCGAATATGAGTTTGCACAGCAGCATTATGCTGCGTTATAGAAGTCTGCGTTCCAACATCTTTTTTGGCTGCCGCTGTTAATTTCAAATTATCTTTTGCGGAAGATTTAACAGGATCATCATTCGCTGCGACAGGCTCTGCACTTCTGATTGAAAATGAAGTGTGGTCTATGGCATCGAAAGTACTTGCTTCACATGTTTCACATGTTTCTTGAGGAGCTTGATTACTTGATGTACATGCTTCTTCGAGGAGCTCGTTTATCTCCATCCGTCTTCGCCGTTTTTCCGATAAGACACGAGGACTTGGGCACGTCCTACGTTTACGATCCGGCTGGCATGCGAATTTGTGTGGTTGCACGTTCTTTTTAATTTTCGCTGGACCTCCCATAGTTTTATAATATTGATAATTTTCCATATCCTCTCGCAGCTATAAATACGAAATTTTTTGTTAGCCTTAACGGTACATTATAAATGATTAATAGGTGGAATCGTATCTAAACAATAATAATTCAACAATTTCACTTCTTTTTAGGGCATAAAATATGTTTGCTTACCTCAAAATGATCTTCACAGCAAAAAAAGTTTGATTTGCTGTCTTTGAGGTTATCCCGTCTCACCGCGTTGAACCATTTTTTACGAATATTTACATCTCGTGGCACTGTTAGAAAAACTTCGTTCGGTGTATTTTTCGTTGTGTTTTTGCACAAAGGTACGAAACACGCCCTATACGTCTTGATCGTTTCCATTTTCAATAAAAATCTGTATTTGCAATAATATCGTATAGCGCGTTTAACCTCGTGACGTCACAGACCGTTCGGGTAACTTCGGGCGTGATCGGAGCGTCGTCGGCTATGACTTTATAATTTAATTTTCTAAACTGCATATCTTCGTAAATATTAACTTAAAAAAAAAAGAACATGACTTCTCAATAAAACATGGATATAAACTTTCAAAAAAAAAAAAAAAAAATTACGTTCAACAACCCAATTAAAAATATGGTTGTGTGAAGCCGTACGTTTTTTAATCGATTATAAAAGGCCTTTCGTCGATATTTACTCAAAGTTCTTTTATGTATAGCTAAGGCATCTCAATCTTTCTGGCGACATGCATACAACGCATTTATATGTAAATTCAGCATGGAAAAACCGTCATATAAAATGAACGTTCGTTTTTATATCTGCAAATATTGTGAAAATTAGGAAAGAGAAAAATTACATAACAATCGATGAAATATGTTTTGACTTCGGACAGATTGGACATTGGATATTGAGGTTAACGTCAACGCGACGTTTTTCATTTGCATTCGCAATATCATCTTTTCACTCTCTAATTCTTGTCCGACAGAATCTACCTTTGTCTCTAAACTGGACTTCAGGTACAATCCTGTTACTCTCTTGATAAACTTCTACAGTACTTATTCCCATTCTCCATGTTTACCGGCTACCAAAAATAATAAGCCGAGCGCGTGGGACCGATGACAGCTATCGAAAATGCAACGATGCTAAACGTCGACGATATGGCGTACTACTGAAGTCGAGTAGTAGATTATTACGTTTGTTTTCATATTATAAAAATAATAAGTAGCTTGAAATTCAATACTTAAAAAATATTTCTCGAAATATAGGCCACACACATATGTCTAAAACGTAGCGGTATTATGGCGAAAAATAGACTCTTAGTTTACTAGCGTGGTCATCACCGTACCTCCTTAGACGGCTACGACGGCGAAAATGCCAATGACAAGCCAGCGGAGCCTTAGCAGCTATCGATGTCACGTTCAAACAGATACGCTAAAAATCTGGGTTTGAAGATTTAAAGGCTCTGTGACGATTTAACTGAAGGAGGGAATGAATGCCAGAAGTACTTAACTGCCAGGCCAAACGAATTTCGGAAGTAGCAGTACGATGTGTTGGTATGCCCGAGTAGAAATATTGTCGGGCTGGCCTAACATTTGATCCAGGCCTGATCACGCTGTAGTACGGAGGCCTTACTTACGATGTGCCTTGATTTGCCTGATCCGACTGGTTTCAGATAATATTCAGGCCATCGGATTTACAGTTTCCTCCAGTTGCCTCATCCGGTTAATTTCTAGTGGTAGCAAGGCAAACGGATTTACAGCTTACATAAATTCGCCTGATCCGGCTACCTTCAGGTGATGGTCACGTTAGCTCACCTAATTCTGCTAGCTTTCAGCAATCATCAAGCAGCTGGACTTTTATATAGTTTGGCGTCTTTTACACGCCTAAGCTCTTGTAGAACACCAGATATATATATACACACACACACATATGTATGTTAGCGCGTCGTCAACACGTCGAGACATATTGCCCACTATATGCATACATTTTTTATTATTCCTAATAGATCTGTGATTCGGTTTCATCTGTTCAAAATACAATTTAGTCGAATCCACTAAACTTATCTATTTAATTTTTTAATTTAAATTAAATAGAACTTTCGCAGAGCGAAACATTTTTCTATTTGATTGATTTGATGGTCCGCACACATCGAAGGGGAGGAGTGTAGAGAGGGGAAGAGAGAGGACTTATATATATTTAGATTATGCTTGAAAAATCTATAGCATGGTATTCAAACAAACTCGATAATTATCACAATGATATTAACTAATTGATATAATTGATTAGATACAACAAAATCATTATAGGAATTCATGTGGTCTCTTTTGCCATATAGACTATAACAGACATACAAAGTTACGCAAGCTGCCCCTATGCTAAGTGGCAGCATGCGCAGCTATAGGTAGGTAGGTAGGTTGTAGGTTCAATTTCATGTGGAGGCGGCGAAATATTTTCTTCAAAAATGAACATTTCATAAGGGCAGGACATGACGAATGATGATGCAAAATCATTGTGGTAGAACTCTAAATTAAGTATTTCATTTTATTTTGGATTTATGAAGTATTCTTTTCTATATTCTATATTCTAAAAAATATATTTGAAACAAATAGGATCGTAGTAGGCCGTGAGACAAGGAAAAACCTATTTGATTTAAATTGATCCTATATGAATTAATTTTTGTTTGCCGTGCGATGAAGAATTTGAAGACATGATGGTTTCCGAAGCAACAGCGAACTTCTCTCTCCGAACTGCATATCAGAGCTTCACTTTTCACCCTGACCAGGCCGAAGTCAGGGATTGCATTACAAAGCTGATCAGGGCTTGAAAAATAAATCCGAAACCCTGAGCCGAACCTTCTGTAGCCGCAACAAGATTTCTACTCGGGTATGAAATGTATCGGGTGCAATACGTCGAGCAGGGTATAGCGAGCGATGGGATAACGTAAACATCTCAATCGAATAGTCCGGAGCATTATTGTTCAATATGTTATACGTCATGACACCCATAGAGTAGTGCCTTCACGCCTTGACGGTCAGCCAACCCAGCTGCTTACGATATGTAGGTACTAGGGTGATGTGTACGTCCTTACGAAGATTAAAGATGAATCTAATTTTTGAATAGCCGAGTTTTTGAAGTTTGTGATCTTGTTCTGCGGTCACATCGTTATAAGCTGAGCAACAGTAATCGAGAATGGGAAAAATGAGCGTATTGATAAGAGTAGTCCGGGCTTGGCGTGATAGGGCGTCTTTATGGTATTTCAATTTATGCACTGAATAGTTTACTTTCCGAGATATTGATCCAATACGTTTGTGCCACGGAAGATCAGCCGACATGATTACGCCTTGGCTTCGCGCCTCTTTTACATAAGGGCAGAGTTGTGCCGTTTATGACGATAGGTGGTAAGTCATCAAGAATTATCTGATTCATGTAAGCCCTGCTGTCTAATACTAAAAGTATAAACCTTAAGAGAGCGAAAGAGATAGAGGGAGAGAAAGAAACATTGGAAGAAAATATAAAAATAAGAGCAATAATAGTCCGTGCCGCGATTTGAAGGATCGCTACCTTCAAGAATGGTGAGCAAAGAAAAACACAGTGAGAACCAAGAAATGTATTGGAAAGATTGACAATGGAAGAATAACCAGTGGCTGGCGGGCGGATGGGTATGGGGAAAAATACCAGCCTCGTAGTAACGGTATGAAAGAGCCTCGCGACGTTTTGTGAACGCGTGTGTAAATGTAGAATAGAAGAAAAAAACCCCGACGATTGGTGTCTATACAATATACGCGGCGTCCCATCTGTTTTGAGACGTCGAAGTAATCAAGGAACAGCGAAGTAGATGAAAAAAAAAATCCGAGACTCGTATCGAGTAGGTTCAAACGAGGAGTAGAACGGCAAGATTAGATTGAACGATATTCGGAGGTCAACTTTAAAAAATGGAAACCTATCATTTTCATAGAGGCATCTTATTCTACGTTAAAAAACGATGATTTTTAGCCCAAATCCTTTTTTAGTTGGTAGTTATTATTATTTTTTAATGGTAAAAAAATGTTTACAACGTGCAAACATACATGACGGACTTACGCCTAATTGAAATTTTGTTGAAATCGATTTTTGTTTTTCGACGAGTTCTCAAAATACCTTTCAAAAATATTCTCTGAAAATTTCGAGTCTATTTGTTCGAAATTGAGGGTGTAATCGGCGTTTATAGGTTCCGCGCACCGGCGACCTTTCAACGCATTTATCTCAAAATTACTTTTTCAAAATCGGTGACCACGATATCTCAAAAATCACTGCACCGATCAACTTCGAATTTTACATGCTTCTTTTAAATATCAAAAAGCAGTGCTTGAATGAAATATTATTTCGATGCCCTGATTTTTTTTTTTATTCACGAGAATAGAGTATTTTTCAACTGAAAATCGATGCGTTCACTATGAACTGTGGCTATTTTTTCAAAAATAAATATCTTATCAAATCCTCCGTAAATGCGTTTGATTTTTTATTTCGGATGATTTGTTTCCGGACAGCAGGGGTCACCGCGAAAGGAGTTTTTCAAAAAGAGGTCTGCTCAAAGCATTGTATTTACCACATTTATAAATATTTTTCAATACAAAAATTGTAAAAGATACTCAAAACCATACCCTTTAATGCGAAAAAAAAATAGAAAATTTGAACACATTTCACCAGAAAACATTCACGGAAATTACTCTTTTTTCCGGTCACGAGTTAGGTGGAACGTTAATACATTCAAATTATATACAATGATATTTACAAAATCTAATCTTATCAACAATGTTAAAAAAATGTAAACAATGTTGTTAAAAAATGGATACAATTTAATTAATACGATTAATCGTTGTCTTTTACAAGGTTGTCCTTGTAAAATCGTGACAAAAGAAGCCCACATTGCTATGCACCGTGCTTGGTGTTCGTAAAAAAAGTTTTCCTAATATTCTAAAACAGTGGCAAAATAAAAAAATATTCCCAACGAAAGCTGTTTTTTTTCTCTACGTTTCCAAAATGCCGCTATAAAAAATATTGGTTTTCATTTTTGACAAAGTTGACCTTGATGTCACCTTGGAAACGTCTACTAAATAAGAAAAGTGATCCTGCCATTTTTCATCTCGTCAGAATCTACTCGACACGTGTCTGGTGAATTTTTGATTTACTTCGCTGGTCTTGAGTTATTTCGATATCGCAAGATAAATGGGACACCATGTATATGTATGTATATGTGTGTGTGTGTGCGTGTGTGTGCGTGCGTGCGTGCGTGCGTGCGTGCGTGCGTGTGTGTGTGTGTGTGTCTGTGTGTGTGTGTGTGTGTGTGTGTGTGTGCGTGCGTGTGTGTGTGTGTGTGTGTGTGCACAAAGTACTATCGACCGCGAGGGACCCCGATGGCTTCCGGTGTGCACGTAACGGCAAACGATCCGCACAGTGGGTGTTGCTCGGGAACCAGGTACATAGAGAATTCCTACCGGAAGTTGAAAGTTGATCGTGGCTGGCCGAGCAGAGTAACCGAGCAGATTATATGTACGGTTGCGCGTACGTTGCAATAGTTAATAACTATTCGTGCACACCCGCTCTCGCTGACGCACGCATACCCTCCATAAAGGGCAATTAAACTAAAAGCCTTTGTCGTCTCGGACGAATGCGCTCAAAGTATTAAGCGAAAATTCCCTCAATCGTTCGTACTTTCTATCGACAGTGCAGCGCGAATCGGGTGAATCCCATGCAGAAATTGCCGCAGGGATCCAATTGGATTCGAATGCATGTCCCTACTTTCTGACAGGGATCCGATGGGTCATCGCATTGGATCCCTATACTAAAACGTCATGCTCTTACATTGGATTCTTATTGGGATTCGCAATTGGAATGTATGCATTGTCACGTAAACTCCTTCAAGGCTTTGCTTTGTCTTTTAGATATCCTGAACTCGGCTTGATGTATCACTCTATATAATATGGATTACTCCGGATAGTGGGTACTCTCACCAGTCAAATTGATAATCAGCCAAAGGAATGGGTCCCCAAATTATCGACACCTCCCAAATGATTATCTACGCAAACTATTCCTCTTTCGCACTACATTTAATACTCAATCTTAGTTACAATTTTCTCTACTTTGACCTTATTTTAATGAACGCTCGACACTTAATGCTACGACTCTATATAATCTTTAGGGATCGACGGCTCAGCACTCAGTGTTTTAGACCCGTATTCATAGTCGTTCCTTGAGGAATCCTTATTCCTTGTTCTTTGTTCAGAACAAAGAATAAGGAGGTCTGATTTCTTAAGGAGCGACGATGAATACGGGTGTTACTCTACTTGAGTTATAATTCTCGCCATCGTTAGCCGATAAATTTCGGGAGGGGTGAATTGTCGTTTCAATTTAGTAGGCGGTTAATCCACCCTCGAGAGACAAGAGCCAAGGCTAGTAGAGTTGACCAAAAGTAATGGGATTCGTTACAGTATATAATTTGAATCCTCAAGGATTCCCACATTATCGCACAGAATCCGATACCATTCTTGACAGATCCCACCGCATTATGCGCGTTGAATTTTCTAACCAAACTATATAGATATGCGAAATGCGTGGATCTGAAAATCTATACATCTTATCTTAAAAACATATAAATCGCTTAAGGAGGTTGGAGCGTTAGCCACAGTTCAAGTCTAGACTATACTGAGTCCTTACGATTTTGTTGAAATATTTTCACCACAAAACACCAGAGGTAACACATAGTTTAATGTATGTAATTTTACGTGCGGTTGGATAGGCAAGTACAGAATAAATCTAAACTTCGTATGCATTTCTTTGAGGTTTATAGAAAAAAAAGTCATAAACCGTCATTTGACTCAACTGGACCGCCCCAACCTCCTTAAAAAGTATATCTTAAAAATCGATTAGAATCACATTTCTTAAAATCCCATGCAATTATTGTTTTTTTATTTATTTTACTGCACTTTGACATAATATAAACACACACACGTACACGCTGACGAAGCGTGCAGGTTATGTTTCAACACACCGAGTTTTTTCTCGTGACTTTTCACACATTTTCGATTTGAACGTGGTAAGAACTCTTAAACGACGTTCATTGAGGAACAGTGCAGAATCCAATTGGATCCCAATGAGGAATCCCTATGTGCTGTGTCTCCAAAAAATACCTATCAAGATGTTGGGACTCCCCAATACATTTGTGCTGGGATCACGAAAGGATGTTGTTTTCTGCGGGATTACGAAAGGATGTTTTTTTTTGGAAGATCCAACAAACTCCGGTTGACAATTTTTTTTAAATGTCAAACGATGTCAGTTGGGTAATAGCGCAATTCACTTCGATTCCAATGTGGACTCCCTAGGTGCGGTGGCCCTATGCAATACCTATAGGGATATGGTAGGCTTTATGGGGCCCTCCAACAAATTTCTTCATGGGAGACGGTTGTGGACGCAACGAAATTTCTCGTGCGGAAATTGTCGTAGGGATCCGATTGGATTCCCAAATATGTTCCTAATTCCTGATACGGATCCGCTGGGTCATCGCATTGAATGCGTATACTAAAACTTCATGCTCGTACACTGGATTCTAATCGGGATTCCACATTGGAATGAACGAATCCAATTCGCATTCTAAAGGATTCCCACATTTCCGAAGAGAATCCGATACGATTCTTGATAAATCCCATCACATTGTGTAGTTTAAATTTTCCAAACAAAATATATAGATTGTAACCTTTCGAATTGCTATCCGAGAAAAAATGCGGTGCGCCTGTGGGCCGGGTTTCGAACCAGGGACCTTTCTATTGCCGGTCGGCTGCTCTGACCACTGAGCTACGCCAGCCCGCTTACCTCACCTTTCTCGGATAGTCTCGATATTCGTAACGCAAAAATGCGGTGCGACCCGGTGCGGTGTTACAAGACCCAAAATTAGTGTTTTTTGTAAAAGTATAAACCTTATCTTAAAAAAGTATAAATCGCGTAAAAAAGTATATCTTAAAAATCGATTTGAATCACATAACTGAAAATCCACTGTAATTGTCATTTGTTATTCATTTTACTGTATTTTGACAGAATATCACCACATATGTACACGCTCACGCATCGTGCAGGTTATGTGTCAACAGGTTGATTTTATTCGCGTGACTGTCACATGTTTTACATTCAAACGTAATAAGCATTCTCAAACATCGTCCACCGAGGAACAGTGCAGAATCCAATTGGATCTCAATGAGGACGCTCTATGTGCGTCGTCCCTAAGAATTCCCTATATATGTGTGAGTGCATATTGGGACTCCCCAACAAATTTGCGCAAGGGATTACGGGAGGATTTTGTTTTAAGAAGATGCAGCAAATTCCGGTCGAGAATTTCTAAAGAAATATTCTCAAACGACATACATCGGGGAATAGTGCGGAATCCAATTGGAGTCCAATGCGGCTCCCTGCAAGCGGTGGCCCTATTAAATCCCCATCGGGATATGATAAGTTCTGGGAAGTCCCCAACAAATTTCTGCCCAAAATTCTTTCCGCGGAAGTTGCTCTCAATTTGTAATATGAGCATCAAAACGACGTTTTCTTATTTGGTTTTTTTTTTTCCTTTTTTTCCTCGGCTCAGGTAATTCCGCAAACAAAAAGAGCAGCGGATTGAACAAGGAAATGAGAAGCCGTTGACGTTTCTCTTTCTCTCCCTCCCACCCCCTCTCTCCCTTTCTCTCTTTCTATCTCCCTCCCTCCCTCTCTCTCTCTCTCTCTCCCCCTCTCTCTCTCTCTCTCTCCCTCTCTCTCTTCAGAAACCTTTCCCCAAGGAATTGTTTCCCGCCGCGGACGAGATCCTCCGCTTCTTCGAGTTTTCGAGGGCCACCAATTTTACTGCCCCATGAATCACTGAGCAGTCCCGAATACATATCTCCGGCGAACTTCATTAAACAACCGTTATCGCTCGAGGCCGCGAACTTCGTTATCGAACGTATATCGCCTGAATTTTCTCCCGCGAACAATATATATGCATATACATATTTATATATAAATGTATATATGCATACAATAAATATAATATGTGTGTGTGTGTATATGACGAAGAATGTTAAGAAAGATGTCTAAAAATCAAGTAAAATTCCCTGGCATGCGCCCAAAATGAAAAGAACGAAACAAAAGTCGAGATAGCAAGATTCCACGCCTTTTTGAGCACGATATTGCAATAAATATGATATTGAAGTTTGCATCGTTGAAACGCAACGAAAGTTTCGTAGCACCATTTTTTTCGACATATTTGGCCCTCCAAAATCTCTCAAACGTTTTTTAAGACCGTTATTAGAGATCTTCAGCCTAAATATGTAAAAAAAAAGATTCTGAATGACGATACAAATAAGGAAATAAAAAAGTTATGCTGCATCACAACGATGCAATCTTCAACATCGTCAATAAATATTGCCCAATATATATACAGGGTGTCTCTCTTATCATTGCCACCCGAAATAATTCGGTAATTATGGGCGTCATAAAAAAATGTTCCAGACCTAAGTTGTACGGTGTGAAGGGGGCCATCAAATGCGACCAATCTTTTTTATTTCGGTGGCGGCGCTGACGCACAGCAAAGGTCACCTCCACTTTTATTAAATGGAATGATACATTTTTTTCAACCATCTTGTGGAGCACCTCGAGCCGCATAAAAATCCTTAGGGGGTCAAAGTCCTTCAAGGTCATTTCGAACACCTATTAAAATTAAATACAAATCTAATCTAATCTAATTGCAAATAGTTGGTAGTGATCCGAGATATTTAGATTTGTATAATCGATACTGACCTTGAATGACCTTGAACGACTTTGACCCCCTAATGTTTTTTATGCGGCTTGAGGTGCTCCACGGGATTGTTTGGAAACAATTTACCATTCCATTTTAAAAAGTGGAGGTGACCTTCACACTGCGTCAGCGCCTCCACCGAAATAAAAAAAAAATGTTCAACAAAAGTACAACGTTTGTCTGGAACATTTTTTTGTGGCGTCGATAATTACCGAGTTGTTTCGGGTGGCAGAGATTATATATATATATATATATATATATATATATATATATATATATATATATATATATGTGTGTATATATATATATATATGATAGTGAATGATTTATGAATGTAAGATGCCCTGGCATTAGTCACAAATTCAATAACCGAAATGTAAGCGGAGATAGCAAAAATCATGATTTTCGGGGTTGATCTGCGACACACACATGCTTATATCAATCAACGCAGAATTCCACCCCCAACCCCTCATTTCAGGGAACGCATCAAGTTCTGAGACACCCTGTATATGATTTACGGTGGGCCAGATGGGTTGTTTTCTTCTAAATGTTTACAAGGCTTGAGGTTGCGTTAATCCGTTGTTAAAAATGGTTAATCCAGGTGCTAAATAGCGAAAAAAAGGTAACACGCGTTTTGACCCGACGACAAAATATCCGACGACACAATATCTGCAGAACAAAATATCCTCGAGACAAAATATCCGCAAGACAAAATATCTGCCGATATTATATACAGGTTGGAGTGTATGCCGTTGTAATTTATTCCATGTCAAGTGTACAGTCATGCCGTTGAAGTTTATTCCACCATAAAAAGGAGGAAAATTATAAATATGTGACGGACATGTTTGGGTTTGATTGGGTTTGTTTGGTGTCGTTTGTTTGTTTGGGTTCAATGACGAAATTCGTATTATGCCCCTACCCCACTGTCTCACACACCCCACAAAGGTGATTTGTGCGCGACCCCGTTGATGTGGTGGACGAGATTTAGGTTTTTGTCTCGCGAATTTTTTGTCATGAGGATATTTTGTCTTTCGGATATTTTGTCGTCGGATATTTTGTCGCGGATATTTTGTCGTCGGATCAGATGTCACACAGCCGAAAAAAAATACATCACCCGTAGCGTAAACTACTTGCCCATCAAGTGGCACGTAAAATCACGTACATTAAAGTATTTTTTATCTCCGGTCTTCAGTGGTGAAAAAATTTCAAAAAAATTATCCAGCCTCAGTATAGTCTAGACGATAACATATATTTTTTTCAAATTTAATCTCGGATTGTGGCTTATGCACCAACCACCTTTAGCAATGTGCGTTTGCCCGGGTAATGTGGCTCCACTATGCGTAATAAACGCATAGGTGCATCTGTTGGTATATGTAAGCGAGTACGGTAGGGAATAGCACAGCCTACAAGCCAGGTATTAACCCGGTAGCCTACTTCGCGGATCTCGCGGGCTCGACTAGTCATCGTACTAGGCGTGTACACACATGTACATGCTATATACGTATGTGTGTGTGTGTGGGCTTGTGTGAAGACGACAGAAGATCTCACCCGCGGCAAGGCCCTCGGGGCTTTCGAAAATACTCCGAATTGAAAGACTCCGTATACTCACTTCAGGCACTGAAAACTACATCACAAATATGTATACACAAGCACACACGAATAAATTTTATGCAGTCGGCAAAGGCGCTCCTCTACGCTACATCAAAACTCGTACGTTGTCACAGCCACGAATGCAAAAAGGGCAGAGGCAAATAAGGATCCAAAATTGAATGGCGCAGAGTAGAGGAAGAAAGGGCTTACTGTCGTTTGTCGCAAACGACAAAAATTGTAAAGAGATAACTTTAAAGCCTCTGTCGCGTCGTTACGCAGGTATAATATTTATCGTACGCGTGACTACTTGGTCCCGCGCACTCCACATATATAAAAGAAAAAGAGTGCCGGAAAAGCCAAGGGAAAGAAGCAACACCTGTCGATAGATCTTGTACCTGCTCGGGTATTACACATATATGTGTATTGTGAACCGAAAAAGGCCCCCGCTAAGAAGGTGCCTAAATAATGAGGGGAATAGCCATTGGCACCCTTGTATATGTATATATATGTTGGCGCGATTGTGAATCTCGGGACTTGAAATTGAGCACCGCCTATATAGCAAGAATGCAGGTCGAAAGATATATATATATATATATATATATATATATATATATATATATATATATACACACACACAAGGCATTCCATACCAAATCGACCACTTTTAGACTCGACCGCCTTCGATTTGGCTGGACTTTTTGTATTTCATCGTACCCTATAAAAGAAGCTTTCGTGTTTTTTTTCCAATTTTTTTGTTGTTTCGTATTTGAAGAATGAATTTCTTTCATAACTTGATTTTTTGAATGCTCATAACTTTGTCAAAAACGGACCGAATACGATGTTTTTTTCAAATTTTTTATTTTTAAATGCATCTTTCGGAAATAAGTACTATAAAAATTTCAATGATCATCTTCAATTTTTTTTAGTTTGAAGCAAAACAAGTTTTTTTGAACTGATTACTTACTTTGATTTTTTGCGAAAAATTCGTAAAAAAAACTTCGATGGATCTAGGGATTTTTTCCACCGGTCCCATCGTGGGTACATGTTTCATTCCAATAGGTTCGGAATGTTTAATTTTTTTTCTTGAATTTTCGAGTGAAATTGAGAAATCATCCTATAATCAACAGCCGAAAAAAAGACTATTTACGTAAATAATATATATTTTTTTTGAGTTATAACAAATAAACGAACGAATATATTTGGTGGTGAACTCACCAAATATGTTTATAAACATATTTTGTGACTTCACCACCAAAAATATTGAAAAAAAAACATCGTATTTGTTCCATTTTTGCCGAAATTATGAGCATTAAAAATTTATCTGAAATTAAAAAATTAATTTAAGATAAATTAATTTTTCAAAAACGAATCGACAAAGAATTTGATAAAAATCAAGTAAGCTTCTTATACAGGGTACAATTGCATAAAAATCATTCAGCCGCATCGAAAGGGGTCGAGTCTAAAAGTGGCCGATTTAGTATGGAATACCCCATACACACACACACACACATACATACACGCGCACGCACGCACGCACGCACGCACGCACGCACGCACGCACGCACGCACGCACGCACGCACGCACGCACGCACGCACGCACGCACGCACGCACGCACGCACGCACGCACGCACGCACGCACACACACACACACACACACACACACACACACACACACACACACACACACACACACACATATATATATATATAAGTAGAGAGGGAAAGATTTTCCTTCAGGCTATGGAGAGTTGCCCAAGTTTGTTTTCCCGCGTCCCCGTACACACGAGGCTGTGCCAGCGTGGCTCCTAATACATTTTATGTCCCTGTGTGTGCGCATACGCATCCATGCATACATACACATACCTACATGGGACTTGTAAGCTCGTATTTACGTGACTCTGAAAACATCATTCGTCCCTCGCGGGATTTTTCGAGCGCCTCTTCGTGAAAGAAAAAAAATGAAAAAATGGAGCGCAATTTCCTGCAAGGAGGCTTGGCTTTTTTATTCGGAAGTTCGCTGAGCTCGGTATGGAAAAAAACGCGCCCAACTCGCTTTGTTATCGTTGTGTCAATCGTGGATATCATTATTGTTGTGGATATAATAGCGTTATTGTAGATACGAGATTAGCATTATTATTAATATTATTATCATTATACACTATTATTACTATTATGATCATTATTGACTATTATTACTATTATTATCATTATTGACTATTATTACTATTATGATCATTGTTGACTATCATTACTATTATGATCATTTGTATACTATTATTATTAAGATTATTGCAGTTTTTCTTATAATATATTAGAATGAGGCACAATAATTTTTTTTTATTTCGGGTCATAGCGGAAAGTATCATTATACGATTCGAATAAAAAACAAATTTCGCGAATAGATGATATTGCAGTTTGCATCGTTAAAACGCAACGGAAGTTTCACAGCCCAATTTTTTTCGGCACATTTAGCCCTCCAAAATCACTCAAACGTTTTTCAAAATCTTACTAGCGATTTTTAGCCTCGACATGTAAAAAAATCGAGATTTTTAGATGTTGTTCTAATTGTTGATAAACATTGATGGTGGACGTGGTTTGTCGATCTTAAAGGAATATAATGGTTATGAAAATGCAATTAAATGTGAATCGGTATAATTACCACCTGAGGAATGCATTTTAAGATTTATAAGCATATAAGATTTGGAGCGTTGTATTTGGTTTCAGGCATTGCTAATGAGATTCAGCACGTGGTAATATTATAATTTCCAATCAATTTCCCGCAACGATTATTCTCATAAAAAGGGTTTGCGCCACGTCTAAACTCGAGCGAAAGGGCTCAGTTTGAATGAAGAGTTTAATTTTTTATCATACACGACTTTTTTTCAGCGAGAATGAAAGAAAGAATAGATTTCTTATGAGGTTTAAATCTGCATCGGTGGAATGCAGCGAACATTATTTTTTATTTCGTATTATCATTATTACCCAAAATTATATTTTACAGATTTAGATTGGGGATGGCTGAATAACAATCTTAAAAAATATTTGCACAATTTTTGTAGCTCTGATCTGCCAAAGGTAATGTGTAGCATGAAAAATCATTTCCGTTGTATTCCAATGATGCAAACTTCAACGTCATTTTTTTGCAGCACACTTGTATCTATTTATATTTATGCCGCACGGCATGTGTCTGTACACCGCTGTATAATGTAAAAAGAGAAAATCGTGCTGCTTACCTCTTCAAGGAGGTACGACTAGTTCTTCAGAGTCAACGAAGAGACTAACTTTATGTTACCCACAGGTGTTCTGATTTATGTTAGCTTGCGTTCAATATTCGTATTGTCGCTTTTAATGTGCCAAATGTATAGTAAAAGTTTCATTCATTGCATAATTGGTAATGAAAACTGGAAAATTAGATCCTTCACGACACTGGAGTAGTCTCCGTCATATTCACCCAAATAGTTTTATCATAAAAACGGACTGAAAAACGTTGCACCAAATCTGTCGGAATCTTATTTAAATAACCCTGAGTTGGTTTAGCGGTATTAATACTATGGGTAAAATTATAATTGAACATGTTGTTGATACGCGATCAATTGTAAAACTCCATAAATAATACAATGGAATTTTGAACAAACGCCTGACAACGTCGCGTTTACGATGCTCAAAGTTGGCAACCGATACTCATTGATGTGAAAGGTTAGGTTAGGGGGCGTCCATTAATTACGTGAGGCGTTTAGGGGGGGGGGGGGAGAGGGTCGAGCGAAATCTCACCCAATCTCACGTGGGGGAGAGGGGGGCTTCGGCAAATATCACGTAATTTTAGTAGTTTTAGTAATTTTAGTAATCACGTAATTTTTATCACGTAGAGACTACTACTTTACATGGTGGAGTAAATGGTACTACAACCGCAGTTACTTCTACTACAATTTATTTTCCGTGAACGATTTCCGTGAACGCATTTTGAAAAATCTCACGTGAGATTAGGGGAGGGGGGAGGGGGTCGAGCTAAATCTTACATCTCACCAGGGGGAGAGGGGGGGGGTCAAAAAATCGCCAAAATCACCTCACGTAATTAATGGATGCCCCCTTATGGTGCAAAGCTAGGTTATGATCATCGAACGCATCAGGTGTTGCGTCCGACGTTGCCAACTCTGTGGGTGCTATTTCGTCGTTCTCATAATTTTCAACAGGAAATTGAAATCCTTTTATAGTCTAGAGCTTGAACTACACGGTGAAGTTCGAATTTTCTACTTTTCACTAAATCTATTATATCTAATTGATCACATTTCGGTTTTCAAACGACCTTAGTTGGATACACGGGCAGCAAAATCGTGATCACAGCACTTCCGGTCGACCAGCTTCGTAAGCCGACGTGCTTCATTGCTTCAGGGTACTCGGCTTTGTGATTTTATTACAAGAAACTGAAGGGTAAATATAGGCCAAATGTTGCCAAAGAGTGCAAAACATATTCGTCAACATCATAAAAAAATTCAAACCCGAAGATTAGATTCTTCTTAAGGTAGTTCTGTAGGTACACGTATGAGCCAAAGTTTCGGTCAAAGCGCCCCGAGCAGAAATTTCTTAGGGTTAGCCTGACCAGAATCAGGCCCCGATCGGGGTGTGGTACGGGTAACACCTATTACGGACATCCCGATCCGGCCCCGATCGGGCCGGAAGTATTTAGGCCCTAAATCAGGCTATACCAAAATGGCCCTACTAAGGCCGTCCCTGATACCATCCCACTAAGGCTTTCCCCGATAGGGCCCTACCAAGCCTTGTCCTGATAGGCCCTACTATGGCTTTCCCTGATGAGGCCGTAAATAGGCTTGCCCTATAAATGCCTCAGCAGTCGCTAGATGCACATAACCTCTTATTTTCCACATGGAAACTTCGATTTTACAGCATCGTAGCTTCGGAGTTTCGATGCATTCCTGAATTCTATTTTAAAAAAGGTGCTATAGACCATCACGACAAAAAACGTTATGCAACTCGGATGCGTGTTAGCAGATTTCGGCAGTTTGGTAAGGCGAAGAGAGAGAGGGGAATTATATATATATATATATATATATATATATATATATATATATATATATATGTATGTATGTATGTATGTATGTATGTATGTATGTGTATATATATATATATATATTTTTTTTTAATTATTTTTATTATATATATATATAAAAATATATATATATATATATAAGGTTAAGTTGCAAAAATCTATAGCATGTTATTCGATAAACCTCTTTAATTGTCACAATGATATTAATTAATTGATATACTTTATGTGATACAACAAATAATTATAGGAATTCATTTGATCTCTTATGCCATATCTGGGACCAAGATGTTACAAGCACTCGGTAGCATAGGGGCAGCGTGCCTAGCTTTGGGTAGGTAGGTACGAGGTTCGATTCCCACATAGGCGAAATATTTTCTTCGAACAAAAACATTTCAGCAGGCCAGGGAATGACGAATTATGATACAAAGTCAATTGTAGTGGAACTCAAAATTAAGTGGTTCATTCCATTTTGGATTTTTGAAATATTATGTGCATTTCTTTCTGATCAGGCAACCTGATAGGGGCCTGATCAGGCAACCAGGTCAGGCCTATATGTGACACAACGTTACATTTCCTAGTAGGGCCCTTTCAGGCTGCCTTATTAGTGCCCTACCAGAGCAGTCAGGCAACCTGATCGGGCACTGATTTGGGCCCCATCGAAATTTCTACGCGGGGTATAGTGCTAACATCAAATGCCTACACGATGCTGTTGGTTTTGTATTTTTGACAGAGCGTGTACCCTCAATATGTCCCACACATTCGCACCTCATGCATTGATAGTTCTCATTCTCGTATAGAGAGCGTCGCTGTAATCGTGACAACAGCGTGATATCCCTGCAGTCATAGCGTTGAGCTTCCTACGATCCGTCTTTCGCGAAATATTTTACATCTATAAAAAAAGCGCGAAAATGTCAACCCAAATGCGATACAAAGGACAGTTTACAAGAAAAAACGGCGCTTGCTAAAAGACTGAAAGCTGTGGCAGCCATGTGTCAAGCAAATTCGGCTAAACGCGATGAGAATAGCCATAACCTCAACGATCAGCAACAAAAATTCGCTGTCAAAGGACGTCGGATCGTGGATTTACAACATCTTGCCGACAGTTTAAATTGTATTCGCTGCGAAAAAGACAAATACATGCATAAATATATGCATAAATTGAAGGAATTAAATTTGATTGCAGAATAAATTTATTTCGCATCCGTCTCAGACTTACTAGAACTCGGGGAAAAAAACACGCTTCGAGTTCCTAGACCACGTGCCGATCAGCTGGCTGCAGCGTACACTGTTGCCATTCCGCTACAGATGGTTGGGCCCCAGTTCGGTGTGAAATAAAATTACCACTTTTCTAAGTCGATATCTCCGAAACTAAACGGTCAAGGTTTGTCATTTCTTTTAAAAAACAATCTCACAATAGTACTGAGTACACGTGTGTTTTTATTTTGAAATCCTAAGATCCGTTTAAAACCTATATCGAGAAATGCGAGCAAACTCCTATCGGTTTACGTGTTAGGTATAGGGATGGCGTACAAAAATACCCATATTCAATTGCAATTATCTCATGAACTAAACGGTCAATCGAAATGAATTTTTGGGCATCAGTCCATGAAGGTCATGTCTACACCATGCTTAGAGTTCAGACAATTCCTAAGATTTGACCAAAACTACAGAACTACCTTAATGGTCGTACCTCCTTATTCAGGAAATACCTTTAGGCGAGGAAAAAATTGGCTGAATTTCGTGATATTTTTTTAAAACGAAAGATTTCTTCACCATTTTTTAGCCTTAGGGTATGTTTTATAACTATATTTAGCTGTTACATGGTATTTTTTTAAAATTGATCTTTGAAAATGGCGAAGCTATGGCACGGTCTTCTAAACTGCATTTTCAAAACTGGCGTAACGTATTAGGATCTGCCATATAGGGGGAGCCTAAAAATCATGACAGCGACAAGAGGATCGTAAAACGTAAACAGTGATGTAATTTAGTGCAAATTTTTGTGATATTATGATAAGTATTAGTGCAATTTGTGACTGAGCCGGTACCAATGCGAAACAACGCAATTTTGTGGAAGGCGAACGTATTGTGAAGGGAGGGCACATTTTAAAAGGTGGTAAAATTAGCGGTATTTGCGATACCGGTGTGTTAGCTTCAAAGCGTTTTGTTTTTAAACGTCTCAACTACAACATAATCCCCATGAAATTGTTAGTGCAGTATCAACTTCGGGCGATCTTTTCTTTCAGATTTAATTTCCTAGCTCCTTCCATTTGAGCTTCACGAGTCTCCGCATTTCCAGAATTTGGTACATTGCACGATAGGACAGCGATAGTTTTCAAGTATCGTTTTTTCGCGGTTACATCTGTACAAAAATATATAGAAGAAAAGACGAAATTGGCGCATAATGTTGGTTTTTCAAGTGAATAAAGCAGCCTTTACTCCGTTAGCTTTTTTGAGGTTACGTATCCGGTAGTACAAATGGTCCTTTCAGATATTCAGTGAGCACACTTTCATGCCTGAATTGACTTTATTCATTTTCAGGGCACTCATTCAATCCTCTAATTGATAGGTTTTTTGTACATTTCCGAAATAATTTTTCACGTACACCAAGCGTTTCCATGCAATGGGAAACTTGTGAAAACGGATGTCCAACTCCTTACTCGAAGTGCTTCCGCAATCTTTTAAAGAACATTTAATGTTCTTTTGATAGTTTTGATGCGGATAAAACTTCGCGCATTCCTTTTTCACCGATTTAGATAAACTTCCAAAAAGTCCACACTTCCGAATAATTTAGAACTTCGTGTACTTATGTATTTTGGCTCGCTGATCACGAATATGATAGTGAAAATACCTGCAAATTTGATTTTCAAAATCAAAACTGAAAAAAAATGGTTTTTTTGTAGTTTTTATATTCTATTTTAACAAATGTTGATCGTAGAGAAAAATGTCTACCACGAAAGTTGTAGCCCATCAAAAGACTGATAATTTATGTTCTATACAAATTTTGTCTAAAACCATTGTTTTCCGAGAAAACTGGGAAAACTCTACTTACGCACTTTACTGCAGAAGGGCCCAAATAAACCCAAATAAAACAAACACAAGCAGCAATAAAAACAAACCCGAAGAAATTCGGGTATGTAGAATCGTGGGATGTGTAGTTCACTGGGCGCAGGGTACCTCGGATGGATGTGTGGAATCGCGGGTTGCGTAGAACACTGGGGTGGGCGAAGGGCACCTCGGATGGGTACGTGAAATCGCAGGATGCGTAGAACACTGGAGTGGGTTTGTTGGGCACCTTGGATGAGTGCGTGGAATCGTGGGGTGCGTAGAACACTGGGTTGAACGGGGGGCACCTCGGATGGGTGCGTGGAATTGTGGGGTTCGTAGAAGACTGGGGTGGGCGGCGGGCACCTCGTATGGGTGCGTGGAATCGTGGGGTGCGTAGAACTCTGGGGTGGGCGGGGTCAACCGCGAATATGTGCGCGGAATTGTGGGGTGCGTAGAACACTGAGGTGGGAATCTTCGGGTGCGTAATAAGTATATTTTGCTAAACTAATAGAGGTTAGCAAAATATACTTATTGGAGATCCCATTTTTCTTGGAAAATAATGGTTTTAGACGAAACCTTATATAATATAAAATATCAGTCTTTTAATAGTCTACAACTTTCGTAGAAGACATTTTTCTTTAAGATAAATATTTGTTAACATAGAATAAGAAAACTAAAAAAAAACGTTCTTTTGTCTTGACCTTGAAAATAAAATTTGCGGGTATTTTCACTATCGTATTCGTGATCAGCGAGTCAAAATACATAAGTACACGAAGTTCTAAATTTTTCGGAGGTGTTTGCTTTTCGAGAGTACACCCACCAATTTTATGTTTTTGATTGAAATTAAATACTTTTATCCCACGGCTACGTATAATTAGATGATTAAACGAACTTACCTAAGTGAAGTTCGATCATAATTGTATGTAGCGCCTCTTCCGAAAGATCAATGTAGTACCCCTTTCCTCTCAGGTGTCACCACAAATTTTTCAAAGCCTCCTAGATTACTTTTCTCATCCAAGGTGAAGCCCGACACTGACCGTCATTTCATATATTTGAAGCGTTGCCGTAGACATTTGGGCATATATCTATTGCTTTCCATAGATATGGGTTATTATTTCCTTTTTAGTATATGTAAAGGGCGGGACTGATCTTTTGGAAGACGCGCTACATACAATTATGATCGAACTTCACTTAGGTAAGTTCGTTTAATCATCTACTTGTATTTCGCGCCTCTTCCTCAAGATCAATGTAGATATTTAGAGTTGTTTACGGCAACATGTATTATATATATATATTTTTTTTACAAAACAACAATGAATTATACGAATGATACAATAACGAATTAAGCGGATAATAGAAGATTATTCCATTATTGCTCGAGCAAACGCCTCCTTGACACCAATGACAGGTAACTTATAAAAATGTGTAAATGTTTGCGAATTACTCGTCCACCCCGCCGCTGATCTAATGCTGTCAATATTGACAGCTTTCAATTTTGCGGTTGACGTCGACGCATGTCGAGTACTATGTGCTCAAAAAATCTGGGTGTCGAGGCCGCTCCTGCCTAACATATTCTTTGTCCATCGACATAATGTCTGACAGGAGACTGCTCTATGAGGCTTTTTGAAGGCGATAAATAGTGACTCTATCGAACAACGTAGATCTTTAGTTTTCAATAGGTAAAATTCTAATGTTGTTGCGGTGCAAATGATTTTTTTCTTCGACAAAAAAGGTAAAACCAGCAGAGGCGGTTTTCTGCTGATTGTGGAAGTTTTTATTTTATCTGGAATTTTTATCTGTATGGATGTTCTATGATATTTGATATTCTGAATTTTGATTAACGAAAGAGTTTGCATTCGGTGTCCAGTGACGAGTGTGAGTAAGATAACGAGTTTCAAAGACAACATTTCGAGAGACAAACAGTCATTCGAACCCAGAGTTCTTATATAGTTCAAGACGATTTTAGGATCCCATGTTTGATCATACTTGGGCTTGGATGGACGCATTTCGGAGACACCTCTAAATAGGCGCCTTATTCTAAAATCCTCGCCCACTTCGGGACCCATTATTAAAGCTATAGCCGAACGCAAACAGTTCAAGAAACTTCGTGAGGCTCCTTATTGTACTCTCTTGTAAGTAACAACATAACATTATTCATAGAAGAAAAATAAGGACTGATGTTTTGTTCGTAACAAAAGTCCCACCACCTCTTTAGACCGCTATTATATTGTCTGAGTGATGATTCTCGAAGCGAAGCGATCATTAGTTCCATCGATTCTTCTGGTACACTCTTTAACTCGAAAAATTTCCTGAATAAAGACCGGCAACCAGGGTAATCTTTCTCCAAAGAGGGTGTCGTTCTCTGTTTGAAGAAGATAACAATTGTATGTTAGGCTTGAAATATATCGGCTCCATGATAAGCAGAGCACGAAACAGAGGGTACCATGGTTGCGCGGGCCAATCAGGGACTACAACAATACCCCGAAGCCCTTCGTCTCTAATCTTTCGTAATACCAGTAAAATAACCACAAAGGGTGGAAAGGCGTAAAAATAGAATTTCGTCCAAGGTACTGTAAAAGCATCAACTGCTGAGCAATTCGGATCTGGAAACCAAGAAACATATTTCGCGCACTTTGCGTTTACGCGAGTTGCAAATAAGTCAATTTCTGGTTGTCCGAACAAACGAGATATTTTGTTAAATGCAGCATTCGATAATTCGAATTCCGTTTCTGATTCTAGTCTTCGTGATTCAAAATCAGCTTCGAAATTATCTTTTGAGCTTATAAAGGAAGGAAAGATCCAAATTCCGCGCTCCTCGCACCAGTTCCAAATTTGTCTGGCTAGGGTATTCAAACGCGTGTGTCGAACGCCGCCTTGTCTATTAATATATGATATAGCTGTGCCATTATCCAAACGTAATAGGATATCACAATTCCTTAAATCATTCGCGAAACACTTCAGTCCGAAAAAGGCTGTAGTTAGTTCCAGTATGTTAATATGAGTCTTTCGTTCTTCTCTATCCCAAAAACCATGCGATCTCTTTTGTCAACAAGTGATCCCCCATCCCGTCAAAGAGGCGTCTGTAAAAATCTCGCGACAAAACTTGAGAGGTTTAGTAGAGTTATTTTTATCGACACCCGAGTCGAAATGTAGACCCTCCTTTGAATGCTCGAGAACCTATTTCCTTTGTAACGCACAGACCGCCGCCCTTCTTTGACTCCCCTTGAACCTATATGGAGAAATTTGCACCGTTGGCGACCCTCCTTTAGCCCTACTGAACCTTCTATTCAACCTCCTGAGCCTCCTTTAGGCCTATAGACTCGGCTTGCGTGAACCTACACAACCTCGTTTTGGCCTAAAGTCCTATCTGTACCCTACAGAACCTCCTTTGAATCCAAAGCAGAAGGAAAATGAAAGATTGGATCCAAAGGAGGTTCTGTAGGGTCAAGCTATATCTGAAAAATAAATTATATGTGTGAATTAAAAATATGATGTTTGATTATTTATTATAAGATTGATTTATTAATTCGAAACATATACATACATTGTCACAACTATAAATTATTTCGTGTAACTTAAAAAACGCTATATTAAACGTATACTATATATGCACTATAGTATAGTACAAATATAGTATACGTTAGTAGTCCAGTAAAGTACGCTGGTACTACATTTGTTTGTGTGTTTTCAAGTTTATTTCATTATTATAAATAAATGATATATAGTTTATCTGAAAATATTTTTTAATTATAATTATCCCTTCTTTGGAATATCGGTGAACTGCGGATGGGAGAGAAGGGGGAGGGGAAGCGGAGGGCAGCATATTGAAGTAGGCTTAAAGGAGGGTTAGTAGGGTCAGAAGAGGCTTAAAGGAGGGCTAGGAGGCTCTGCGAGCCACCGGTGAAAGGAGTCAAAGGAGAGTTAGTAGGGCGAAAGGAGGTTTAAAAGAGGGTCTGTAGGTTTGCGTAAGCATTAAATCAGGCTCACTAGGGTTTAAAGGAGGTTCAGATGAACCTACTAAACCTCCTTTGAGTGAAAAAGTCCAATTTCTGCCACTTTTGGAGGTTCAGTAGGTTCTGATATACATGTTTTTGAGATTTCCATTTGAACCTCTTGAACCTCCATTGAATGACAAATTGGGATCGAAAGGAGGTTTAAAGGAGGGTCTAAATTTCGACTCGGGCAATAGCGTTTTTCCATCACTCAAAATCTATACGCAGGTTCTTGTTCAAGGCGAAAAAACTGTAATAAGAGCCATTGCTCGCTTTCAAAGCTAAATAACGTGCTCGTTCGAAAGCTTTTGTACGTCCCAAACCATATCTAATTGCAGGGCAACGCGAACCAATTAGGCCGCGAATTTTGCAAACTCTGGTTGATTTCTTTCGATTTCTCTTTTTACGCGATCTTTTTTCTCTTGTGGGAGTTCAATAATCATTCTGTCGGAATCAAAGCAGAAACCAAGATACTTGCACTTTTTCGATGGTATTAATTGGCATTTCTTTATATTAATAACGAATCCCAAATGTTCTAAAAGATCGCAAGTAGAACGGATATTTTCTTTACATTCATCGTAAGAATTGCCGACGAGAAGTAAGTCGTCTAAATAAATAACTGAAGTAAACCCTCTTTGCCTCAAGTTTGCCATCACTGGCCTTAGGATCCTTGTGAATACATATGGAGCCGTAGTGAGACCAAATGGCAAACATGTAAATTTGAAAAGCTGGCCATTATAGCAAAATCTGAGAAATTTTCTGTTATTTTCTGCGATCGACACTACATAATACGTGTCTTTCAAATCCACCGTTGCCATGAAACAATTTTCGTTCATCAAATTCAAGACAGCTTTGCGATCCTCGAGCTTAAAATGTTTTGCCTTGATAACCTTGTTCAATTCCTTAAAGTTTAGAATAAGACGAAACGTGCCATCCGATTTTGGAACTAAAAAGATTCGCGATAAAAATTGACCTGGACTGTCCTTACATGTTTTTACAGCACCTTTTTCTAAAAGTTTCGAAATTAATTTCGATGTCGCCAAATATTCTTTTGAACTTAGCACATGGTCATCTGGGAATTCAACTTGAACTGGGTAAGATTCAAACGGTATCTTATATCCTTGTATCCAGGACAAAACATTTCGATCGGTAGTTAAACCTTCCGAATTTGAAATAAGTAACCGAAGCCTGTCAGCAGTAGGATTTGCCGATTCTAGTGCCATCTGGGGCAAGGATTGTCGTATTTCTGGCCGGATTTCCAATTGTTCTCGTGTCGGAGATTCCCGCGTCGGCTGGTCGGAGCATGTTGAGGTCTGTTGAACTGCTGACGTTTCCCGCCCGGCGCTGCAAAAGTTTGTCGATGACTTCCCTGTGATCGGCGGGGCGGAAATTTGAAGTTTTTTGGCTGGTTGCTGAACTGACATTTCATTGGTGGTCTTAAATCTTTTTTGCAGCTTTCCAGCGCCTTAGCAGCTTTAATCTTTTTTTTCTAACTGCTTTCCGAAAAGCCATTCGTCGGAAGTGGTCCCAGTTAGTATGCCTTTAAACGACGCACTCACGTTCGCCAATATCAAGTTTTTTCTAATATTTGTCTCGTCATGTTGTAGATCCGCTAACAGACGGCCAAGGTCGCTGAGCTGTTCAATAATGATCAAGTCATTGTTGTCAACCTGTTGGTTCAAGACACTCGAAAAGGTTTTCCCCACTGCTGCTAAACATGCTGCGATCTTTCCTTGTTTTAATTCTATACGATCGTCTCTTTTAATTACAGTTTCCTGTAGGGAAGCTCGAACCTCAGGATTTATTTTTGGAGGATCTATCATGCAACAGTTTTTTGGTGGTGGATATTTTTTATAAGAGTTGTCCGGTCATCTGACGGCATTCCTCTCTTTAAAATTTCCTCCTAACGGATAGTTATGTGTCGTGGGATGGCAGCGACCAAAGAACGTTCCTCTAAGAATCATTTCCCCAAAACTTCAATGATCTTGGGATCCAAAACGACGTCTTCGCGATCCTCGTTAATTTGAGTTTTGAAAACTGGAAAAGGATCGGGTCGATCACTTTCCTTACGTCGTATATCGTTTGAGATAACATCAGTCTGAAGGTTTTGAATAGGGTGTTCTGAATCAATCTCAGGATCCTCCAAACCGTCACATTGATTGGAGTAAAAGGATTGAATCGATCTTGGACTGTGACGTCTGCCGTGGCTCTGTCCTGATAAATGAAAATAATCGACGGTGGTGATCGATACGTAAATCCGTCACTTTCTTCTTTTTTTCTGAAGGTCAGATGAAATTCTGCATATAAAGCGTCTACTTGGTTAGCGCCAAATAGCGTCTACTGGGTGTAATAGAAGGCCCAATAGAAGGTGAAATCTTTCTGAGATTTAGCCAATTCCAAATCATTTATCCAAGGAGAATGTGTTTTCCAGCGGAACAGAAAAAAAGCAATATTCGGTCTGAATATAACTCCCCGCTTAGGTTAGAGCCTACGCGGGTGACCGGACTGTTGTCATGGAGATAACTGCCACGGAAAATACGGTCTGAGTAATAACTCTCACGCATAGGTTAGAGCCTAAACGTGTGACCATTAGGAAAAAAAATGTCCTCACCAAAAATCATTCACGTCGTGATGAAGCTCAAAGGTGTGCTATAAACAACGATCGAACAACTGAAAGAAACGATACAAGGGACATCCCAAACGGGAACTTACTACGTTTTCCCCTTCGCTCCTTCCTCTCCTCTTTTCTCAGAAGTAATTTTTCTAATCTTTTAATCCGCTTGTTAAGGTCATTTTCTTTATCTTCGCGATCCGTCGAAACACTTCTGCGTTTTCTCTCCATATTTTCTCAATTTCCGACAAAATTTATTGCGAGAAAAAAAATATACGTGTGGTTTCACCCGCACAAGAAAAAGGAATGAAATGACAGTCAGTGTCGGCCTCCAGTTTGGATGAGAAAAGTTATCAAGGCGGCTTTGAAAAATTTGTGGTGACACCTGAGACGAAAGGGGTACTACATTGATCTTGAGGAAGAGGCGCGAAATACAATTGCTATTGAAGGCTTTGTCCCGAAAGTACTTTGATTTTCTGCCACCAGATGTCATATCGCCACTTAACAGATCCCAAAAGCTAAAAAACTAATCGACCGATTGTGATGAAATTTGGTATAAGTAAACCTTTCTAACCGTATTGTCTAAAACATGACCCTAAAAATTCCATCCTTTTGTTTCAAAGCGTACTGTTTTATCGATAAAAAATATTTAGTACTTTTATTTAGTTCATATTCTGCGTGTGAGTGTTAATGAAAAAAAAAATCTTTATTGGCTTTTTTTCATATCAATTCCGCCATCGGTACGCGTCACGCCGTCTGAAAATATCCGTCGCAACCCGTTGAGAATACTGTGCCATACGGTGCAATTTTTAGAGATTAATTTTAATAAATGCCATGTCACAGCCAAAAGTAGTAATAAAACCTACCCTATGTCTAAAAAATAGTAAAGAAATATTTGCTTTAAAAAAAAATCATGAAAGTCAGCAATTCTTTCAGCGCCTAAAGGTATCGCTCCCCTTAACGATACAGCGTACGATCGCGCGCCGGTGTGATTTTCCCTTCTTCGAAACGAGACACCAGGGCGGCCGATCTCAAAGTGTCAGGGAGGGCGATAACGCGCACCCTGCATACATTTATCGATCAATGGAGCGTGATACGTCACTGTACGGATACACGTACAACCGTGACGACGATAAAAGCGTATGTAAGGGCTGCGTTGCTCGTATAAAGATCTAAATTCGGTGACGAATCTCTTAAGGAAGAAAAAAAAGAAAAAGATAACTCACCGCCTCGGCAACGCCGCCAGATCCTTCCCTCATGCCATCTCGATCGGTTGATTCACCTACGTCAATAAATAAGCAGCGTCAAAGAAGTTTTTTTTTCGGCGTTAACACGCAAATGTTTGGAAAATTCATAGAGACCTCGAATGCGATCGACGTATTTATGCGACTGTTTATTTTTCCTTTGTTCGTTTTAATTTTTTCATGAAATATTATACGTAATAAAGATTGGATAGGAGTGCAAAAAAAATCACACACGACTTCGGGCTCTTTACGCGCTTTGTACACTAGTCAGAAAGGGGAAAATACGAGACGCTGAAACGTATTATTATTTATACACATATGTATTTATTATCATCGTACTATTAAAAAAAAAGGCGGGCCACGCTCTATTAGAGTTCCGTACATATGACCAGTTAACTTTTTCTTTAAAATAGATATTTAATTAGGTGATGGTTTTTTTCTGTCTCAGTTTTTAGGTAGTACTAAACTGAAACTATATGGGGTGATGATAGCTAAAGAAAGCTTTGTTTACTCCTGCTGTAAGCTAATAATAAAATATATAAAATTATTGTTATTTAAATATTTACGATATCAAATGACTTATTTTTGGAGTCGGTACTTGCAACAATTTCCAATATTGTCGCATTTTTTGCTGAAAAAGAAGAGCCGAAGAAAGATGAGCCAATCTCTCGTTCATGCCTGGCCACGACTCCAAAAATAAGCCATTTGGTATTGTAAATATTTAAATAACAATAATTTTATATATTTTCATTATAAATCTATTGTATTATGTATGCAATAAATCATTATATATACTACATTATGAATCGGCGTTTTAAGTAGTTGTTGGTTAAATACAGTATATGATACATAATATCCAGAAATTTCAAATTCCTAGCTTGTTTGCTATTTTTGAAGATAAAAAAGTAAAAAAAAATATATTTGTACTCTACTCAATGAGCTTTAAAAAAGGATACCCCACATGCCAGAGTAAGAAGATTTTTTTTCCTTCTTTTTCGTGTATCGGACGCCCATGAAAAATAATTTAAATGAATTTCTAATTGAATATTTGGTTTTGGGTCAACATTGTACACAAAATATCAAAATGTCAAGACTGTAACTCATTCCGTTTACGAGCTAGAGATCCGCGTGACAGCGATAGGGCTCCGTTTTGCACTTTGGGTACAGAACACTAAAAATGAGGTTGAAGTTTGCATCGTTGGAAAGCAATGGAAATTTACTTTTTTTCACCGAAAATTGATACTTTTACTTTGGACTGCGGCTATTTTTTTAAAATTATTATTTTATTAAATCCTTCGTCCAGGTACTAGATCATTTAATGCAAAGGCTAAATGCGTTTGAATATTTTATTTCGGGTGATTTGTTTCCGAGCAGCAGTATTCACCGCGAAGGGAGTTTTTCAAACAGCTGCACAAACCATTGTATCTACCACATTTATAAATATCTTTCAGTATAAAATTGGCAAAGATACTTAAAACCACTCCTCAAACAACGAACAAAACAAAAAAACTGACAACCCGGACTTGTTATTCAAAAACAAAAATTATGAAAACTCTTTTTTCCGGCCACGAGCTTTAAAAAAATTATATACCTATATTTTTTCGTCATCAAATATCGTGCCGAACAATAATTCTCTTGCTATACACAAGCACTCGCAGAAAAAAAACGGAAACGTGCAAAGATCAAGCTTTGAGGACAAGATTAAAAAATCGGTCACGACGATGAGGCTAGTCCGCGTGCGATAGGCTCTCGAAGGCGAAACTGTTCACTGAATGTCAATCCGTGCAGAATTTGGTATCCGAAATTAATTCTACGTATATATCACACGCGGAAGCACTGAATATATATTCATAGTGGTTTTATCCATTATCCGGAGATGCGAATCATTAATGCATCCACGCGTCGAGCAATTATCGCTGAGATGTAATTATGCGTTGGACATATTTCGCCTGAGGGAGTGAGGTGCATTGCCTAATTACATCTCGCTCGCGGTTTTTTTTTCATCCTTCGTGTATAATACAGCCATGGTGCATTTTCTCTTTCTGGCACTCCTCGTCCTCGAGCGCTAATCCGTATTTCGATATAGTATAATACTGTGCGGTCTGAAAGAGTGAATTAATATATATACAGGGTGTCCCAGAACTCAACGTCAAGCCGAAACGGGGTGACAGGATTGATTGTAACCATCATGAGAAAAATCAGAAAAAAAATCTATCCCATGCAGTTTGAAAATTATGGGCATTTAAGAAAAACCTAGAAATTTGGTCAAACTGTAACCATTTTTCGGTTATTGTGAAACAAACCCAAACAAACCCAAACAAACCCAAGTTTCCTAGAATTAAGACTATTTCTTAAACTATGAATTTAAAATTTTCAAAATTTGTCTACTTTGAAAGGCCCTGCTTTATTTTTTGTCTGCTTTTTTTTCTGCTTTATTTTTTTTCTGATTTTTCTCATGATGGTTACAATCAATCCTGTCACGCCGTTTCGGCTTGACGTTGAGTTCTGGGACACCCTGTAATTTAGCTCTAATTGATCTCTAATGTGTATGTGTGTGCATATAGTGCGAGGAAGTAGCGTGAATTTGCTGATAATAAATACACGTGTGTACAGTAAAACCCGGATTATTTAACCTCGTTATCTCGTACTTTAATCCGATGAAAACTCATGAAGACATATTAGTCTCCAAATCCTTCGTAGTATATCAAAACCATGGGTGCATCATATGTTGAGACTTCACGAATGGCTTAGTTGCTTATACAGGATCCATGGATATATACCGGGTGTCCCTCTTATCTCTGCCTCTTATCCCCCGAAATAACTCGGTAATTATCGACGTCACAAAAAAATGTTCCAGACAAAAGTTGTACGGTGTGAAGGGGGCCATCCAATGCGACCAATTTTTTTTTTTTAATTCGGTGGAGGCGCTATGAAATACAAATTTAGGAAATACCAATTTGGTAGTGATCCGAGATATTTAGATTTGTATTTCATTTTAATATATGACCTTGAATGACCTTAAACGACTTTGACCCCCCAATGTTTTTCATGCGGCATGGGGTGCTCTACAAAATGGTTGAAAAAAATTACCATTTCATTTTAAAAAGTGGAGGTTACCTTCACTGCGCGTCAGCGCCTCTACCGACATAAAAAAAAATTGGACGCATTTCGTGGCCCCCTTTACACCGTACAACTTTTGTCTGGCAGATATAAGAGGGACTCTCTGTATATGGGTGATTATCCCGAAATTATCATTTTGCGGGACAACGAAATTTATAGAAAAAATATTCAAGTTTTTTCATTTAGAAAATGTAATTGACTTCAGTTCTAATCGATACAATATAATTTCCTATGCAACACACCGATTTTTCAGTTTTGAGAGGTTTATCATGATCGAAAGGAATAGTAGGGCCGGCGGAATGATGCAAACCTTTTCCTATCAAGTTTTTATTGGTTTATTAATATCTTCTTCTCCTTTTTCTTTGAATATTGATGACGTTGTTTTTGTTTCAACTTTTCTCGTCCTACAGGATCCTGTTTAAGCCTTTCGTATTTCCGTTTTTCCGCATCCCTTTTTTACGGCGCTATTAAAACTCTCGAATTATCACAATGATATTAACTAATTGATATAGTTTATGTGGAACAACAAATAATTATAGGAATTCATTCGGTCTCTTATGCCATATCTGCAACTTAGGCGTTACAAGCACTCTGTAGCATAGGGACAGCTTGCGTAGCTATGAGTAAGTAGGCACTAGGTTCGATTCCCATATAGGTGAAATATTTTCTTCGAAAAAAATCAAATCGAAAGGGCATGGAATGACAAATTACGATACAAAATCATTGTGGTAAAACTCTCAAATAAGTGCTTCATTTTATTTTGGATTTAAGAAATATTTTATGCACGCTTAGATTTACAGTATACATTGTAAACAAATAAAGATTTATTTGAATCGAATGTTTATTTATTCAATTTGAATAAGTTTTTTTTATTGGTTTGTTCCTTAGGTACACGCTTTTCGCGTTTGTTACCTATTCTTTTTCCCTCACTGTGCCCGTTTCTTTCCTCTACTGTTTTACTCTCCTTTTTTCTCCATCTTTCTCACTATTCCCCCCTCTTGCGGCCGCAGCCGACTTCCCCCTCTGTATTATATTCATCATGACATTTCCGTCATGGGTATAGGGAAACTGCGGAAAACCTACACCAATACAGCCGGTCATCGAGTTCGCCCCCCAGTCGTGGAACTAGTCTTATTTCGCCGCGAAATGCCGAAGAAAAACATTTCACGACGAAATGTACGCGACTGGGATTCGAACCCGGGACCTCCCGGTCCGCTGGTTTAGTGGCGAGCACGCTAACCACTAGACCATCGCACCGGTTCAATTTGAATATATTTATCATTTAAAAGGGATAGCGGAAACGAATTAAAAATATCTTTGAAATAAGTCAGATCGTAGAAGGCCGTGAGACAAGGAAAAAACCTATTTCATTCAAATAGATCCTATTTAAATTAAACCTTATATAATTATAAGGTGCTCCTACCTTATATGATTGCGTGCTTTTTTTTAAACAAAGTTTCGTCACGTCAATACGTTCAATACAACAACAAAGTTTCGTCACGTTCATAACGTTAAAATTAAGAAAGTTGAAACGCAACAAAAATAGTTTTTTTTTCCCCCAAATTGACTCTGGCAAATATGATACTGAAGTTTGCATCTTTGGAACGCAACGAAAGTTCCGAAGCCCATTGTTTTTGGCAAACTTAGGCCTCCAAAATAACTTAAACTTTTTTCAGGATCCGTATTAGAGATCTTCGGCTCAAATATGTAAAGAATTTTTTTGGATGATGAAAATGATGATTTGAATTTTCGTTGCATTCCAACGATGTAAACTTTAACATCGTTGGCAAATTTGCCCTACGAAAATCACGGAAACATGTTTACACTTCTCAATTAGAGATTGACAACCTGAATCTGCAAAACACGATTTTGAATAACGATAAAAGTTATAAATTGAAAAAAAGTCCTTGCAATCCAATCATCAAACTTCAGCATCATTATTTATTGCACGAGCAAACTTTTGTCTATGAGACACGAGTTACATGTAGAGGCACATCTATGGCAAGACTATTGAAATTGTTATTTGCTTCTCTATGTTTGCGCACAAATATTCCTCATCTTCTTCGTTTGCATATGTGGGCTGGCATATAAAAAAAGCATCTAAAACAATTGTATAAATGGCTGATTGCTATTTCTATTTTAGTTTTATTTTTCAAGTAGTATTCCAACATGCAATCTCTTTGTGATCACGATTCTATTGTGTACGTATGTATGAAAATATGGACGCATATTCCGTTGGTGCTATACATATATTATATGTATTCATACAGAACCGTTCAGAACTTTTCGATTATTTTAGATAATTGCACAATTAGATTAGAATAATATAATTAATTTTATAGAGCTGCATAGTTTCTTTTTAAAATAAGAAATACAATTAATTATATTGTAATATAATTGTGCAATCATCCAAATTAATTTAAAATATTTGACCGGTACTATATATACCGGTTAGTCATAACAGGGTACCCTGTTATGAATGGATAATCCTGCAACTGTCAATATGTCAGATCATGTCCTACTATATGCTGGAATTTTAATTTAGTAAAAGACCTACGGTTTTTGCGATAAAAATCATCTGATTTTGGTTTTTCGCATGCCATTTCTACAAATGATCACTTTTTAAAACTGTTTTTTGTTTTAATACTCTCGATTATATGTCTTATCAAAAAAGCTTCTTTTTAATCTTAAATGTTAAGGAAACTTTATGAAAAAAGATCTTTTGCAGAATTTTCATACAAACCAATTCGAACATCTGACTTTGAGAGCCTACAGTGTAAATAAAATGTACTACGCATATCGTGCCAATTACTTTAGAAAATTGCTTAGTCTAGTCTTATTGTCGATTCATATCATTTGTAGAAGTGGCATGCGAAAAACCAACAGCAGATGATTTTTGTCAAAACATATCATACAGCCCAAAATCTCGAAAACCGTGAGACTTTTACTAAACTGAAATTCTAGCATATAGTAGGACATCATTTGGCCTATTGACAGTTGCAAGATTATCCATTTATAACAGGACACTCTGTACACACACACACACACACACACACACACACACACACACACACACACACACACACACACACACACACACACACGCACGCACGCACGCACGCACGCACACACACTAGATCTGGCTATTAGCACACCTGGCTATTTTGAAGGCAGTCCTCAAATTGGAATATCTTCAAAATGACTTCTCTCCATATACACTGACACATAGTATATACATCCATATATGTATATAAAAAACCTAGCCCTCGTTGAGTGGTGGATGCCGAGTTCGTTAAGGTTCGCGGTTAATTCGCGGCTGGGCTACTCAGTGCAGCGCATTTCACGGGACCTTAATTAGTCACCACTATGCAGATACGGCTACATCCCCGTGAATTTAGTATGCAGCCTGTCTGCACCAACGACTCGCGACTCGAACTCATAATTAACGACAGGTTATCGAATGTCAAAGAGTGATCCACATATGAGACATTCATTCGGAACGATTAATCATTGACTTACACATATTTCGATATGTAGTCGGTTATCTATTTCTATTTTTCTTTTCAATGTATTCTTGTTTTATCTCAGACGAGGGAGATCGCAAGAACGATACATAAAAGGTGAGAATTCTCGTCACGTGCCCATCATTTTTCCTCGTCACGTGCCCACTTTCTTCCTCCACGTGCCATCATTTTTTTTCACCCTGCACGCCATTATCGCTTCCTCTATCGAAAGGATATTCGCGTCCTAATCCGATTAGTTGGGAGCGAGGAAAATTGGCGTTCACGAAGCGAGGAACGAAATTTCATTTGTACGTTTTTCACACGATGTGAGACTACAATGCAAAAAAGGGTGAAGTTCGAAAACGTTCGAACCGCACAAGCCGCGTGGATCGAAAAACACGGATGGAAAAAAAACGACTCTTGAGGGACGAAAAACCCCGTAGGGGGAATAAAACGAGACCATTTTTTGTTGCTGACATTTCCAGTCTATCTGTATAGAAGAGTTTTATGGCGTTAAAGTTAGCACCATTCAAATGCAACGAAAATTCTTCTATATTATTTCATGTTTTTTATTTGTATTACGATCTAAATCCTTTTTTCCCCAAGTTAATGATGTCGAACCCTAAAAAGGATCTTAAAAAATGTACGAATGATTTTGTAGCTTAAATGAGCAAAAAAATTGGCCAAGATGAAATAAGAATACTTTCGTTGCATTCCAACGATGTAGACTCCAATGCCATAGCGTTTTTTGTGGCAAAAACAATGAGACAATTGGAGGTTGAACGAACTTACCGTAAGTGAAGTTCGACTGCAATTGTGTGAGCTGTCTCGTCCGAATATATCAACACGTAGTCACGCTAATTGTACTACCAATTGCCAGCGTTGAGTTTAAAAAAACAATATCGCATCTGGGTGGCGCCCCGTATGCGGATCTTCGCCATTATATTTGAAAGCCCTTCAATCGCAGTTTCTTAATAAGTGGGGCTTGGGTAAAGAGTTTGCGAATTTCTGGGAGGGTGATGATATATTCGGACGATACAGCTCATACAATTACAGTCAAATTTCACTTAAGGTAAGTTTGTTCAACCTTCAATTGTATTTCGCTGTCTCGTCCTCTATATTAATACGTAGTTGATCAAAGCATGTAACGATTTAAGCAAATGATCTTCCAAAGGCCTCTCATCTCTCACGCGCGATGGGTACAATTTTTTATCTGATTAAAAAGGATAACTTGACTCTGAACATCGTTGATAATTGCGGAAGCGAACTTAGCTGGCGGGAGCATAGGCCGATTGTAGCATCGGCTGAACAAGCTCGAATTTTCTGTCCAGCCCGCTGCTCTTCGGATTACCTCGATATTCATCACCCCTTTACGAGCTGCGTATGATGTAGCCGCATGTCGAGTGCTATGTGCGCAGAATATTTTGGTATCGACACCCGCTTTTTCCAGCGTTTCCTTCATCCGCCGACTGATCGTTTGCGATGACGCTTGTTCGTGAGGTCTTATAAATTTAATCAACATATTGGATTCCTTTTAGCGCAGCTTTGTGGTTTGAAGGATGTACTGCTGGAGAGTAGACGCAGTGCAGAGCGCTGGTTTTTCTTTGAAAAAATGGATATTCAAAAGAGGCTAACTCCTATGTCGTCCAGACGTTTTCGTGCGATCCGGTATTTCTATTTGAGCCAGCATCCCCGTTATCATCATATTCTCTATTTTGATCAGTGATAGCGTTTGGACGCGCTGTGCGGTAATCATGGCAAGCAATGTCACTAGTTTCTTCGTGAGGTTTTTCAGTGATAACTCCGTGTTGGGATATAGTGTCGCTAGGTATTTTACGACTGAATCTGGGTCCCAGATCGCCGGAGATTTAGGCGTTTGCGGCTTTGCTACTGCTATACCTGTGAAAAACCTTAGGATTCTTGGATAGTTTCCCAGCTCCTTTGAAGATAGGACAGAAATTTCCTAACTGTACACATTCAGCGTGCTATTAGATTTTACTTTGCTGTCAAGGGATGCAAATAATTGTAGCACTCGACCAACGGAGTAGTCGAACGGAGACACCTTTTCTTCTTGAAAAAAATATCCACCAAAGTCGCAGCGCTTTGTTGTATTGCCTGACCGTTCCCTTCGACAAAGATTCTATCATGATGATCGATGCTTCGTCCGGGGTACCTTTTAGCGTAAACGCTTGCTTGATAAGCGAGCAGCAACCAGGATAAGCGTAGTGTCCAATGGGTGTGAGCCTCTGAAAGGGCAGATAAGCAAGTTCTAGTGTGGCTCTAGAATGATTTTTTCCGATATTATTAACGATTCAAATAAGGGAAACCATGGTTGGGTCAGCCAATACGGAGCGACCATTAACCCCCATGTAGGTTTCGCCAATCAAACCGTAACGGCCAATACGTGAACCAATGTTGGCGGGAAGATTATCGATTAACCAATTGTACGCCAATGCTCGGCTGAGTATTGACTAGCCAACATTGGTTTGCTGATACGAGGCCAATGTTCGGCCAAATATAGACTCGCTAATCATTGGCTTGTCGATACGAAGCCGATGTTTGGCGAAGTATAGACTCACCAATCATTGGTTTGCCGATACGCGGCCAATGTTCGGCCAAACGTAGACTCGCTAATCATTGGCTTGTCGATACAAGGCCGATGTTTGGCGAAGTATAGACTGGCCAATCATTGGTTTGACAATACGAGGCCAATGTTCGACCAAGTATAGACTTGTTCATTTATGGTTTATCGATATGAGGCCGATGTTTGGCGAAGTATAGACTCGCCAATCATTGGTTTGCCGATACGAGGACAATGTTCGGCCAAATATAGGCTCTCTAATCATTGGCTTATCGATACGAGGTCGATGTTTGGCGAAGTATAGACTCGCCAATCATTGGTTTGCCGATACGAGGACAATGTTCGGCCAAATATAGGCTCTCTAATCATTGGCTTATCGATACGAGGTCGATGTTTGGCGAAGTATAGACTCGCCAATCATGTTTTTGCCGATACGAGGCCAATGTTCGGCTGAGTAACGCATGATCGAACCGCAATTCGTATATTGACGATTCATTGTTTCGCGTTGAAGTCATTGAGAGACGAGATAAATACTTTTTACGAGTCCATTGGACATTATTCTTAACAAATATACTGCCAAATCAATGCACTCATTGTTGGCCGATTCTCGAACGAGCTCATACGCGATATTCTGCCGATTTTTATGAACCATCCTACACTGACAGAAAAATTCTATTAATATAACTAACCGCGTCTATTTATTTATTTTTTATTTGAATTAACTAGATTTTTCGTGAAATAAAATTTTTCCTATTGCATTCCATTATTGGAATTATTCATTTTAAATATATTTATTTATTCAAATTAAACTTGAACTAATGGACTAATGGTCTGTCTTTATTGCAACACACATATTAACGGGTTGTGGGGGTAGAGAAGGTGGAGAGAGAGAGGAATTATATATATAGGTTAGGTTTGAAAATTCTATAACATGTCATTCGATAACAATCTCTAATTATCACAATGATATTAACTAATTGATATAGTTTATGTGATACATATAACGATAAGAATCCATTTGGTATCTTATGCCATATCTGCGATTCAAATGTTACAAGCACTCGGTAGCATAGGGGCAGCGTGTCTGGCTATGAGTAGGGAAGCTCAAGGTTCGAGCCCCATGTGCGTGAAATATTTTCTTCGAACTAATCATTTCGAAAGACCAGGTAATGACGAATTACAATACAAAAATAGTTAATTTTTTTTTGGCAGTGCAGGACCAATTTTGGTGATCTATATTGGGTCACTTTTATCCGCCAAGACTCGGTCGATAATGGGGCCAAGCTCGAGTGCCAATGATGGCAATCTTGAGGGGGCTTATTGTTGGCCGATTCTCGAATGAACTCCTACGCGATGCTCGGCCGATTCTCATAAGCCATTCTAGGGCCAATATTGATTGCGAATATCGGGCCACTCTTATCATCCAAGGCTCGGTCGATGATCGGGCCAAGCTCGAGTGCCAATGTTGGCAAGCTTGGCGTCGAGCATCGGCCAATCATTGGCCATTACCGATCACCCTACATGGGCCCCTCCGCCTTATTTTTTTCAATAAACGTAATACCATTGAAAATGGGGAACAGGCGTGAAAGTAATAGTTCCAACCGTAAAACAGTAAACGCATCTATTGTGATCGCATCCAGATCCCCGTGCCATGAGATAAACTTCCGACATTTTGCGTTTACGTAAGACGCGAAGAAGTCTACGTCAAATTTC
The DNA here is from genome assembly GCA_964007375.1 of Ophion obscuratus. Lineage (NCBI taxonomy): Eukaryota > Metazoa > Arthropoda > Insecta > Hymenoptera > Ichneumonidae > Ophion > Ophion obscuratus. Next base: position 37,677,866 of record OZ023319.1, on the reverse strand, counting down.
CCGAGTTTTGATTGTATTTTATTAAATGCCCAATCTCCTAAATTCCGTTTCTCGGGGTACGACTCTCGACTCTTTGTCGACTTCTATATTGTCTCAAGAACATATATATGAGGCACATATCCACATTCCGCGCTTTTTGCACCATTTCCAGGTGCTTTTACACATGTTGCTGAGTTTCAGGTACTGCACGCTTCCCATCCTATTCTGCTAACTGCTAGTAATTCCAAACAATTAATATGACGTTCTTGCTCAGTTAAGGTCCACCACCCATGGGCTTTTCCCCCCTTGTAGAATGCTCCCCATCCAGAGCGAGACGGTCCTCGATGCTTATAATCCAGGAGTTTGAGGTTTGTCTCCAGTCCCGTCTGGAATGACCACGATGTGACAGGCCTCTCGGGTTATGCTCACTATCGCCATATTCGTAATTGTGCCTTGAGGAACTTGCTCGGGATCTGCGACGAAATTCGCGATGTCTTCTAGTGGTCCGATTTTCTTTTTGGGATTCCCAAGAGCTCGCTCGCCCGCGAGGGTGACTTTGCTTCTCTGGCGGCCAAGTTCCGCGCGTTCTGACCTCATTTTTCAATAAATGGCACAATTTCTCCAGGGTATCCTTACCCCTGGTCCGACTCCTTTTCCTTTTCTTACTTTTTCCCGACATAACCTCTATTTGATATAATTGGAATGTTAGACTGACCAAATTCAACGTGTGACGTTATCCCACCTAGATGGGATATTGTTTTTTTTTAACTCAACTGTGGCAATAAGTATTACAACTAGCGTGACTACGTGTTGACGTAGAGGACGAGACAGCGAAATACAATTTACACAGCTGTTTTTATGTTTTGCGACAACCATCTTTTCCAACTTCCATTTGTAGTAAATTGGAGATCGCGCTAAACTTTTGCCACGTTTGGATTCAATTTCAAGTTATACGAGGCCGGGGTGAAAAGTTTCCGGCCTGATCAAGAAAAACGATGTTTAAACATTTTTTTTGCTTTATTTTTCAACATAATCTCCATCAACACTGATACATTTCTCATAACGGTGTTCTAATTTAGTTATACCAGCTTTAAACGTAGATTCGTCAAGCTCCTCAAAATACTGATTTACAGCTTCGATAACTTCTTCGTTGCTCTTAAATCTTTTTCCGCCAAGCCATTTTTTGAGGTTAGGAAACAGGTAATAGTCGCTGGGGGCTAAGTCTGGAGAGTAGGGAGGATGCGGCATCAATTCAAACTTCAATTCGTGGATTTTGGACACGGCAACAATCGACGAATGCACTGGTGCGTTATCGTGATGAAAAAAAAAAATTTCTTCGCCAAATGAGGTCGTTTAATTTGCACCTCGTGCTTCAATCGTTGCAATAACTCTGCGTAGTATTGACCAGTGATAGTCTTACCCTTTTCAAGGTAATTAATGTATATAATTCCTCTCGCATCCCAAAAAACAGTAGCCATAGCCTTGTTTGCCGATAAAATTGTTTTTGCCTTCTTTGGGGTTGGTTCCCCTTTTCCAACCCACTGTTTTGACTGTTCTTTATTTTCAGGAGTGTAGTGGTGGACCCATGTCTCATCAACAGTTATGAATCGACGCAAAAATTCGTTTGGATTACGCCTATACAGCGCCAAATTGTCGGTAGAAATGGTTTTTCGAAGCAGTTTTTGGTCGAGCGTTAGCAAACGCGGCACCCACCTTGCACACAGCTTTTCCATGTTCAAATGGTTGTGCAAAATATTTCGCACACGTTCAGCTGACATCCTACAGGTCTCAGCTATCTCATGCACTTTCAACCTGCGGTCTTCCAACACTATTTTATGGATTTTTTCAATCATCTCTGAAGTTGTGACTTCAACGGGCCGTCCTGAGCGCGGCTCGTCAGAGGTGCTCACACGATCCATTTTAAATTCAGAAACCCACTGCTAAATAGTTGAATATGATGGGGAGGAGTCTCCTAGTGCTGAATCCATCTCTTCTTTTATTTGTTTTGGTGTAAAACCTTTCAAATGGATGTATTTGATGACAGCACGTTTTTCCAATTTTTCCATTTTTACGAAAACAACGGAAGCGTCTCGCGCAATGTGCTCTCAAACGCAAACTAACGTAGCGATTGGACTGAAACTGTACATACAAGCTCGGTAGGAATGGTACTGTAGGACGCCGCTCCAAAACTAGACCTAGTGGCACCATCTCTTGGTCAGGCCGGAAACGTTTCACCCCACCCTCGTACATGTGAAATTATTCAAAAAGGAACTGATCATCGCGTATCATAATTATTCTTAAGATGATTAATATTGAAAAGAAATGTTATGAGTTTTCAAAAGTTATTATAATTATGTTTGGACTAATAATTATAATTTTTTTTCCAGTCAGCCTAATAAATCGGTTTCAATTATTTTTTTTTTAATGAAGTTCGTCCAATAACAGACTGATCATGAAAATCGGACGGAATTATGGGATTATGAAAATCGAACATTAATATTACGAACGGAGATCTATCAAACGTGCCTCTTTATCCCACACCCGTACACTGATGGGAAAATTCTATTGATATTAATTAGATGCATCTACTTGATTTTTCAAAATTTGAATTACCTTGATTTTACGGGAAATCAAATTTTTCCTATTGCATTCCATTATTCGAATTATTTATTTAAAATTGATTGATTTATTCAAATCACGAACTATTTAATATCGTCAAATGACTAACTATTTCATTTATTCCCAATGAATCTGTAATTCGGTTGAATCCACTGAATGTATGTATTCAATTTGTTAAAATTTGAATTAAATAGAATCTTCGCAGAGTCGAACATTTTTCTATTTGATTGAATTGATGGTCTGTCTTTAGTGCAACATTTACTTATTTATTTAAATCAAACTACTGCTCAACGTTTGTTTGGGGTCGAGAGGAATTATATATATACATATATATATATATTATGTTTGAAAAATCTACAGCAGGATATTTGGTAAAACTCTTTAAGTATCACAATGACTCTAACTGATTGATATAGTTTATTTTTTACGACATATAATTACAGGAATTCATTCAGTATCTTATGCCATATCTGCGACTAGCAATAAGATTGCTACAAACATTCGGTAGCGTAGGGACACCGTGCGCAGCTATAAGTATAGGTAGGTAGATTTCAGGTTCGATTCCATAAGTAGGCGGTATATTTTCTTCGAATAAAATAATTTCAGAAGGCCAGGGGAGGACGAATTATGATACAATATAATTGTGGTAGAATTCTAAATTGAGTATATCCTTTTATTTTGGATACATGAAATATTCTATGCATATAGTAAACTTGGATTTGCAATGTATATCGTAAGCAAATAAAGATCGAATCGAATCTTTATTTATATCATTTGAATGTATTTAATATTTAACAAGAATAGTTGAAACAAATAAAACAATATATTTTAAACAAATTGAATCGTAGTAGGCCGCGGGGCAAGGAAAAAACCCATTTGATTCAAATAAATTCTATTTAGATTCCATACAAATTAAATTTTATTTTTGGCAGTGAGTTCCGCGACTAATATTTATTGGCTCGAACCCTCTTGGAGAGTAACGGCACCGCAAAGTTGTGAGATACGAATTAAAAGTCTCGTTTCCTCTAGTTCCTCGAATCAACGAGTTTAATCGATGCAATTTTCATTGGCAATGAGAAGCGTCCAGCTTTACGAGAGTCCCGTTTCTTTGATACAGCATTGCCACGATTTGGAACGGAAAGTGTCATTATTGGATGTTGATTATACGTTTGTATATAACTTGTAATGATGGTGTGAGCATGTGTTTGTGTGTGTTACACGTATAAACGAGTATTATCTCGTGATCAAACAAAACGGAAAAGCGTGTGTTCCATTTGGCCGAGTATCAGGAATTTGCTCTTCCGGTATGGAATACCCTCACTCATATGAATATTCATCATGTCCCTTTTTTGTATTGGCTGAAGCAAGAATTATTAGCTATAGAAATAGTTTGAAACCTATCAAACTTGAAAGAAAACTTTCCCTACAGTAGCGCATTTTTTTAAAATTCGAATACTATCTATTCAAATCGTATAGGTTTTTCCTTGTCTCACGGCCTACTACGATCCAGTTTTTCTTCGAATATATTTTTTTCGGCTAATATTGGAATTAAATAAATAAAGATTTAATTCGAATGAATTTTTATTTGGTTACAATATACACTGCAAATCCAAGTCTACTATATCCATAGAATATTTCATAAATCGAAAATAAAATAACATCCCCCATTTAGAATTCTAACACAATGATTTTGTATCATAACTCGTCATCCCTGGGCATTTTGAAATTATTTTAATCGACAAAAATATTTCGTCTACATAAGGATTCGAACGTACAACCTAGTTAATTTTTTTTTAAATTTATTTGTATCCGAAGTATGTTGGAAAGTATGTTGGAAAAAAATGGTGTTGGAAAAAATGGTGGAAAATAAATATAAGAAAAAAGGACGACACAATATTGAAAATGTTGTGTCACTTGTCCTCGTGCAAGGAGGACTCTGCGACATGCAGTATAGGGGTTTGGCGGTTTCATACAATAAATGACGGGTGGCTGTTGATCGGCCGATGTGTATGAGGGGGCGCTCCAGAAGGCGCAGTTTATTTAAAGGGGAAAAACGAAAAAAAGACTTGATCAATAACAGTACTGGATGCTCACAACTCTATCTTACGGTAGGTGGTATAATATGAACATATTTATAAAAACGAAAGGAAAACAGTAGATGTTTTAGTGTTGCTCCGAAAGACCTAAAGAGCTGAATGATTTGCGCGGAATAAATGCAGCTTTCTTTGGTTTCTTAAGGTTGCAATAAATGGGTTATTGGGTGTTAACCATGGATATCTGCGAGTGTTAGTCCTTCTATGAATGTCAATTTGGACGACTGGAGGGAGATCGGTGCTGAATTTGAATCGCTGTCTATTGTTGGCGATGTCGTGGGGACCGAGCGAGATGCGCTTGTTGGCTTTATTTCTTTTCCAATGGTAAATGACAGGGATGTTATAATGATTTTGTAGGATTCCTTTTTGATCAAAATATTGGAACCCTTGAGGGGGTATGTAGCCGGCATTGGCTTGGTTGCCGGTTGTTGATGGATTGTATGGGATGGGGGTTTACATTATGCTGTTTAGGATGGTGTGTAAGGTACTGAAATAATTTCTTCCGAGGCGCAGGATGTAATTGTAGTTTCGCGCGGGGCATATTGGCTCGGTGGTACAGGATACCAAATGAATACCTATAATTATTTGTTGTGTCACGTAAACTATATCAATGAGTTGATATCATTGGGATAATTAGAGAGTTTTTATCGAATATCATGCTACAGATTTTTCAAACATAACCTATATATACATATATATATATATCATTCCTCTCTTTCCCCGTCTACCCGCCCCCCTTCGATGTGTGTGTTGCAATATGGACCGACTATTAATTCAATCATATAACAATTGTTGACTCTACGAAAATTCTATTTATTAAAAAAAAATTAATTAACTCTATACATGTAGTGGATTCAACTAAACTTTTTTTACAACAGACAAAACCAAATTACATATTTATTAGGAATCAATGAAATATTTATTTATTAGACGATAATAAATGGATCTTGATTTTAACAATGAAATATATTCAAAATAAATAATTCCAATAATGGGATGCAATAGGAAAAAAAATATTTCACGAAAAATCAAGTTATTTTTTTAAAATCCAACAGCCGCATTTAGTTAACATTAATAGAATTTTTCTGTCAATGTACAACAGTTGCATAGCTCGAAGGAGGTCGCCGAGTAATAGCTACGAGGTCCATCGGGCTGAAGGCGCTTCGTAAATTTCAAGGTCACCTCCATTTTTTAAAAAGGACATCAATTTTTTAAAGAATATTATCAAGGGACTAGAAACACGTTCACATACCACATTTCCAGACGATCGATCTAGATTCAGGATACCGAAACGATCAAAGAGGAATTTCGATGTTATGAGCCCAAAATCGTTTGAAAAAAAAAAACAGTGCAGATACTCCTATAAAAGAATCGTATAAATTCAAACAAAACGAAAGCTCCAAATTTACAGACAAAGCACCCCTCACAGTTTCATAATATGTAGAGATAAAGATTTACAATAAGACCATCACTTTGAGCATTTTTTATAGGCGTAAGTGTTTGCGCCGTTTTTTAAAGCGATTTGACGCAAAAAACATTGAAATTCCTATTTTATTGATGTTTTATCCTAAATCTTGATTGATCATCGTGAAATTTGGAGTCTGAACTTATTTTTAGTACCTGGATAAAATTAAGAAAAAAAATAGTGGTTCCATTTTTTTTTAAATTGAGGTGACCTCGAAATCTCCGAAGCGCTTTCACCCGGGTAAACCTCGTAGTCATCACTTGACTCTCTTCGAACTATGCAACTTTTGTACACTAACTGAAAAATTCTATTGATATTAACTAGATGAGTTCATTGGATTACTTTTAAATCAGCGAAAGCCAAAGTATACATTTTAATGATTTTAAAGTTTGCACGTGTATATTCGTTACTATCATATGGTATTTCGCATTGTTAGAATGCGAAATGGAAATTCTTTTTTTTGTATTTCTCGTTTTTTTATGAGGAAATTTAGACCACAACGAACCCTTGAATGGTTTTTAGGGGCCTTAATATACATATTTTTTCGGGATGTTTTTGGTCAGGATATCCTCACGGGCAAAAAAACTATGGTAATGTCCATAACTTTTTTCACCTTTCACCCCCCCCCCCCCCCCCCCCCCCGATAAGGGCGGGTCCAAGGGGACCAAAATCCTGGGGGACCAAAAACCAAAATTATTGACCCACAGCGCCAATAAAAAAAGATGACAATATCCATACTTCCGAAGATACGATTGTTTTCATCTTTCGACCCCCCCCCCCCCCCCCCATTAAGGGTAGATTCTATCTATCGAAATCCGTTTCATCGTAACGAGGCAAACTTAAAAAAACTCTGCACACTCATAAAAAGGAAGAAATTGAAAAACAGCAATAAAAAAAATTCACGTCGCGTCACACAACGATGCGAGCTTCCTGGCATCGTGAATCGTCATGCCTCGTCAAACCAAATGTCTCTACGTTCCAATCGATTCCAAACGCATTCTTCGATAACCGTAGCCAACCACAAGTTATTCTGAACAGAAGGAGAACAAAGAGAAAGCAGAAAAGTCGAGCAAATAACTTACTGTTTATTTCATCCCTTTTTCAACGTTTCGTAAAAGCATTGCATACTCGGCGAGCTTATTGAAATTTCAACACGCTCATTTCGTTATTTTGCCTCTAACGAAACAATACGACGGGCGGCAGGGGGGGGGGGTTGAGCCGCAATTGTAATTTTTTACGAAGTTGCGCGTGGTAAGGTTTCGTGAAATCACGTCGCAGTTGCTCTTTCATGAGTATCGAGAGAGAGAGAGAGAGAGAGAGAGAGAGAGAGAGAGAGAGAAAGGGAAAGAGTGAGTGAGAGAGAATATATCGCTATCGTCGTTGCCCCACGCCGCTGGCACGCATTCCTCGTATCGTGAACGAGAGGAGGCCCTTCTTCCAGTGTTTTTAAAAGCGTGGCCGGCGTCGCCACGTTTGCCCGCGGTACATGAACGTGAAGCGATTCCAGTGCATTTGCCGTGTTTGTGTGTGTGTGTGTGTGTGTGTGTGTGAGTGTGTGTGTATGTGTGTGCGTGTGTGTGCGCGCGCGCGTGCGTGTGTGTGTGTGTGTGTGTGTGTACACGCATACATATACCGGGTGTCCCATTTTAATCTTACACGTGATTTATCTCGAAAAATACTGCTACGATTAAGAGGGAATGATACCTCATCGCGGTCGGTATGGTAGAACAATTATAGATTCCCAAAAATCTCGAAAACGGCTCTTCAGATCCCGTCGAAACTTTGCTAAACGACGTCAAATAGATAGACGAACAGCTGTCTTCCCCTCAAATTTTCTGAATTTGAGAGAAAAAAAAACTAGATTGGCTTATGATAAGCCAATCTACATTTTTTTCCTCAAATTCAGAAAATTTGAGGGGAAGACAGCTGTTCGTCTATCTATTTGACGTCGTTTAGCAAAGTTTCGACGGGATCTGAAGAGCCGTTTTCGAGATTTTTGGGAATCTATAATTGTTCTACCATACCGACCGCGATGAGGTATCATTCCCTCCTAAGTATTGGATATAAAACTTTCGGGGTTCAAGGGGGACGTTAAAAACAACTTTTTGGCCCCAAATCCAAAATGGCGATGTTAAGATGGCAGACGTTTTTTTTTTAATGAGAGAATGCATTTTTTTCATCAAAAACATTGTCAGGTCAAAACTAACAAAGTTTGTAGGAAAAGTTTGGGTTTGTTTGATAACGGAAGTGACGAGCCGCAGACACCTTATCCTCATTTGGGTTTGTTTGGGTTATCGAACAAACCCAAACAAACCGACACCCACATACAGAAGGACACTAGGGATGTAGAAGACTTTACCTCTTCGTGGTACATTCTGAATAGAGCTAGAATAGAAATTGGCATTCTAACCTAAGAATGATGAACGTTATCAAAAAAACTTCTCCTACAAAAGTTGTTGGATTTGGCCGGACAATTTTTTGGTGAAACCAATTCATCATCCCATTTAATGAAAACATGTCGACCATCTTAACGTCGCCATTTTGAATTTTCGACCAAATTTTTTTTTTTTTCACGTCCCGCTTAGCACCCGAAAAGTTTTATTATACTCAATACTTGATCGGAGCAGTATTTTTCAAGATAAATCAAGTTCAAGATTGAAATGGGACACCCGGTATATATATATATATATGTATGTATGTATATATATATATACACGGGTATACACACGAAAAGATGATTTTTTTAAGCATTCGACTTTGAAGACCGTCCTCATAGTGCCCCGTGGCCCACATACATACTCGATATTATGTAAATCCTAATGTTCTCAAAATCACCTTTGGATAAATTTGGGAATATTGATAAGAAAGGTCATTTCAAGGACCCTTCTGTCCCCAAAGTCAAGTAAACGGTTGAAAGAAATTTGAGGGCAGTCGCTTAAAAAAAGCTACATGTGCTTATAGCCAACATTGCATTGATATAACGGGTTCTGAATATTCTTTCCTCATATATATGAATATGTGTATACGTAAGTATATTCTATGTATGTATGAGAGCGCGAGTAAGGCGTCGAGTCTCCGAGTAGCGACGTTGCGGGGCCCCCGACAGGGAGAAAGAGGGGGAGAGAGAGAGAGAGAGAGAGAGAGAGAGAGAGAGAGAGAGTGCGCGTACTGGAAAGAAACCGCGCGAGTTTTTCAAGGTTACGCGATCCACGAACGACGAAGAGCCCGCGGGCTCTCTCGAGGTCGAGAGCGACCGACTCACGAGAATCCCAGGTCCAACTTTTCTCCTGCTTCTTCTTCTTCTGCTTCTTCGACTGCGTCGTCTCTCTGTACGCTTCGTCACGAACGTCCGCGGGGTTCTTTCTCTCTCTCTCCCTCTCTCTCTCTCTCTCTCTCTCTCTCTCTCTCTCTCTCTCGCTCTCTCTCTCTCTCTCTCTCTCTCTCGCGAGCGAGCGAAACTCAAAATTATCCAAACGGCCTTCCTCTGTGGAATCTGATCGAGATCGCCACAATTTTTGTTGCTTTTTTTCGTGCGATCGTTCGCATATTTGAGGTCAATGAAGGGAGGAATTCTCATTGCAAACTGTGCGCGAGGCTTGCTCGGAGAGAACATGTGGAAAATTGGTTCGACCGCGAGCTGAGAAATGGTGTCGATCGATATGGTGTCGAAGTTTGCATTGCGTTGGAAGGCAACGAAAGTTCTTATTTACATCTTATATTCCATATTTTTATTGTTGTCGATATTTTTTTTATAGATTTACATTGTAGATCGCTAAATAAATAGCTTGAAAAACGGTTGAGGGATTTACGTGAGCAAAGTTTGCCAAAAGAAATTGAACGAATGCATAAACATTAATTTTCGTTACGTTCGATGCAAACTTCATCATCATCGATCGACTTCGGTGCCATGCCACATTTGTGCCAAAGGCGGCAATATGTTTCCTATTTCATACGTATTATCGGGCTACGTCTACCTAGGTGGGTCAAAAAATTGCATTTTCCAAAAATATTTTTATTCGATAGTATCATCTTTTAGCTTGATGGATTGTTTCAAAATTTACAGGAGATGCTATGAGAAACAATAAGAGGTCGTTGACGACCTCTTATTGAAGAATAAAATGACGACTTTTTTTTATTGGTTTTGTATCCTCGAGTTGCAATTCGTCGCCACAGTGACAAAGAAAAATAATTTTCAACATCGACGTTCGTCAACGACCCGTATTTATTGTTAACTTAAATAACCCGTTTGCTTTTTAGATTTCGGATGGACCGTTTGAACTGGAGTGTCCACCGCCAAACGTCTCGAAACAAATTTCGCCATCCGCTGGCGGCCACGTTTTTGTTGTTTTTCGATATTTTGTGGTGATTTTTTTCAAAGCCTCTCGATATATGTACCTTTGTGTTGAAAAAAAGCGTCTCTTTTTCACCAAACGGTTCCCCGATGAAAATTCGGAATGTGGCCATTCAGTCTTGATTATAATTATACTTGTTTTTATTATTATTATCATTAGTATCATTATGAGTATTGCTACTAATTTGCTACCATAAAAATAACGATAAATTGTCAGTGTTTTAGCGATAATGCAGTAGTAATAATAAGATTAATAACAGCAGTAAAAACAAATACTATAAACAACAAAAATAATAACTTGTTATTGTCGTTTTTTATAGTATTTATATAATTCATAAACAATAAAGTAGTGATAGTTTCTATAATAATACTATACACAACTATAAAAATGTCCTGTTATTGTTGTGGTTTATCGTATTTGTTTTTGTTATTAATATTGTTATTATCACTGCTAATGTTGGTTAGATATTACTATTATTATTATTAATGTGGTAATTACCATTGGGTACGTTATTGTAATTGGACATTAGTCATCACTAGTGAGAAATTCCCCGACGCCCGTAACGATATACGGGCGAAACGTGTCATTCACGCGATGCTCCGTTTTTTTTGTTGTCATTTTCGGAAGGGGAACAGGTGTTTTTCATGGTCACTCGCGAACACACACACACACACACACACACACACACACACGTAAGAGCTCGTCCCCACACAGCGTCGAAACGCGAATATAACGACATATCGCAAAGTGATTTGCGGGGCAGGGATAAGTCACGAATTTGCCGGGTGTGAAAGTTTGTTCCCGCGCTTAATCCTGCGTTTGTTTCGGTTGGACGATGAGAATGTCCCTATGACGATACAGAAGAGCTTCGATTTTTTTTACACCGCTTTCAATCGTTAAGGCCAGAGATGCTTTTAGGCGATAAAAAATTTGCTCATTTCCATGTTGTTTTTTTTTTAAGGAAATATTTCTCCACCTTTCGAGATTTTGGGTGTGTTTTATTACTACTTTAGGCTGTTACATAGCATTTTTCTGATTAATCTTTAAAAATGGCGACAATATGGCATGGTCTTCGAAACTGCATTTTCAAAACTAGGGTGACGTATAGCTAAAAAACGAATGATGTTCAAGTTTGCATCGTTGGAACGCAACGAAAATGTAATATTTCTGAATTCCTTTGATTTCCTTTGGCACACTTTCCTTACTAAAATCCTCCAACCGTTTTTCAAGGTATTTATTTACCAATCTACGATATAAATCTATAAAAACGAAGATCTACAACGATAAAGATATGGAAAATAAAATGTAAAAGTCAACTTTCGTTGCGATCCGACAATGCAAACTTCAACATCATAAAAACTAATCAACCGATTCCGATGAAATTTGGTATAAATCTTATAATAATATCTTAATAATCTTATATATATAATATATAATAATCTTAATAATAGACCTTATTGTCTAAAACATGGCGATAAATGTTTTTGAAAATTGAAAAAAAATGGAATTTTTTTATTGCGAAATGTAGCCATTTTTTTGGAAAATTCAATATTTTGTTTGAAAGCGTACCATCTCATTGATTCTCAACATTTTTCATTTTTTCTTGGTTCATATTCTGCGTATGAGTGAAAAATCTTCGTTGGTTTTTTGATCAGGTTAATTCCGCCATTGCAACTCGTCACGCCGTCTGACAACATACGCCGCGACCCGTTTAGATAACCGTGCCATACCTCCGCCATTTTTAAAGATAAATAAAAAATACTATGGAGCAGCCAAAAGTAGTAATAAAACATACCCGAAGTCTCAAAAAATGGTGAAGAAATATTTGCTTTTAAAAAAAGGCCGTGAAAATCAGCTATTTTTTCCTCGCCTAAAGGTATCTCCCCCCGCAAGACCAATATCTGCACATGAATACATCGCATTGAGGAAGAAAGCATAAAAGTCGAAAATCTGAGTGTTGCAACGACATAACCTCGCTCCTTTTTTCTCAATCAATATGAAATGATGGCAAAATGAACATTTTGGCGGTTTTTCAAGCGGAATCTGTTAAAACAAATTTTCGATCTGTTTATACAATCGCAAACTCTCATCTGCGTTGTTTTTAATTGCGATTGACCCCCACCCCCCCCCCCCCCCCAGGCATTTAAAGGCAAATCCCGGATCGTCGAGTCTTGGGAAAAAACGTTTTTCGCAGTTTCCTAAAAAACGAAAGGTCAGTTTACAAAAGTAGAGAAATCGCAAAAATGACGTTTGTGATCCCCGCCTGGGTAAAAAAACATAATGGAGCTCGTTTTTTATTATCCCCCGAAAGAGACCCTCGAACGTCTATGGCGTGTTTTCTGATGTTGAAATTTGCATATGTGTGTATGATTGCCTGTATGTATATCTAAGTTTGCCAATTATGCCAGCACTTTCTCACTCGTTCTATTCTCTTATCGCCCCACAGGCTTCTTCACCTAGCCGTTAATCACAGTCTCGCTTTTCATTCAACGTCGCGAATAAATTTGTATTGTTCTCCTCGTAAATCTTTCGACCCCAAATCAACGGCTTAATAAATTTGTAATTGTTTTCATGTAGCAAGTTTCCATGTGTTCAACACACACTCGTACATAAGAAATACGTGATTTTGAAATTTGCATCGTGGGAACGCAACGTAAGTTTTTGTTTTACATTTTATTTTCCATATTTTTATTGTCATAGAAGACCGTTTTATATAGGTTTATATTGTGTAGGTATCTTAAAAAATGGTTGAAGAATTTTTGTAGGCAAAATTTACCAAACGAAATAAAAGGAATTCATAAATACCAATTTTCGTTGCGTTTCAGCGGTGCAAACTTCAACCTCATGCTACGACTGAACTGCTACTAGGGGGATATAGGGGCTACAATTAACAGGGGTAAGAATTAACAAGCGAGTTACCGCTAAACTATAAACATTGTAGCTACATATGTACAGTATTTCAGCTCTTTGAATAGTGGCGGACGCGCACATACCGACTAGTCCTCGCTCAAGAGCCGCACAGAGAGGTCACGTCACTGCAGCCCATTTCACCACGTCAACGAACTCTTTTTTCACTATCGAGTTTTTTTTCATTTGTCGTTTAATTAAAGTTGTAAAATAATGTTGATATTTGTTATTCGATGCTTTGTTTAATTAGCTGCGATATCAGCTTGAGTTTTGTTTACCGTAAAACTAATACATAATTAAATAGAAAATACAAATGTGATAAATGGAGGCATGGGGCTAAAAGTAGCGAACTGACGGGGTTACAATGAATTTGTTGATACATACCCTGCAGCGGTTTCAGCCAGGTTTCTTGGTTTTAGCTTTAAAACTATAACGCATAGAAAGTTTCATATATACTAGTAGAGATAGTGGCATACCGAGCCATTGTAGTTTGATTTTAATTGCTTCGCTTTTCATGCGCAAACCTACTCTATTTCTATGCGCTATTGTACGTTTTAGCGTTTTGCCAGCCAAAATATAGTCCATGTTGTATGATTCCTCAAGATGTTTACCCTACGAGCATCAGTTACTTTACTACTTTATAATAAACTTCTATGTTGCAGTATGAGCACTTATAAAAGACGTACTGAAAGAGGCACTACTTCGAAAGAAGGTATATGGAATCCAAAAGAACTTTGGAAAACACCGAAAATACAGAGCCTCCGCTCGTAAATACGATATTTGACACGTCACTTTTTTTAAATACGTGAAGAAACTGAAAAAGGTGATAGATGAACGGCGGGGTAAAGTTCATTCGGCGAAAAAAAGGCATGTTTTTAAGATTTTTTTTGGCGTAACGAATAGTGTTCGTTTATTGAAAAATTTACATATAATAAAGTAACATTTGAACAACATTCTCCTAAATTTGCATTACAAAATATTCAAAATTGAGCGAGTGAAAATTAAACCCCGGAGGCGCCGCGGTGTGCACCATAACTCGCAACAGAATCATTTGAAACAAAAAAATCAAAATGCATTTGTTAAAGAAGATGTTTCTCGAGGTAATGACGGGAGGATTTTTTTTTTTCGATTTTTCGTAGCACTTGGGAGCCAAAAACCCGATTTTCGCTAAAAAAATCGGCTAATTTGTTGTTGAAAAATTAGTAATTATTAAAAAAAAAACCAAAAAGCTCTCGACAATACCTGGTGAATTATGTGAAGTACTGTGCAAAATTTCAAAGCGATTGGTCCAGTAGATTTTGAGTTATCGTGCACACGGACATCAAATATGACAAGTCTCAGAAAAACGGTTTGAAAAACGCAGAAGAGAAGAGAACGGCATGGAGCAATAGACGCTCAAATACTCACAACTTCGTCAATTTTACTCCGATCGACTTGAACTTTTAACACAATATTCTTGATATATTATGCATTCATTTAAAAAATAGAAAAAATAGAAAAATTTAAATACTCTACCCCGCCCTTAAGGTGAAAGAAACTGAAAAATGTGATTGACGTGCCTAAATAATTAAAATCTAACTTGAGTAGAGAATTTACGCAAATATTTATTAGTTTCATTTAATTGAAAACTAGATTTATTTAATACTGTTAAAACATACGCCTTCAACAACTAGCCCCGAAACCGGGGTTAAAATGAACATCGCGGTTTTAAAAGAAGCAGCGTTGTTAACTATTCTATTTGCATTATTTTTATTTTTTAATTGTCGCCACACACATTTTCTTTATCCCGGGATAATAACCATTTTTATACAATTATCCGTTTCATAAATGCGAGCTCTTAACTAAATTTGTTACGTTGGACCACTGTCTCTTCTATTCGCTCCAACATTCTTTAGGATCCTCATCAGAGCTCTACATTCCAGATTAGCCGGATAAGATATTGAATGGTAAAGAAAATAAAGGCTACCCAATAATTAAAAAAACAAATAAAGTTGGCCATTTTTTCAACATCAATCCCCGGGTGAGGGTACGTTCCGGCAAATGAAA
The DNA here is from genome assembly GCA_964007375.1 of Ophion obscuratus. Lineage (NCBI taxonomy): Eukaryota > Metazoa > Arthropoda > Insecta > Hymenoptera > Ichneumonidae > Ophion > Ophion obscuratus. The sequence goes on along the minus strand of OZ023319.1, from coordinate 37,662,405 downwards.
ATCGTTCAATATTTTTTTGCAGCCTCATTGAGGAATCGTCTACCTATAACGTTAAAAAAAAAGTTTGGCAATCTAAATGCAGTGGGAGATACGATTTTTTACAACTTTCACCCCCTGATAAGGATGGGTTTCCTTTCCGGAAATCCCTCAAAGTGTTTTTTTTCGGTCTTTTATAAGTACCGAGAAGCGGACGGAGCAATAAATTGATTGAAAGTAAAAATATAAAAAAATCGTTGCTTAGCAACGTTGCGAACTTCAGACCCATAGGATTAGTCCACCCATAACGCAAATAAAAAAGTTGGCAATCTCCATCGGTGGGAGATACGATTTTTTGCAACTTTCACACGCCTATAAGGGTCTGTTCCTGCAAATAAAAGACGTTCAAATTTCTGTTGGTGACTCGTTCAGGGTTAGCCTTCCCATAACGCAAATAAAAAAATTGGCAATCTCCATATCGTTGGAGCTACGATTTCTGTTCAACTTTCACCGCCCGATAAGGGTGGGTTTCGGTCAATGAAAAACGTTCATATTATTTTTGGTGGTTCGTTTAGTGTTAGCCCACCCAAACCGCCAAAAAAAACTTGGCAATCTCCATACTGTGGAAGATATGATTTTTTAAAACATTCATCCCCCGAGAAGGGTGGATTTCGGAAAATGAAAATCGTTCAATTTTTTCGAAGGATTTAAGACTAGTCTCCTTATAACGCCAACAACAAAAGATGGCAATCTCCATACCTTGGGAGAAACGATTTTTTACAACTTTCATCCCCCGATAATGGTGAATTCTGTCCATCGAAACCCCTTAAAATGTTTTGCACAATCTTTTATCGGCACCTAGAAGCAAAATGTGCAATAACTTGTGCGAAATTAAAACAAACTACATTCGTTGCCCCGCAACATTATTAATATTCACATTGTCAACATTCAAGTAGATTGTGCAAGGGTTTCCCAATAATCCATAAATATAACCCGATCTACGAACCAATTCATCAATGTATACGATTTTTTTTACCTTTCTTGTGTAAAACCTGCGAAATCTTGAGAATTCTCGAGTCGCCCGCGTAATCCAGATTTCTCGAATCACAACTTTCAACTCAAGATTTATATATATATATATATATTTATATCGAAGCTTATTTTTCCTTCACTGTCACCACATCCGAAACTTAACTATCGTTGAAATTTCTTTTTTTTTTCTCGGCACTTTCACGACTGCTGATCACAACGTTGAGGCACACACCGGGGTACACTTATCTCGAAGCATTCCGACGTTAACGTTGAACATATACACTGCACACAGAAGTAAAACAATAGATTTTTGGATACCACCAATTCGCGTAAGTGTAAGCGTGAAACGGTCACTCGACAAAAGAAGAAGAACGAAAACAAATCAAACATTTATTCCCAATTGCGCCATTTTTTTTACAACTTGTTGACGTACACGTCGTTGTCACGTGACGTCGAGAGGCGCTTCTCCGTGAGTCCGATGCTACGAGTGCGTAAACGGTCTCGGCGTACCGCCTAATGACGTTGCTGCGAGCGACGAGAAGATCACAAACTGCGTTTTCACAACTAAACGACTCGTTATTCAGTCGGAGACGGAGGGTTTGTACTGTAACAGCCTGTGCAAGAAGAAACAACACAACAAAAGGAGAGCACAATATGGCGTGAAAAACGATCAGCGGGCAAGAATAACAAAAAGTGCACGCGCACGCGCACGGGGACACTGTGCGAACGCGGGCTTAGCCGAGATTCGAGCGCGATCTACGCGCACGCGCATTGATCAGCGCCGCGGACCAGGCTAAGAAACAAACGTGAGAAGACTGATCGGAGCGCGCAACGAAAATAATTTCACCGGGCGAAACTTTCTCGACACTCCTCTTGTGTACGACGATTTGTCAGGGATCCCTCGTATCCTTGGACGATCGAGAATTCCTCGGCGTGGCCCGTGAAATGTGTAATCTATGTATCCACGTATATACAGTTTGCGAGTTACAGGTACGTTCACTAGCAACGAGCGGACGGTGAATGCAAGATATTCGTGTGGCCCCGCGGGCATGAAAAAAAGAACGGTTGGCAAGAGTGGGGATGCGGCGAGAGGAGAACGACGGTAAGAGAGACGGAGGGAGATAATATCGACACGGCGTTCGACCTAAACTCACATAACCAAAATATGCAATTTTCGCTTCGTATTTTATTATTCTTCTGCAACGGACAAAAACACGCGGAAGCATGCACGTACAAAAGAAACAAACACACACGGCGTTTACGCATAAGTTGCACAAAATGTCTGCCGGCGACCGTTAACGCTCGTAGCTCGCTCGGCTGCGGCACACAGTGCCTTCCCGTTCTCGAGGTAAGTCAGGCCGAGCCCTCTCCACGCTCACCCCCCCCCCCCCCCTCTCGCGTCTTCGCGGATCGCCGAGTGAGAATCGTCGTGCCTGTACGGTAAAAACAAGATTAAAGTCTTGGCGTGCTTCGCTCGATGTTCGGTGACCAATGACGAGCTCAGGTACGCCGGCAACAACGAATCGCACGAAACGATTTTCCGCTCATTCCACGTTGCGTGTTATAATTTAACCTGGCGAACCGCGATAGCCCGTACGTATACCAGGTGAAGGAAGCAGCGAAATAAAGGCGCCATTGCCCACCGGTTGGCACACGTTACCTGCGAGAGCTCAAACATCTTGTGGGGACGCGCTCGGCCGTTGGCGTACGGAGTGGGGGCACCCTGGGACAGTGGTGGGGGCCGCATAGAGGGAGACAGAGCGATGGCAGTGCGGAGAGGGAATTGCAGACGCGTTACAGCGTTGTCGGCGCCCAGTACGGAGCGAGAAAGGACGTGGATCCACGCGCTTCTTACGGCACAACGGACCGGCGAAACGAGGCTTTGAGTGCAAAAAAATCTACCTTACATTCCTTCGTCAATTAAGGGACCAGTGTGAACGCTGAAAATTTGGGTGATTTTCGGGATTGTTTTTTTGGAAGAAAAGTACTGAATTAAATGTTTCGGGAAATTAAGAATATATTTGGCTATATTTGACCTATATTACATATTTTTTTCATAGAAAAATATTGAGATCCAAGCAACTTATGCGCTGGCTTCGGAGGCGCAAAAAAAAGTTCCTCCACTGCTGACATGATTCCGGCCGACCGAGCAGCTAAAACCAAAAAAGGACAAAATGTCGTTAAACTGGAAGGTATTTCCTGTACAATGACGTAGGATTTTCTAAAGTATCAAAATCTCACAAAATGGCGTAGTTAGGAAAAACAAGTTTTCTTGCCTATAAATGGTCGTTTTTTTAAATGTCAAATCGTCAATTTTCATCCAATCAATAATATCCTACGTCATTGTAGAGTAAATACTACATCGATTTTTGCAAGATAAAATTATATCGATATAAATGATATAAATGATAATGATATTATTGAAAGTATAAACTGACGAAAAAGGCAAAAAAAAATCGATTTTTTCAAAGTGTCACACTGGTATCGCCCCTTAAGGCAGTATATACAACGATCAAAAAAGCGATATATATATATATTTCTTTAAACGATAGAACTATATATGTAGAATATTTTCCCGAAGTTTCGAAGCGAAATTCGAAGAATTTCCATCGTTATCGCCCGTCAATGCTGTGCCTCACCACTCGGATTCGGAGCGGGCGTAAGCTTCAAACGTGTTTAATTAAGTATCTCGAAACGGCATTTTCGAAATTGGCAGGTTTACTCGACGACTATTGAGCCGATTGAGTTGAAACTGGGTAAAAGCGTTGATAATATTGCTACTTTCGACTTGACGAGAATTATTTTAAAAATTTGGCACAAAACAATAATTTTTTCAATTCAAATTTTACTGATATTATTCGTGAAATATTGTTTTTTTTGTGAACGCGTGCCATTCTCTTAAAATTTCATTTTTTAAATTTAATTACTGTGAAATAGAAACTATACATGTGCTAACTGAAAACATTTTTGATTTTTTTGCAAATCGAAGTCTACAGGAAGCTAGACTGCACGCCGATTTGCAACTCCCGCGGCAACCTTGCTGTAACACTCTGCGACAGATCCGCCATTTTGATGATAAATGAATTTCAAAAAATTCGAGGGGCCATTCACTCTTTATGTGCACCAATGATTTCAATGAGTAGTTGATTTCATGTGATTTCGTGTATGATTTCTATAAGTTAATCTGTACATGATTTCAAAGAATCGTTTCCGATTTTTAGTGATTTCGTTAAAAACCGTATGATTCGAATCATGATTTCAAAATATCAGCGTAAAGAAATAGGAAAGAAGGCTAGGTCTACGATAAAAAAGATACATACAGTTTACAATAAATTCTTTATTTTTTTATACACAGCGTCATAAATTTGTAAACCTTTATCCGTTATAATCGGTGGAGAAATGGTAACGTGGTATTGTTTTATGTTTAAATAGCCGTGTACGCCCATTGGCACGGAAATTAAATCAGTATTGTTTTTGGAGGATTCATACCAATTACATAAGACTCCAATGATGATGATCGCGTGATTCTGCGTGAAATCGAACAGAATCTCGATGCAGACCTCAGAAATTTCCTTTAATGCAAAGGTTTAATCAATTACAAAGTATTTATCGTTCGACGCATGTTCGATTTGGCATGCTTATTTTTTGCCAGCTCTTATACTTGTTACCAAGTGGCACTCCTATAGCAGGTATGCGAGCCCATATGTACATACCTAGTCATATCAATAATGTACCGTTTGTACTTACCAGCAAAAATCCAGAAACCGAGCGAAAAATGATGAGCGACTTCTCTTCACGAATTTATGCGTGGAACTGAATTTTCACCAACCACCCGAGCCACCACCACTCACTGTAGCCACTTGCTTATAGCACTGTTGGTGGAGTTCGCATTAAACTATAGAGATGTTTTTTTTCTACCATATCCACTGGTTCGCCCGAGATTCGTTTGTTGAGAAACTTTCAACAAGCGGCAAAGCGTCGGACAAAGCGCTTGAACGAAAAAACATAACGGTCGGGAAACCATGCACAACATTGTAGCGAGAGTGGAGATCTCAATCGCGCTTGAGAACGTGTGCCTATTATGAATATTATTGGTAAAATAAAGAATTCATGAATGCACATGATTTCATGTGATTTCATGTGATTTCATATAATTTCAAGAAGATTTCAAACATTCTTCAGGATATTTTGAAATCGACGATGACGGATGATTTCGAGTGATTTCTTATGATTTCGCTCGTGATTTCATTTGAGGTGATTAGATGATTTCAGTAGTGAATGGCCCATCGAAAAAATTACTTTGTATACTTACGGTAATCCTATCGCCAGGCTCTAATCCATGGGATTTTCATTTTTTCGAGCTTCACTAAATGTATTAATAATTGTCTCTGTAAAATTTCAGGGTTGGTTATGGATCTAATTACAGGGAAAAAATTAAAATAGCGTATTTTTGTGAAGGGATTCCGAGACGACATGCAAAAATCCAATTTCCGGTCTTTACAAAAGTGTATATAAGAGTGGGAATCCGTCAGATTTTAAAAAATAATCAGATTTACATACTTAACACTTGTAGTAATCCAATGCTCTTAGAAAAAAATACGCTTATTGACCTAATTTTTATGTGATATCGAATTTAATCCGAACTTACGATACTGAATTTATTACCACTTGCTAAGATGAAGAGACATATTTCGCCGACACAAATTTACCACGCTTTTTACCAGTCGAGGCCCGAATGCAATGCTTTATATTTCCCGCGTCTGACATTGTTTTGACAGATCGACGTTGAAAATCATGGAGGTTAAACTCGCCTGGTTGAGTAAAAAGAGACGGAGATAGAACCAATGTTGCCAAATATCAAAGCTAGAAATACTAGGTATTTTTTCATTTTTCTAATTAAATGTAAACATTCATTGAACAGTTTACACATGGAAAATTTTAATTATTACAAACGATTTTTCTTGCATAGGTTGAAAATATGCATTGCACAAGTCTCAAGTATGATCATTGGTATGACTAGTGGAAATCGATAGGATTACCTTAAGGGAAGACGCCGCCGTAAAATTTTCGAAGACCGTTTTTTTTGGAAACACTCTTTTAAAAAATCCTTTGAACCTTCAAAAGTATGATGCATATTCGTTTATAGTCGAAAAAACAGTTTTGAACTGGTTTTCGAGCTATTGTTGAGTCTCCGAGCGCTGAAAAGGGGCCATCCATATATTACGTCATCGATTTTTGCTGATTTTCGACCCCCCCCCCCCCCAAAATCATGCTATCCTTCCTATCGTCATAATCCAATTATCGTTACCGTCATCCAGCGACCAGACCCCCCCCATTTTGAAATGATGTAATTTATGGACAGCCCCAAAGCGCCTTCGGCGATGCACCGGTACCCGAGTAGATATTTCTTAGGGTTAGCCTGACCAGGATCAGGCCCCGATCGGGGTGTGATACGGGTAACACCTATTACGGACAACCTGATCCGGCCCCGATCGGGCCGGAAGTATTTATGCCTTGAATCAGGTTATACTAAAATGGCCCTACTAAGGCCGTCCCTTATAAGATCCTAATAAGGCTTTCCCCGATAGGCCACTGCCAAGGCTTGCCCTGATAGGCCCTACTATGGCTTTGCGTGATGAGGCCATAAAGAGGCTTGCCTTATAACTGCCTCAGCAGTCGCTAGATGCACATAATCTCTTATTTTCAACATGGAGACTTCGATTTTACAGCACCGTAGCTTCGGAGTTTCGATGCATTCCTGGAGTCTATGTAAAAAAAGGTGCTATAGACTGTCACGACAAAAAACGTTATGCAACTCGGATGCGTGTTAAAAGATTTCGGCAGCTTTGTAAGGCGAAGAGAGAGAGAGAGAGAGAGAGAGAGAGAGAGAGAGAGAGAGAGAGAGAGAGAGAGAGAGAGAGAGAGAGGAATTATATATATATATATATATATATATATATATATATATAATTCCTCTATATATATCCCAGGGCAGTCAGGCAACCTTATCGGGCCCTGATTTGGGCCCCATCGAAATTGCTACGCAGGTAGGCACAGTTCTCGACTTTTGTAAGCCTATTATCCTTGGGGAAAAAGTTACCGACTAAAAATAGTTTGATCTTCTACCAATAGGTAACATTAGATTGTGGAAAAAAAATCATGAGCTGTAGCGTCTATAAAACGTCTAAAAATACGAATACATTTCTCTCAAACCGTAGTTTTTGAAATCGGCACGCAGCAGAACTCAAACAATTTTCGTCCAATCGACTTGAAATTTTAACTGTAGCTTCTCAAATTGCTTTATCAGTCAAGTGAGAGCGCTTTTTTTCCGAGTAATTAATAATTGTAAAAAATATATCTCTTTTCATATGAAAATTATGGTAGAAAAAACAACATTTTTTTCTAAATCGTTTCTATTTTTTTATTTATTATTTTTTAAATTCTCCCCGTATTTGACTGCTAAAACTACTATAATTAACGAACATTTTTCATTTTTAGTTACAGGATTAAATTTCCGACAGTTCTACTGCGTGCCGCAGAGAGGGTAGGCTGAAAACCAGTAGTGCTCCTGCGCCGCTATTTTGTATTCATTAGCCAAATAATTTTATTTTCACATACTTCAATATATACCTAATAAAGTCTGAAAGTTATTTTGTCCGGGTATCTTATTCCATTTTTTTTTAACTTTCAAAGAAAACGGTCGAAAATGGGCAGTTACAGCGGTGTCCTGCCTCAAATATACCATTCAAGTATACCTACAGTTTGGTAAATGTAGAATCATTATTTCTTCGTTTAAAAAATCCCTCAATATTGCTAAAAATTTTCTCACATTTTTTCCCCGTCTAAATGCATATCCCGAGTTAAGACGGCTCAGGCACTTCAAGTGTGAATGTTAAAGGATACGCGTGTTAGGTCCAATAAACGTTCAACTCCGAAGTTTCTATGAGTTCGGCTACATCGTTTTTCATAATAACGAAAAACAAGATTTACGAAACTATGTTTCTGGTGAAAATGCAGCTAATGCTCCTCGCTGACACGGCAGAAGCTTTTTTCCCCGATCCCTTAGTAGGGTAAATGGAGCGAATGGCGGGGAACAGTGAATGATCGAAGGTGGTTTATATTTGAAATACAGTGAGTTAAAAAAGTATTCGTACACTTAGTTTTTTCGCAATAACTTCATAGGCATATGTGGCCCAAAAACATAAGCTATTTTGTTTAAGGGGGCAACCTCCTCCAGACAACAGGTTTTTCAATAATTTTTTACAAAAAATTTGGAGCATTCATTGTAATGAATCAAATTATATACTAATATTGACGTTCAAATGAATACAAAAAAAAATTCATGAGTGAATAAAAGCAAAATGGCGGCGCTAGAGGTGCTCGAACTTGGTTCCTAGAGTTTGCGCCGTGGAGTGCCCAGGTCCTTGTAGTTAACCAAAATTAACGGAACAATTTTTTTTACTAAAATAAGTCATTCCCCTTTGCACGCACCTAATTTTAGCAGAAAAATTAAGAATTGAACATTTGAGGACAATAAGAAAAAAACATTATTTTTTAAATAAATAAATCGTTAAAAATAATATATATAAAAACAATTTGTAGGAAAATTTAGGTTTGTGCAAAGGCCGATAAGTTAAAGAATATCTGTACAAAATTTCAAGTTGATCGGTTCATTACTTTTAGAGTTACATCCCACGGCAAGGAAGAAAACACGTTTCAAGAAAAACTCGATTAAAGTTTTCGTTCTTAAAAAGAAGATGTTAAAGTGATTTATAATTGCCCAAGCGTAATCTGCGATGCCAGGGCCATAAACCCGAGCAGAAATTTGTTCAGGGTGAAATCCGGACCGGATCAGGCTGCCACAATAGCAAATCCGGGCCGGGTCAGGCAAATTTACGCCGGCCCTGATCAGGGATGTAACGCTTTTGCAAATTTAGGTCCTGATCAGGTACCTTATCAGGCTCTGATCAGGCGCTTCATCAGGCCCGGATCCAAGCAACTTATCTGGCCCAGATCAGGCATCTTATCAGGCCCGGATCAGGCACCGTATCTGGCTCGGATCAGGCATCTTATCAGGCCCGGGTCAGGCTCCGTATCCGGCTCGGATCAAGCAACTTACCAGGCTCAGATTAGGCATATCTGGCTCGTATCAAGCAACTTATCTGGCCCGGATCAGGTGCCTCATCCAGCCTGAGACATGCGTGGCATATGGCTCAATCATTTGATTAATTTTTTGTTTGAAAATTTCAACATTTATTAAATTATTATCGCAGTTACACGTTATCAATTTTACTAACGTTATTAAAAATATGAAAACATTTTTTTTAAGTTTAAGTTTTTTATTTTGCTTGACTTCATCGTTAATTTTTTGTTCCGGTTTTGGCGATGGCCGTCCCAACCTTTCGCACTGTTTATGACCGCCACTAGCCCATCCGAAATTTGTTTCTCTTTGATCGAACCTGCGTGGGGAGTACCATCATACTCCGTCAAGATTGCATCTGAAATATTTTGAATACATAGAAAAATTAGTGAAGATACATAGAAAAATCACATCTTTACATTAAGGGGTCACCGCTCCCCCGTCGAGTACATCTATATTTATCATAAGTATAGATATATTCGACCAGGGAAAAGTGAGCGATATAGGCTCCGCAAGCGAGCAACAGCTAGAATACGATAGAATAAAGAGCAACTCCCGCTAATGGGGGGAGGGGGAGAGAGAGAGGCTTTTTCCTCTTGAATTTTTTTAACTATGCATTCCCTATCCTTGATTTAGGACTTCGAAAACTGAGGTACCGAGAGTTTATTGAACGGCGGTATCCCAGTTTCTGAGCTTTAAATTAGGAATACGGAATACGTGTCTAGAGGCGTCTAAATTAATTAAGAATAATTACTCACCCTCTATATTGAAATCGATCAGTTCGTCTCTCGGGGTTTCTGAGAGAGATTGATCGCCGTTTCGATCTATCGTCTTTGGCTTTGTAGGACCCGATTTCTCTCCACTCTGCGACAATGAGGACTGCGACCGATTTGAATCACCGCCATGAATGTAATTTTCGCAATTTAAAAAAAACCCAGAATTTCAGCATATTTTTTTTGAAAATGTTATTGTTTTTCTCTAAACAATCGCTTTTTAAAATAATTTTTCGATACGAAATATATTACAGTATATATACAAATGGTGTGAGAGTGACAACGTGAGGTTAAGATACGCCGCATTGTCTTCGCCCATCAAGTCGTATTTTATATATTATTACTATTCATATGTAGATAATCCACAGTATAATCGCAAATATATTTTACCTGAGATTTCGTATGCACTGCAGTCTATTGAAGGGCTTGCCTTTCTTCGGGAGAAATTGATGAAATGAACGAGATTTGTTGATGTAGCTACGGCGTGGCTGTTGCGCTTTCTTCTATTATAATGGGTAGTCGCGGCAGTTGCTTAGCAAACGTACTCAAAACTGTTCGCACATATATGTGTGTGTGTGTGTGTGTGTGTGTGTGTGTGTGTGTGTGTGTGTGTGTGTGTGTGTGTGTGTGTGTGTGTGTGTGTGTGTGTGGGTGCGTGCGTGCGTGCGTGCGTGCGTGCGTGCGTGTGTGTGTGGGTGTATGACGACACATTCTCACTTTGATAGAGTGTATAAGTGTGCACGATCGTAATAAAATCTTTTCGCGTAAAATACATATACACACACATATTAACATATGAGGAGTGGATACGTCTCAAACTTGCCGTTAACACGTATCACGTTTTCTCGAAGCTATGCGATATAAATATAACCTGAAAAAAGTTTTGATTCCATAGAACAATAGTACAAAAAAATTAACATAAATATTTATTTATGATAAAAAATATTTTGAAATAAATTTTGACGACACGCACTTTCGGTTGGTAACCATTGTTTTCATATACTTCGCGTGTCTGCGTGTGCAGCTGTCAAAATATTTCGTGAGGTTTCGTCGATGGAGGCGCTGTCTAATCCTAGAGAGGAGAGGATATACAGAGTGACGAGCTTCATGCGAGATAACGCTTCTACCCGGCGCAAATCAGGCGTGCCTGACTAGGGTGCCTTATCGATGCCTGATTAGGCTCCTATCCGGCGCAAACCATGCGTGCCTGATCAGGGCGCCTTATTGATGCCTGATAAGGCTCCTACCCGGCGCAAATCAGGCGTGCCGAATCTGAGCTCCTTATTAAGGCCTGATAAAGCTCCTATCCGGCGCAAATCAGGCGTGCCTGATCAGAGCGCCTTATTGATCCCTCCCCAGGCCCCTGTCTGGCGAAAATCAGGCGTGCCTGATCAGGGTGCCTTATTGATCCATGCCCAGGCCCCTGTCTGGCTTAAATCAGGCGTGCCTGATCAGGGCGCCTTATTGATCCCTGATCCGGCCCTGATGGATCCTCAGGCAACCTGATTAGATTTCTGTTCGGGAAGCAGCCTTCTTCTAGGAAATCACTAATCTGGACTGCATTTTTATCTTTTTGTGTAAACTGTTTGTGTGAAAACGAACAACGACGGTTACACAGGCCGAAGTTTTCTTTACAATTGTCGGAAGTGCCCCCTATTATTCAAAAAGGAAACTAGCAAACTTGTTTGGCTAAGAAATTAAAAGGTAGAGACCGCAAAGGGCGCACGCTCGTCTACCTACTCTCGGTACTTTTGGAGGGCATCACTTCGGTGACATCCTATGGACCTTTAGGACTTTCTGTTGAGTGTCAAACGTTGGGAATATATTCTTCAGATACTAAATGCATTTTGGAAGTAATAAAAAAATTGATATCTGGAGGAAGTTCTCCCCTTAAGTCCACCAGGTACAGAGATCGTCTGCAAATGATTTTTTTTATGAGGCGTAATAAAAGAGTGATGCAACAAATACAAGAATTTGAGAATAAAAAAAAAGTATTTGGGTCATTCCATGTCAAATCGACAAATTTTTTACCTGACCCCCTTTGATTTCGCTGAAAATTTTCTATCTTTTTCTACCCCCCGAAAGTTATTTTTCAGAATTTTTTCAAATTTTTTTTCCCGACTCAAAAAAAGTTATGAATTTTTGAAAAAAACCGCTCTTTTATTTTTAAATTGCCAGAACTTTTTCAAAAATTGACCGTTTGGGAACTTTTTTTTTTCAAATTTTTTGTTTTTAAATGTAGTTTTCGAAAAAAAATATGAAAAAATTTTCAGAATCCCAGATATATGAAATATTTTAGTTTTTTTGAAAAAACCGTAATTTTCTCAAAGTCCGACCGTTTTTTTTTTGTTTTTTTTTTGCTCTAAAAATACTTCAACTAATTCTGCAATGATCCCCGTTAATCAAAAGATGTGACGACAATCGCTTCTAATTTTTTTTCTTGATTATAAAAAAAAATTTGTTGAATTTTTGCTGATTTTATATAACTTTGTTATGAAATTTTTTTTATTTCCTCGTGAAACCTCAAAAGTTGAAAAATAAAATTTTATTGGAGAATTTCAAGTGATTATCGTCCAAGAAATTGTTATTTAAAAAAAAAAATAATTTTTTTCTCTCATTGACGTTATTTTTTTACTCTTATGGACGTTTTTTTTTGGTACTGAAATATGACAACTTCAAAAATACAATGGGTTTAAAAGTTACCTCCAGTTGATACAATGTGATAATTTAAGAGCTATCGATTGTCGGTAAAAAAGATATCATCTACATTTCATTTAAATAATATGGAGGTTATGTTTTCAGAATAATTACATTGTCGTTGTGTTCATCGTGTCACGTAGACTTACTATTGCTAAATAAAGTACCTATTATTTATCATAAAGTGCTGTTAATTTATATTTTGTTAACGAGTGATTACAATGCCGAAGTTTTTTGATCGATGTTGCAATCCATTTAATTTGGAGAAGCATAGAAAAAAAAATATCCCTGCGAAATTTACCGGAGCATTTAGCAATTCGATACAATTTGTCGACTGATGAGCGAATATGTAGTTCATGTTATAAAAAAATGCTTCAGCCCTCTGTTGACAATACTTCTGATGAAAGTTAAATAAAAGATAATATAATTTGAACACATACAAAAAAATGTTTTTAATTTATTTAAAGATGTTAAGAGACGGTGAATTTATTTAAGAGTATGAAAAGTGCTTTTTTTTTACTTTTTTGAAAAAAAATAACAATTTCTTGGACGATAATCACTTGAAATTCTCCAATAAAATTTTATTTTTCAACTTTTGAGGTTTCACGAGGAAATAAAAAAAATTTCATAACAAAGTTATATAAAATCAGCAAAAATTCAACAAAAATTTTTTTATAATCAAGAAAAAAAATTAGAAGCGATTGTCGTCACATCTTTTGATTAACGGGGATCATTGCAGAATTAGTTGAAGTATTTTTAGAGCAAAAAAAAAACAAAAAAAAAACGGTCGGACTTTGAGAAAATTACGGTTTTTTCAAAAAAACTAAAATATTTCATATATCTGGGATTCTGAAAATGTTTTCATATTTTTTTTCGAAAACTACATTTAAAAACAAAAATTTTGAAAAAAAAAAGTTCCCAAACGGTCAATTTTTGAAAAAGTTCTGGCAATTTAAAAATAAAAGAGCGGTTTTTTAAAAAAATTCATAACTTTTTTTGAGTCGGGAAAAAAAATTTGAAAAAATTCTGAAAAATGACTTTCGGGGGGTAGAAAAAGATAGAAAATTTTCAGCGAAATCAAAGGGGGTCAGGTAAAAAATTTGTCGATTTGACATGGAATGACCCATTTGTACAATACTTACCCGAGCAGAAATTTGTTCAGGGTGAAATCCGGACCGGATCAGGCTGCCACAATAGCAAATCCGGGCCGGGTCAGGCAAATTTAGTCCGGCCCTGATCGGGGATATAACGCTTTTGCATATTCAGGTCCGGATCAGGCACCTTATCAGGCTCTGATCAGGCCCGGATCAGGCATCTTATCAGACCCGGGTCAGGCTCCGTATTCGGCTCGGATCAGGCACTATATCTGGCCCGGATTTATCGAAAAATTGATAAAGAACGATATTTAAGTTTTACCACAGTACAGTACATCGTTACGAAGTTTGAAACAACAAAAACTATAGAAAATAAGCCACGAATACGTCGGCCGAGGAACCTCACAGTTAGAAAGAGTCGAAGTATAATTCGAGAGGCTTCGAAAAATCCTTTTATAAGTGCCTAAAGTGCATGCAATGATGTGGCGTCAACGTGAGGAAGGATCGTGTGTCCCATACGTTGATATGGGACACACGGAAGAAACCATATATTAATAATAGTACAGTCGTGCTGTATATTGGAATCGGAAAAAAAATAGAAGAAGGCTAGTTTTTTGACAGGTGATCCCGAGCAGAAATCTAATCAGGCTGCCTGAGGATCCATCAGGCCCGGATCAGGGATCAATAAGGAGCCCTGATCAGGCACGCCTGATTTGAGCCAGACAGGGGCCTGAGCAGGGATCAATAAGGCGCCCTGACCAGGCACGCCTGATTTGCGCCAGACAGGGGCCTAAGCAGGGATCAATAAGGCGCCCTGATCAGGCACGCCTGATTTGCGCCGGATAGGAGCCTGATCAGGCATTAATAAGGCGCCCTGATCAGGCACGCCTGCTTTGCGCCGGATAGGAGCCTGATCAGGCATTAATAAGACGCCCTGATCAGGCACGCCTGATTTGCGCCGGATAGGAGCCTGATCAGGCATTAATAAGGCGCCCTGATCAGGCACGCCTGATTTGCGCCGGATAGGAGCCTTATCAGGCATCAATAAGGCGCCCTGATCAGGCACGCATGATTTGCGCCGGATAGGAGCCTTATCAGGCATCGATAAGGCACCCTAGTCAGGCACGCCTGATTTGCGCCGGATAGAAGCCTTATCTCGCATGAAGCTTGTCACTCCGTAACCTCTCCTCTCTAGGACTAGACAGCGCCTCTGTCGGCGAAGCCTCACGAAATATTTTGACAGCTGCACACGCAGGCACGCGAAATATATGAAAACAATGGTCATCAACCGAAAGTGCGTGTCGTCAAAATTTGTTTCAAAATCTTTTTTATCATAAATAAATATTTATGTTAATTTTTTTGTATTATTGTTATATGGAATCAAAACTTTTGTATATAATACGGGCAGCCAGTCCCGTATTATATATGTAGAAGAAAGCGCAACAGCCACGCCGTAGCTACATCGACACATCTCGTTCGGTTCATCAATTTCTCCCGAAGAAAGGCAAGCCCTTCAATAAAATGCAGTGCATACAAAATCTCAGGTAAAGTATATTTGCGATTATGACACATGAACAGTGATAATATATAAAATACGACTTGATGGGCGAAGACTATGCGGCGTAGCTTAACCTCACTTTGCCACTTTCGCACCATTTGTATATATATAGTGTGATATATTTCGTATCAAGAAAAAATGTTCAACAGTACAAACATACGTATATGTACATAAATGTACTCATACATACGTGCAAGGACCAGATGACGAGTAATAATTGCGCAAACACTATATATATACAAATGATGCGAGAACGACGAAAAGAGATTGAGCTACGCCACTACGAGGTACACCATTTTTAAATAATTATTAATTATTTAATTATCTCAAGAGGATATATCAGTCGGAGCCTATATCGCTCACTTTTCCCTGGTCGAATATATCTATACTTATGATAAATATAGATATACCCGACGAGGGAGCGGTGGCGCTCCCTAGGTCCGACTGATATATGCTCTTAATGTAAAGATGTGATTTTTCTATGTATATTTACTAATTTTTCTATGTATTCAAAATATTTCAGATGCAATCTTAACAAAGTATGATGGTACTCCCCACGCAGGTTCTATCAAAGAGAAACAAATTTCGGATGGGCTTAGCGGCGGTCATAAACAGTGCGAAAGATTGGAACAGTCATCGCCAAAACCGGAACAAAAACTAAACGATCAAGTCAAATAAAATAAAAACTTAAACTTAAAAAAAATGTTTTCATATTTTTAATAACGTTAGTAAACTTGATAACGTGTAACTGCGATAATAATTTAATAAATGTCGATCTATTGTTAAACAAAAAATTAATCAAATGATTGAGCCAGATGACACGCATGTCTCAGGCTGAATGAGGCACCTGATCCGAGCCAGATAAGTTGCTTGATCCGAGCCAGATATAGAGCCTAATCCGAGCCTGGTAAGGTGCCTGATCCGGGCCAGATATAGTGCCTGATCCGAGCCGGATACGGAGCCTGACCCGGGTCTGATAAGATGCCTGATCCGGGCCAGATAAGTTGCTTGATCCGGGCCTGATCAGAGCCTGATAAGGTGCCTGATCCGGACCTGAATATACAAAAGCGTTACATCCCTGATCAGGGCCGGACTAAATTTGCCTGACCCGGCCCGGATTTGCTATTGTGGCAGCCTGATCCGGTCCGGATTTCACCCTGAACAAATTTCTGCCCGGGATGTTGTAGGTGCCGCGGGTGCTAAATCCAAGTTTGCCTAAAAATCGAGGTGGAGGGTTTTTTTAGGGGATTGAAGGGGATGGGGGTGGATTAATGCCAAACTACAGCCCCAACAAGGTGGACGCCGGGAGATAAAATGTTCAGAAAAATCCGGGTTTTATTTTTATCCACAGCACCGAAGTCGTGGAAGTACATTGTGGGGGTGAAAAAATGAGGTGAAATTTTGAAAAATCAGTTTTCATTCGATAACTCTTTAGGGAAAATTCATACAATTTTGGTTCAAATGGGAACGTTGTAGCGCTTGAAAAGACGCGTCGATTCTTCCATGCCTGGAAGACCAGAGGCCTTAAATGAAGCTAAAGGGCTGCATACAAAATATTAGTTACACTGTACAACTGAGATTATGTGACTTTGCACTATAATAGTAAGTGTCCGAATACGTTTTCAGGCTCAAATTCTTGTAGTTTTCGCATTACTTTTTTATTACGCCCAATAAAAAATTCTTCATTTGCAGATTATCTCTGCATCAAGGGAACTGTTAAACAAAATAGCTTTTGTATACGTATCACTTGTGCCTATAAAGTTATTGGAAAAACTAAGGGTACGATTATTTTGTTGTCCCACTGTAAATAAAAATTATGAATTGTCGATAAAAAAAAACTCATCAATTATAATTTAGCGAAAAAATCAAGGGTGTCGTTTGATACGATTTCTCAATTTAATATAGAATTTTCACGGCATACGGATTTTTTTTTAGTTTGCGGTACTTGCACACTGCGCAACTTACGGTACGGCTATGCACAGTGGGTGTTCTAAAGGTGAAAAAAAATAGTTTTTATAAGTTTCGAAGGTAAGTATTACTTTAATCACTTGACATCGAATCAAAATTCTATGTTTTGCTAAATTGTGGAATAAATTCGTCATAATAGGTCAGTATTAGACATGCTTATTCACTGGTGCTGTATTCTAACCGTTTTCCAGTGAATGGACATATACGCTCTGCT
This sequence comes from Ophion obscuratus, assembly GCA_964007375.1. Lineage (NCBI taxonomy): Eukaryota > Metazoa > Arthropoda > Insecta > Hymenoptera > Ichneumonidae > Ophion > Ophion obscuratus. The sequence goes on along the minus strand of OZ023319.1, from coordinate 37,644,953 downwards.
CTGATAGTTCTCAAAGCAGAGTAAAAAAATGTAGCTCATCTCTTGAAAATTGCAATATTGATTACTGTCAAAGATGACAGTGTACATTTAATTAAACGTTGTCATTAAAACATTTCATTCGTTTTTTAAATTCCTACTCAATTTAATTTTCTATTTCTTTGTCGTAACAAACTTTGGTAGTTTTTTGAGACTGTCCCGTTGAGTTGCAAAAAAGCTCTGCGTATTATCTAAAATCATAAATATGTAACTCATATGTATAAGAATATTATGAATTTTGTCTTGAATATTATGAATATTAACCCAAACAATCACAGTGATCTCCAAATCTCGCTTCTAATAAAAATAAATAATAAATCGTTATCCTTTACAGCGTTTTTACTGGTAATTTCGACCATTCACCGACGATTTAGTCACTTACCTACTTATTTATCAATTCCTCCAGTATTGTTTGTTGCAATTACTTCAAATATTTTTGTTTACTATCAGAAGAATTTCTTCGCTTAGCTTTAGCGATTGAAAAACTGTTTCGACAATATTTTCTGTTTACACTTCATCTGAATCCTACAGTGTCGTTATTCGTCCATTCATTGTTCGGTTGACCCTGCGTGAAAATAAACGCCTCCAGAATTTACCGGCTCCTTGAATGTGCACGTTTCCATCAGTCGGAACTGACATTCCTCCGAAACGAACAAAAAATACAAGAAAAAAAACGAATCATCATCGGCACGGTGTATATAATCTTGCGCAACTTCCGCTTATATCCCGAAGGATAATGACGAGGATTTAGAGGCGAGATTCGATGCATACGAGGGAGTAGAGGGTCTTTATCTAAATTACTCTATTTTATCGTTTATGACTGTAGCAGCTCCACGGCTCATCCCGCGTGCGCAAACAAACGAGCGCACAATCCTTATATTATTTCGGAGCGGCACCGTGAAATTTCCTCGATCGTCACTATATATACATACAGGCGCGCACGCCTTGAGCCTCATCCTCGACACGGCGTGGATTTCCTGTGGTGATCGAATCGTGGTGGGTGTCCCATGTAGAGGAAGAGGGAGAAAGAGAGAGAGAGAGAGAGAGAGAGAGAGAGAGAGAGAGGGAATTCTCTTGATCTCCTTTCACTCTGCGGCATTGTTGGCTTTATCAGTATCTCTTTCACCCGCTCTCTCACTCTCTCTCTCCCTCTCTCTCCCCCTCTTTGTTTATGTTTTATTTAAGTTTTTGAAGTTTAATTTTTTAATTTTAATTTTCTATATTTGTATTATATGGAATCTTTTCTTCTCACGCGTTTATTATTTTTTGTATGATTTACTATTATATCGAGTTCTCATTTCTTAAAATCCGTGCGCATTTGTACTTATCCGCGTGTATATTTATGTTTTGATTTTGAACCGGAACTGCTGTCTCGGATATTATTATAATATTCTCCTTTTGTTTTTAGTTTTTAGTTTTTTGCACATAACATTTAAGGGATTAGGCCACAGTAATGGATGTAAAATCATTTGCGAATTTAACCATTTTTTTCGTATGAAAAAGTGATTCACTCATAAAATTAATTACACATCTATTTAGTATGAATATGAAGCTGTTAGAAAATATAATAGGTGAACAACTTAGTTCGGTTAACTCTTAACCAAATATCGTTTACAGACCTTTGAGTTTTGCGCATCAAGTCTAATTTTTACTGTAGTGCAAATGTCGTATTTCGTCCCAAATAAGCAAGATGGGCTAGCGATGGACAACATTTTGATGAATGTATTAATTCATCTTATCATTTAAATAAGAGCGTATTTTAAGCAAAAAACGGACCGAACTAAGTTGTACACCAAATATATATTTTTTCGATGTACAAAATGGCCGGCTACAAATATTTTCTTTTGTTATCTTTTTTTTAGGCGCTCCGCAGCATGACATTTAGCATTCACGATTTTTTACCTAGAACAAACAACAAAAATTCTCGCCAATCTACATTACAATACCTACAGTAGTACGTACAGAATTTTAAAAATATTGTTTCATTCAAAAGTTGTAGGTATTTGAACTTGAATTTGAATTGAACTTGAATTTTCAGTGAAGAATTTCGTATAAAACTGCTCATAAAATGAAAAGTTTTCGATTAATCAGAAATTCCGTAGGTACTCCTCTGCGAAATGCAATTAGGAACATAACTTTCATATTTGACGTACATCGAGTGAAAATTGTTGAAGTTATTTGTCACGCCAATTGGAAAAAAGCTGTTTCGAGAAAAGCGCGTTCAAAGTTTTACACATGCCTCTGGCCGTGCCAGAGGTGGGCTTACGTTATACGCTCAAAAACGGTAAAAAAAATTCTTGTTATAAATCAAATTCTTATGATAGAGCACCGTTTTAGCGAAAAAAAATCGGTTTTTTTTTAATTCTACGGTGGCCTCACCCCTTAAAATTTGGCCGAAAGTTGAACTAGGGCATAATAAATATCATCAATCATCAATATCTTCCTCTATGTCTCTCTCTCTCTCTCTCTCTCTCTCTCTCTCTCTCTCTCTCTCTCTCTCTCTCTCTCTCTCTCTCTCTCTCTCTCTCTCTCTCTCTCTCTCTCTCTCTCTCCCTCTCTCTCTCTCTCTCTGTCTCTATCCTGATCCGGTCCTGACAGGGCCGGAAGTATTAAGGCCCTAGATCAGGCAATACTTAAATATCCCTACTAACGCCGTCCCTGATAAGATCCTACTAAGGCTTTCTACGATAGGGCCTTACCTTAGGACCAATTTTTATTGTAAAAAACATATGTTTTTTACAGACCCAATTACCAATTTTTATTGTAAAAAACATATGTTTTTTACAATAAAAATTGGTTATTAACTGACTCAATTACCTCTTTACTAAAAATAATAATTTTATTTCAGACCAGAAACAAAAAATAACAAATTTTAGTAACAAAAATTCCTAATGTTGAGTTGTTCAAAATGAGCTCAATTTGAAAAAAATAAGAAATAAAATTTTTAATGGCAAGAAAAGTGGCAAGTGTTGCACCATTTTGAAATCTTGATTAAATGCGCCATCTTTTGAAATAACTATTATTTTTAGTAAAGAGGTAATTGAGTCAGTTAATAACCAATTTTTATTGTAAAAAACATATGTTTTTTACAATAAAAATTGGTTATTAACTGACTCAATTACCTCTTTACTAAAAATAATAATTTTATTTCAGACCAGAAACAAAAAATAACAAATTTTAGTAACAAAAATTCCTAATGTTGAGTTGTTCAAAATGAGCTCAATTTGAAAAAAATAAGAAATAAAATTTTTAATGGCAAGAAACGTGGCAAGTGTTGCACCATTTTGAAATCTTGATTAAATGCGCCATCTTTTGAAACAACTTGCCAAGGGTAGTGTAGTACATTTTTTTTCAAAATGAAGTGTCAAAGTTAACTAACAATATTTTTGTGAACCATGACTCACTAAAACTTAACTTATTTTATTAAATTAACAATGTTTTTTGCATTAATTTGTAGTTGCGATTAATAGCATCGTTAATGAAGATCACGAAATTTAAAAAATCACAGCGAAATTGTGACATTGGTAATCACAGGACTTGAAAATGCGACCAAGGGTGACGAATTTCAACTTTTTTTTTTAAATGTCTATTATCGCTGAACTGAGTGATATGGATTTTTTATTTTATTTTTCCCAGAACTGGTATAACTTGGCCTTTCATCCGGTCTCAGATTATCGTTGAGTTTTGGGACACCCTGTATATATATATAAGACTGATTCAAAAAAAAAAATTCCTTCTGGATTCTCGTGCTATTGTTGGGCACTGATAAAACAAAATTTCTCTAAAAAAATGGGCGCGGTCACTCAATTTTTAGAGGTGGCTATCTCGACTTTTTTGTATTTGAATTTTTTTAACGAACGTATTGCATTTAAGCATAGTTATGGCTTCGAATTACGCATAAAAATCACATCCAGCAGCTTTTTCGTAACAAAAATAAACTCTAACAATTTGAAAAGATTGCAATATTCACAATTCAAATCCAGGTAGATCAATAATGGCGTCTATACTACTCTCGTTATTCGTGTAGATTTATTTATACGCATTAACATTTCGCACTTTTTACGAAAAATTAAATTATAAGCTTTTACCCATAAATCGTATATTTACATTTTCAAAATGCTACGCTTATATTATCTTCAAACTCATTTACATTTCTTCCCAGCCATTCTCAAGTACGTTAACATTTTGGGCAGAACGAAAATGTGCAACGTTGAACAGTTTGTCCAAATCTCTCTTAAATTTACGCTCCTTCGACATTTGTGACGGCAAATTCTTTTTAACCCGATTTTTTAAAAGTTTTTTCAAGACTAGATGGAGTTTTATTGATTTCAAGATTGCGTTATTCAATCGACGCGTTGGAATTTCAGCACATTTCCATTGTTCGAAAACTTCTTTCATCGTTTCGTGTGCACTTCGACGTATGGTCAGTTTTTCTCTGTTATGTTTGTAAAAGAACAAACTCAAAACTTTTCCGATTTTTATCCGTAATTCGAAGCCACGACTATGCTTAAATGCAATACGTTCGTTAAAAAAAATTCAAATACAAAAAAGTCGAGATAGCCACCTCTAAAAATTCAGTGACCACGCCCATTTTTTTAGAGAAATTTTCTTTTGTTAGTGTCCAACAATAGCACGAGAATCCAGAAGGAAAAAAAATAATTTTTTTTTTTGAATCAGTCTAATATATATATATATATGTCATTCGACAAAACTCTAATTATCACAACGACATCAACTAATTGATATAATTGATGTGATACAACAAATAAATATAGGAATTCATTTGGTCTCTTATGCCATATCTGCGACCAAGATGTTACAAACACTCGGCAGCATAGTGGCAGCGTGCGTAGCTATAGTAGGAAGGTACTCGGTTCGATTCCCATATAGGTGAACTAGTTTCTTCGAACAAAAATCGAACAAATATTTCAGCAGGCCAGGGTATGACGAATTATGATACAAAATCATTGTTGTAGAATCCTACATTAAGAGGTTAATTTCATCTTGGATTTTTGAAATATGTTATGCATGTAGGATACTTGGATTTACAGTGTATATTGTAAGCAAATAAAGATTTATTCGAATCGAATATTTATTTATCCAATTTGAATATATTTAATATTCAAAAGAAAAATAGCTAAAACAAATAAGATCATTGTAGGCCGTGAGACATGGAAAAAACATATTGGATTTAAAAAGGTATCATTTAAATTAAATATTTCTTTCTGATCAGGCATCCTGATAGGGACCTCATCAGGCAACCAGGTCAGGCCCATATGTGACACAACGTTACATCTCCTAGTAGGGCCCTCTCAGGCTGCCTTATTAGTGCCCTACCAGGGCACTCAGGCAACCCGAACGGGCCCTGGTTTGGGCCTCACCAAAATTTCTACGTGGGGACCTGCGGAACATCAAATATCATGCAGAAATTCAACTAAAGGCTTTGAAAACATTTATGATTTTACTTGAAACATGTACAAATATAACTGTGAAGTACTAACACTGTATATTTAACCACTGCTCTAAATTTAATTCCCAAAAAATCACCTTGGAAATAGGTGTTTGCACTAGAACACGGCCTTCATATTTTGTTCAACCCATCGTTGGTTTTGTTGGGCAGAACGGTCTGGGAAATGACAGTTTTATTAATATGCTCATATATTTATTTGGCATTAACATTGCGACTAGGTATGATGAAATTCTAGTATCCAATGATATAAAATTTCAGTAGCTATCTGTCGGTTCATCCGCGTTTTCGGGCTGCAATTAAAGGGTATGTATCAGCTCGAGGCCCAAAAAACATTTTGATTTTCAATTTTTTTTCTGATGGGAATATTGGGACGCGAATTTGAAATTTTACACACAATTAATACATAGACTTGCCGAGTTTGGATTTTTTAATTGAAAAATATTGAAAAACAATGAGGTTATTATGAGGTAATTATATTAAACAAAGTGGCACCGTTGCTACATGGCCAGTCGGTGTAGCTGGTTCTGGTAACTAGGCTGATCTGGATGAAGAATTAAAAAAAAATCCTTTTGGTATAATAAAGAAAGTTTTGTTGGACCAGCCATTTATGTGTAATTTTGCCAATTAAAAATAAGCATCCGGTCATACGATAGAAATTATTATAAACTATGCTCTAATTATTATAAACTAAATAGGACGAATATATCATGAGATATAACTTACACGGTTTATCGTTTTTTCGAAAATTCGAAAAACGTATTTAGACATTTTGAGCTCATGCAGACGCTTCGATGTCGTATAAATGTAGTTTTTATTTCTGCTTGACGATATAAGTCTACTCCGTGCCCACGCATGTGCAGTCACTAGACGTATATGAGGCATTCCACGTCACTGCAGCCAGTAAAAAAAATCCACAAATAATTTTGCAAAATCGAGTTACTTTATTGAAAAATATTCACCGAGTATCGACATTTTTTAAACATTTCTGACATTTTTTTTCTCGTTGATTACCATTTTTTAATATTTTTCCATTCAAATGGCTGTATCTTTGGCAGGAGTTGACGTATTTACATTCGTGAAAAACGAAAATGTGCGTCTATTTCTAGCCTTCCAGAAAAAAATTAATTTATATTTTATTGGGCAAATTGAACGTCCGTTTCCGGTTTGAAGAGTCCGATTGAAGAGTGTGGAGCACTCGCTGTATGTTTACCAGGTTTTACATATGTCATATGTATTGGAGCCTTGGAGTGCTCCACGCTCTTCAATCGAATATTAATAAAAAAAAAATTAAATAAAAATAGCTGTTTCTTCACGGTGTTTAGGAATCCCATAATATAAAAAATACCAAAAATCCGTTTTTCGTATTCACAATTCGGGGAAATTTAAAAAAATAAAATAACGAGTGCCTCTCCTTGAGAAAAAAAATATTTTTGCATATTTTGCCCTGAAACGGACGTTCGACTTGCCCAATAAAATCGAAATTAATTTTTTTCTGGAAGGCTATAAAAAGACGCACATTTTCGTCTTTTACGAATGTAAATACGTCAAATTCTACCAAAGATACAGCCATTTGATTGGAAAAATGTTAAAAAATGGTAGTCAACGAGAAAAGAAGTCAGATTTTTTTTCGACACTCCGTAAATATTTTTCAATAAAGTAACTCTATTTTTCAAAATTATTTGTCGATTTTTTTTACTGGCTGAAGTGACGTAGAATGCCTCATATGCACTTATACCTACGTATATACACACACACACATATATATATATATATATATATATATATATATATTGAACTTTGTATTTTCAATTGCCTTAAATTGTTTGCTCTCACAAGACGCGGTCATCGATCATGGCTGGTCTATAACGAATGACCGATTTCCCGAATCAGAAATATACAGGGTGATTCACTATTAGTTAGTCACTCGAAAACACCTATAAAAATTGATTTTGAACGAAAAAGTCAGAGACGAAATTTGAATGATTTCTCTACTTCTATATTCAGGTAGCCTTAGATATTTTTTCAAGTGGATCTATCAACCTGATTTTACGGTCATTTCCACTTTTTTCACTGGGAAATCCCTTTTTTTATTGGCTTTCAATGTGGAGCACCGAAAAACAGAACCAACGACCGAAAATATCATGACCTTTGGAAGACCTTAGAATACCAAAAAAAATTGCAAAATGGTAATTAAAGCAAGGCAAGTAACAAAGGCGGTGGTATCAGACACAAGTGAATTTTTATTGTATAACATGTTCGAAAATTTGTCCATCAACCGCGATGCATTGTACGATATCAGTTCTGAATGATGCGTAAACTCTTTGCAACGTTTCTTTAGAAACCGCTCGACAAGCGTGGCTGGTCGGTTTCTTCGTATCTTCTACCAATCCACCGATCCGCACATTCTTAATTAATTTCAAGGACATGGTATTTTAGGTCGTCCGTTATGTTTTCCGCTCTGCATTAGTGGCCAACGAAAAAAGGGGTTCCCTTTGAAAACGTGAAGGTGACTTTGAAATCAGGTTGGTATCTTCACTTGGAAAGAAATCTAAGGCTACCCAAATATAGAAAAAATGGGCTAATTTTTATAATTTTTTTTTTAATGAAAGATTACTTCCCCATTTTTGGGACTTGTAGTATCTTTTATTAATACTTTTGGCTGTCACGTGGCATTTTTTTAAATTAATTTTTAAATATGGCAGAGGTATGGCACGGTCTTCTGAACTGCATTTTCAAAACTGGCGTGAACTGACTATAGATATTTTTGAAAATAAAAAAAGTATTTTTTATTGCAAAATGAAAGCGTTTTTTTTTCAGAAAGTTCAATCTTTCTTTTTCCAAGCGTGCCATTTCATTGATTTTCAACATTTCTCACTTTTTCTTGATTCATATTATGCGTATGAGTGTTAACGAAAGAAATTCCTCGTTGGGTTTTTCTCCGATCAATTCTGCCGACGCTACGTGTCACGCCGTCTGAAAACATCCGCCTCAACTCGTTTTTGATGACCATGCCATACCTCCGCTATTTTAAAGATCAATACGAAAATATCCAACAGGCAAAAGTGGTAATAAAACATACCCTATGTTTCAAAAATGGTGAACAAATCTTTCCTTTTAAAAAAAATCATGAAAATCCGCAATTTTTTCTTCGCTTAAATGTATTTCCCCCCTTAACTTCTAGTGCACCACCCTGTATACATATAGTGAGGACTCGTTCCATCTTGAGAGGTCTAATTGTAATAAGCCGAGCACGAAGATCAAAGCGTCCAAGGGTCGGACACTGATTGATTTCACTGCGGAAAACTCCATTCGCGTTTGACATCGTGCACGCGAATATACTTCGTCGACAAACTTGACAAAAAAAGCACGCAACCCTGCAACAATCTAGTAATTATTTTGCGAGCACGTTTCCAATGGCAAAGTAAATATATGAACGTTTCGAAAGAGGTCAAAAAGAAAAAGAATATAACAAGAAATAATATGAACAAATATTGTCAGTGTGACCCTTTGTTCAAAATGGCTATGTATTAAAAAAAAAAGAAATAGCAGAGTCGACGATCTTTATATTTTCCTCAGACGCGCCCGCGTCTTTTTCTCGCGACTGTTGGACTTTCGTTTATACGCGAGGTGAAAAAACGTAAAAAGAGGGAAAAAGTGGAGAAAAAAAACGGTGAAATGAGTGAATGAACAAATACACGCGGCACTACGCGACGTAGAATGTCGGGAGATTCTGCCATGGTGTGTACGCATGTGAAGACCCCCCCCCTCGCCCGGCGGTTCGGTTGCTCTGACACTCTTTCTCTCTCTCGTTGACTTCCAGAGTCGCCATTCAGGTGAGAGACCCGTACCAGAGAGGGAGAGAGGGAGAGAGGGCGGGAGGGAGGGAGGGAGGGAGAGAGAGAGAGAGAGAGAGAGAGAGAGAGAGAGAGAGAGAGAGAGAGAGAGAGAGAGCATGCTCATCTCTTACACCCAGCTGCTTCTTTGTATATATTAACATTCCTGTGAGTTCTGTACCACCGCGGGTATATCCTCGTCTAGCTAATCGAGTATAATACCGGAGATCGTTACGACCAAGTTGGCCAGTTTCGCCTATAATTCGTGTTACGGAGATTCATGGTCAGGTACCCGGATGTTGCGTCCCTTTGACACATTAAGGCGAGGCCTTATACGAGCTTTGCGGCGCACATGGTCGAATGTCTGATCGAAATGGGATTATTCATCGCATCGTTTTTAAGGAGTAAGGCCACTGTAAATTTTTTGAAAAATCGATTTTTTTTTATTGGCTTAAAAAATAGTTTAAACCCTCTAGTTTAAAAATAGTTTAAATCCTTTTAACTTCTTTTTTAAATTTTTTCCAATAAAAAACTATTCGCAAAACTTTAAACGCGTTTTTCTCGAAACATGGTTTTTCAAAATGGCACGCAGCATAACTCGAACAATTTTCATTTTTTTTACTTGAAATTTTAACCAGATGTGAACATTTACATTATCTTGAGAATGTCGATCGGAATTTTCAAGAACTTTATTTATTGATTTTTTATTAACAAAAAACTTGCCGTTTTTTTCGTCAAAAATCAATTTTTTTTTTCAAACGCACGCCAAATCCACAAAAATTGATACTTTTTAAAATCCGATCGACATTCTCTAGCTATAGCCCTCTAGATTAATGGTTTTTTTTTTGTTCTAGATTCAAAAGTGCACCAGTGGTGCTGCGTGCCGCGGAGCCCTGGAAGCAAAACATGTCCCGGGAAGATAGCTGTGGAACCGCCATTTTGTTTTTTTTTTACTGTAAAAAAATTTTATAATAAAGTTTAATGTATGCCCGATAACACCATTAAAAGTTTTTTTTTCAAATACCTTCAATTTCGAGAGCAAAAAATTAGTGAAAAAACCTTTTTTTTGGGCCGTTACAGTGGCCTTACTCCTTAATGCCGCCGTTATAAGTTTATCGAAGATAAGGTTCTCCGTACTCTTTTGGAATGTCTATACATTCACTTTGCGACTGAGAAAAAAATAGTCATTGTTTATCAATATTTTGAAATAAAAATCTCAAACTTGACAAGAATATGTATTGTGTGTGAAATAGGGACGTCGTTAGCCGATACGCTCATCCGATAAAAATATTGAACATCGACCTGTTTTTTGGGGCCGGGTCGATGCGGGCCCGTTAATAATAATATTGATACATTGTTATTATTAATTTGTGGTTATCCTTATTCCGGTTGTTCTTGTTATTACTACTGCTAATAGTACTATTATTATTATTGCGTTGTTTTTTTACAACTATTATTTAATACGAGTTTTATCCGTATTACTATTATTTTAATTATTAGTAATAATGTTACTCGATAATAACTATTCGTTAACTATTACAGTATATATTAATATTTTCACTAATATTGCTCTGACTGCCTTGATTATCATTGTACTTGTTACAAGCTCTCATTTTTATTATAATAATCGGTGTTGTTGTTGTTGCTATTATTTGTGGTAATATTAGTATTATTATCAGTATCACTACTAATTTACCATTACAATAATAACAACAAATTATTGTTGTTGCTTGTAGTATTTGTTTTAATATTATATTAATACTAATATTGCTCTGACCGCCTTGATTATCATTGTACTTGTTACAAGATTTTATTTTTATTATAATTATCGGTGTTGCTGTGGTTATTATTTGTGGCAATATTAGTATTCTTAGCAGTATCGGTACTAATTTGCCGTTACAACAATAACAAAAAAAAAATTGTAGTTGCTTGTAGTATTTGTTCTTTGGAATGGTTTTATATGTGCACTTTGCGACCGAAAAAAATAATCTCTTTAGAGTCCAGGGATCTGCGATTTGACGAAGAAAAAACAATAGAAAATAATTATAGAAGGCAGACGTGAAAATGGATTGAAATATTGGGCACTAGAACGATGTTATTTTACCTTCGAACCAGCTAGGAAAAATTCCGCGTGGAAATAACTTCACTAAAAGTTGAAAAATAATATTTTTATGGAGTGCGTTTGAGGAAGTAAATATAGATAGAGATAGATGGAGGATAAGAGTGAAGTGTGAATGAATATGCGTAAATTTGGATGCGTAGAATTTCGGTTTTTTTCATTTTCTCCACGGATGAATTAAGATTGCATATCTTTATACATTTTATAGACAACGTTATTCTATAGATATATATTCTTTTTATTTCCGGGCTAAAGATAGGGTGCAGTGTCAAACCGGCCGAGCGGCCATGAGTGCGAGAGAGATAGCGAACAAATTCTACAGCCAAGTTTTCTCCTAGATGGATCATATTTCGGGCAAACAAAGAAAGAGTGCTTGATAAAATGAAAGAGCCTTGTTCGTCGTGCAACAGAGCGGAAGGTGGTTCTTTTTCTTTTTTCCGAAATATCAGCTGTCTCGGAAGACACTAGGAATCTACAAATCAGCTATCCCTCTCGCACTTAGGGCCACTCAGTCGGCGTGACACATGCCCTTCAGGTCATGTATTACAGGCTCCGATCGCTTTGAAATGTTTAACACTCATTTCGACCCAGGGATACAATCAATAGAGATGAAATTTACTGTGTACATGCGATATTGTTACAGAAAGAGCCTAACGGACGACATTTTGCTACATTTTGAAAAAAAAAACTTCACAGGTTGTAGTTACTATAAGATGAATTGTAAATTACTAACGAATGCTCCGAATTCATGCGGATTTTAAGACCTCTAGGCTCTTAAAAAACACAAATAAAAGAAATCTGAAGAAAAAAAAACAATTTTTAAACGCATCGTCTAATGATTTTATGGAAAAATGACGGAAAAATCGGGGTTAGAGGTTTTTTTATGAAACTAGCAAAATTGTACCAACGAAGCTCAAAATATTATCGACAATCCTGATAATTTCGTGCAGAAGTTTTCCGACTGGCCGCGATCCTGCATGGGTACGTGTACACACATGAATGTGCAATTCTTCCGAAACGATCATTATGCATGTAATCTGACTTTTTTAATAGATGCTATTCGATTGCTTTGTGAGTTTTTTTCGGGAATGCAACAGTTTGAAATATTTTGTAATCTTCCTGCAAAACAGATTTGGCAGAAAAATCGTCGTTATCCTTTTTATTCTGTGTATTTTGAGTGTAAAAACCATTCCTCTGGAGAGTACCTATCCAGTACACTACATCATGTACACTAGCAAGCTGAAAATGTACTAAAAATTCTAAAATATCAGAATGAATCATTCCTTGAAACCATTGGACATTTATTTAATTCATCCCTAAAATATAAACAAAATTAATGAGCACAGGTATCTCACAATAAATCACGAAGTTTGTAACCGTTTTTCTCAATCATTCCTCTGGAGAACTGTAAATCAGTTCATACATTGTGCGCGGGGTGGCGCTAGCTGATGATGTTTACCAAAGCAGTGCCTTCTACATCGACTTTTCCCACGAGACTGATTGTGTCGTATCATTTTTGTAACTTACGCTTGTTTTTCTACAGACCTTGCGTGTCATGAGGTGGTGTCACAGTCGAGGGAGTTATTCCTCTAGTGATGCTTAAGGGGTTACGTGGGTTTGAAAATAAAAAGTCATTTTTTTTTATTTTATTATCGAATAGTACAATATGTTTAGAATATTCTCCTAATGTTGTAAGTCAATCGTAGTAAAAGTCTAGAAGAGAAAGCCTTCGGGAAGCCTCCCGGCCGTTGGGAAAGAACGGCTGAGAGCGACGCAGGTAATCGCATTTTTCTCAAAACATTATTTTTGAAGTCGGTGGACACGATTTCTGACAAACTAATGCACCAATGTTATTGGAATTTTGCACACTTCTTCAAAATAGTATTGACTAGTGATTGAACGAAGGTTTTTTTCTTTTACAACTAATTTTACAGTGCTATACGTAGTGTCACGTGTACCAAAAATTAAACTATTTTGCATACAACTCTGCAAAAAGTTCAAATTTCGATTTTTTTTTAAATCCTTCGGTCAATCACTAGCTATGCTTATCAACCAACAGAAAAATTTGATTTTTTAATTTCAGATAAAGCTATCATGAGTTATTCTGACCACCACGAGGACACTTTTTTTAGGGGTCTCCGAAAACCACGTCCCAACGGCTGAATTTCCCATATTTTGGATGTTTTTTTTTCAATATTGTTAAAATGTTGCTCTTTTATGTGCTTAACATTTTGAATAAAATAATTTATATATTATATTTTCAAAAAATCAGAGAAAATATGCTTTTTGGGCTTCGAAACTCACGTAACCCCTTAACTGTATCATTTTTCAATAAAATGAGCCACTCTTTACCTGTTCAAGGGGAATTTTTAGACACCTTCTTACCGCCAGATTTTGAGGTTAGAAAAACGTAGCATGCCGCGCTGTGCATAATAACCCGTTTAAATCGTCATTCCTCTGGGATAGTTCTTCTGGGTTTCGCTCGACATGTGAGATCTAGGGGCATGATAGATGCACCATGAAATGACACCATGTTGATTACGCATGTGTGGATATGTATGAGGTTACATGCAAATGATTCTCTTAGATGATTGCCATGTTGCTATCGAAAGAAGAAAGACTTCGTAGAAAACGAGAAGCCGAAAAACGGAAATGGGAAAAACTTAAGGCGGGATATACATTTACAACAATAAAAAAATCATTTTTTTTCTTTAAAAAATAGAACTATAGCGGTAGAATATTTCTCTAAATTTTCAAAGCGAAATTCAAAAACCTTCAAACGTTACACCCCTTCAACGCTGTCCCTCACCGTCCGGATTCGGAGCGGGCGTAAATTTCAAACGCGTTTTTCTCAAAACTGCATTATCGAAATTGGCGTGCAGGATTACTCAAAAACTATTAAGCCGATTGAGTTGAAGCTTGGTAGAAATATTGATAATAATGGTACCTTCTACTTGACGGGAACCATTTTTGAAAAATTGAAAAAAAAAACTACGTTTTAATCCACATTTTACAGAAATGTTGCGTGAAATGTTGATTTTTTTTGTAAATGCGTGTCATTTACTTAAATTTGCATTTTCTTCGTTTCGATTACCGTCACATAGAAACTATACATTTTCTAAGTGAAAAAATGTTTGAACTTTTTTGCAAATCAAAGTCTACGGGAAACTAGACTGCACGCCGATGGGGAACTCCCGCGGCGATCTTGCTGTAACGCTCTACCACAGCTCCGTCAATTTCATCATGAATTAATTTAAAAAAATTGTTTTGTATACATTAATATACTATTAAAGTATACCTAAAGTTTAATAATTATAAAATAATTATTTCTTCGTTTAAAAAATCCCTTAATATTGCTTATTTTTTCCTGTCTAAATGTATATCCCGCCTTAAACAGGATCCTGTAGGAAGAGAGAAGTTGAAACAAAACGAGAGAGATCTATATTCAAAGACAAAAGGAAAAGATGATATTAATAAACCAATAAAAATTTGATAGGGGAAGGTTTGCATCATTCCTCTGACCCTACTATTTCTTCTGTTCGTGATAAATATCTCAAAACTGAAAAATCGGTATGATCTATAGGGAATTATAATATATCGATTACAACTAAAGTCAATTCCAATTTTTTCATGAAGAAACATAACATTTTTGTTAACAAAATTTCGTTATCCTGCAGAGTGATCTTTTCGGGAGAATCGTCCATATACACGCATCGCACATAGTGTTTGTTGCGACATCTGGCGGTAATATGCGGTGGCTTGTAGCAAAAGACTACGAACTCTGCAATACCCAGCTAACCACGTATCGTAAATGTACCCCTCATGTGAAGTGCGCCGTACCGGTACTGTTGCCACCTCGTACGTGCGTACGGCACTGGTACATTACCGGTACGCCGTACGGTACGCTGTACCGCCAATGTACTAGTACAGTACCGGTACAGTATCGCCACCGTGGAGCCACCGTGTACTACAGTACGGTGTAACTCCACGGTAGCGATACCGTGGAGGTACGAGTGCGCTGGTATCCCGTAGCCGTATATTATCGGTACTGTAGGGTACGGCGTACTCCACATCCGCGGTACGCTGTACTAATGGTACGCTTGGTTAACTGGGTACCGTCGCGACCCAGTCGAAATTTTGGAGTGTGTGTTACATGACCGTAAGCTGGTAAGGTTGAAACACGATGCTGCGTCAATCTATCAAATTTGGAAATTTCCTTTTTCTGCCTGGATGACGGAAGTTGGCGGGAAATCGGCTGAAGCTTGTTTTCCCAAACTATGGCAGTTGAAAATAAACTCCTGCGAATACGGGATTCCCTTTTGCGGGATCGGCATAAGTTTGAAATTTCAAAAAGCCGATTTTTTATTGCAAGCTTTATAGCCCAGGTTCTTAGCTTCAATTTGCAACTAAGATTTTATGAAAATAGCAAAAATTGACTACTTTTCGACGATTTCTGTTAAGGGTCAAATCGCCCTCTGCCCTGCCATTTACACTTTTTTTTTGTCGTTCTCGAAACTATGCGTTATGAAACGGTGTGAGTCGTATCTGAGAATCCATTCATCCGATTCGCTTTAAATTCGGACGGAGCATAGTTTATGACATTTTCTATCGAATAAATAGATAATTTAAAAAAATGTATATCTACACTGAAAAAAAGTCTATATTTTTGTATTTATCCCCCCTCCCCCCATAATTGACTGCTAAAACTAATATAATTAACGAAAATATTTTACTCCTATTCCAGGATGAAATTAACTTTTTTTTTACATACATCAATATATACCTAATAAAGCCGAAAAGTTCTTTTAAACATGTCTTTTATTCCGTGCCTCAAAAAAAATTCCAATGAAAACGGTCGAAAATGGACCGTTACAGTGGTGTCCTCCCTTAAGGCCGGAGTCTGAATTAGAAGGTCCAAAAAAGCGTTTTTGAGGATTTTTTTTAGAAGGGCAAAAACAAGTCAGCCCAGTGAACATTGAGGTATCTTTTCATATATATATTTGAAATGTATAAAAAAAAGTTCAACATGAAACAATAAATGACTGCAGATTTATCAGCCTATTCCATATGCATCTTGCCACTGCAGTCCCCAATCGGCGGGAAAGATGCAGCTCGTAATTCTTGATTGAAACAAAAAAACCAATAAAATTTCCAAATGGCATATATTTTTCTTCTGGGCGAACTAAGAAAAAGCTGAAAAATCGTGAAATTATAACTTTTCTCAGGTTTGACAAAAAAATGTGTAAAAAAACCCTTTAACGTGCTATAAAAATCATTTAAGAATACCTTTTCAACGACTTTTTTAGTTCACTGTTAGAAGAGATTTTCATACTGAAGAAAAGAAATGTTGGTTTGATTCAATAGGTCGCGTAGTTTTTTTGCTATTACGCCCGCCACACTAATAATTTGCTAATCAGCTATTCCTGGCCCATACAGAAGTCCTTCTGCTTTGTCAAAGTACTCGTTCCTTTGGTCCCTCTCGATCCGTTGCGCGTCAGCAAAATCAGCAAACATTTTGCACTGCTGGCCAATAATACTCAAATTGAGCAACTGCATGGTATTTAAAATCGCTGAATACCCTGCGTTGAACATACTTGCAGCCATCCAGGCGGCAATTTCAATGACTTTTTGGCCAGAATTCGGGTACTTTGGGCGATGCGCGAGACTGTTGAGTTGAACGACTCGTTGCAATGTTGCGTGTGACCGCCGAAGCATCGCGTTAAGGCAGAACACCACTGTGACCCCCTGTTTTTTGCCATTTTTCAAGAATTTTTTTTTGTGGGAAAAAAAGAGATATTCGAAAGTTTTGTTTGTTTTGTTCGTTGTTTATTGAAGATACATAAAAAAAATTTCAAAATTTTCACGCCCCATGGTAACGCTGGGGAAGCTCCCGCGTCAGGTACTGTTGCCTCTGCAGTGGTTCGCGGCACGCAGCAGAACTCATTTCAAAGTCGATCTGAAAAAAAATACCGAGTGTTTTCGTTAATAATATAATATTTTGAAGAGAAGTACACAGGGATTTGAAAAAATATTGATTTTTAAAAAATAGGCACGCTTTTGAAATTAAAGGACGATTTTCGAGGAAAAATTTCTCGTCGAATATAGGCTATAACTTTTATTATTATTGAGATATCGAAAAAATCCTATGTACTTCTTTAGATAATCTAATTTTATTGATGCAGTGCAAATTTGAAGTCGATCGGATAAAAATTGCTCGAGTTCTGCTGCGTGCCGCACTCAAAAAAGTGGTTGTGAGAAAAACGCGTTCAAAGTTTTAGGTTTGTTAATTTATGCGATAAATTGGAAAAAAAATTGTTTACCTTTAATCAGCGATGCCGGCACCATATAGCTGGCCTTCAAGAAGCAAATCATTGTCCCTAGCATCTTTTCTCGAACTTGTAGAGGCTCTTCTTGCCTCTTTTGCAGCGTCTGTGAGCGAGCGCTCCACCAGCTCAATCCGCGCTGCGTCGGTTTCAACGCAAAAATTGAAACAATTTGGGCTGATAGTTATCCCCAACGTCTCCAAAACTTTCATGAGGCTTCTCAGGCCATCATTGAATAATAATACCGCGATATCAGCTGCAATATCGACGATTTTTTTGCTCCCGGACTGACACTTGGGGGCTATTGCCCAAACTGATTTGTTGTAGCTTTCGTTGTTGTTTTGCGTGAAGCCCCCCAGACAACGCTGCAGCAAATCGTCTCTGCTCAAATTTTTGAAGACTGGCGTAATTGCCTCCAATACTTTCTCAGGAAGAGGCGGCTTATGGCGATATTCAGAAATATTACCGCTTGCGACCGCTCGCTGCCACGAACACCACGACTCGGCTCGCTCTGGGCAATCGTCATGTTGTGGCTCACTATCTGTGAATATTTTATGTTTGATAGTTGCCCAAATTGCCTTCCTCATTTTTTCAACATCATCGCTGTTCCTCCGAATAGCCAAGCCGTAATATGTGCTCAACTCGTCAATCAATTTTCCGGTGAGCTTTCCTCTGCCAGACAATCCTTTTTGTTTTTTCACGATTTCGCGGAGGCGCGTCCCCATACATTTTTGGACATTATCGATGCACTCTTTTTTTTATCCCGAAACCGTCGTATGGATCGCTATTCGATATGCCCAGAAACGTTTTAGAATCGCCGTCACCAATATAATATTTATATTTTATGCCATAGAGCTCTTCAGACCGTTGAAACATTTCGACAGCTGAGTCGACTTCCATTTTTCCGGAGGAGCCGCTATGGTTCGCCTGGCACTCATCGTCGTGGGTACTTTTCCATTCCCAGTACTCTGCGGTGCTTTCTTTTTTTTCCCCAATGCTCGCAAGCTTTGCAATATTTCGATTTCACCATAACGTCGATCACTTTTTTAGTGTACCAGTCGATTAGCGATGTTATGCTGAAAAGCGAGCTGAAACCGCGCTTACGCCACGATCCGTCGCCTGAAACGATAATTCCGTCCTCCACCCCATTTTCCAACGAAATTGTCTCCTCCTCAAGTGCAGCCTTTTGTTTGCTCACTGTGCTCACAGCTTTAGTGGCAATCGAAATCGAATTTAAGATTCGATCGTAGAAAGACTGAAACATGGGGCGCGGTAGGTCCATAAATGCACAAAATTTCATCAGGCCATTCAAACCGACGCCAAGAAGACGCATACTGAATACGATCCGACGATTTATTTCGTATGCATTGTCAATCATAGGACACGAATTGATTTGCACTTTTTCACAATGGCCGCAATCGACCTCGATTTTGAATCCGAGTCCGCGCAAACTTTTTTCAGTAAACTTTATATCGCGATCACACACTTTGCACTTCACTAACGTCGATATAATGTTCAATGCATTGACGAGGTGTACGTCAATGCATTGAGGTACAATGAGGTACAATCGAGTTGACGATTGTGTTTTGTTCCCGTTTTCCCCGCGTACACTTTCGGATTATCCATTTCGATGTGCAAAGAACAATTCTGAGCGTTCGATATTTATAAACGAAACGATTCGGAGCGTTTAGACACGAGTAGCGTCGCTTCTATTCGCAAACTGACGCTATGACGCTATCCCTATACCTGCCTTGAACATTTTTCAATTATCGCCACCTATGGCTTTTTTTCGAAACTATATTTATAACAATAGCCGATTTTTGTGAAGGGAGATAGAAGAATACCTGGGAAAGACCCGCAGGACCTGGGAAAGGCCCGGTATACCTGCCTACCCTTAGGCGCGCAGCTGCGCGGGACCCCGAAAGTCACGGAGCGCTGCACCGCTCCACAAAATATTCAATATCTCCGAAAATAATTATTTTTTCGACCTGGGTCCAACGGCATCTTAATCTTAAATGTATTTTAGATTTTTCTAGATGGTTTTCAAAAAATCGATTTTTTGAAGCCGTCACAGTGGTGTTGTCCCTTATTTTCGATTCCATTAGCCTGAACGGTTAGGAATATGTTAAGCTTTACAGAATTGAAAAATTCTGGAAAGCTATTAAATAAGGTAAGATTGCATTTAGAATAGATAACGCGCGGCGCGCCCGACCGCCAACTTCAACGCCGTTTTTCCAACATTAACTCTTTTGAACCTTGTGAAAGTTCTAACTCTTGAACGAAGATTCAGATCGCTGAAATTGAAATTTTTACAACATATTCTTAGTATCATCACCTATCGTGTGAACCACAGAAACAAAAATTTCAATGACACAAAAAAATATAAAAAGTAAAATACCGACAGAAAATTGAGTAAACAAATTTTAAGTTTCGAATTTTTATTATAATATTTTTTAAATAATAATATTATTGTTTCACACTGGAGATAAATTCGTTATGCAATTATAAATATGTTCTTTTATTTCAGACACCCACATTGATGCCGCAATCTTTCACCATCAACGCGCGCAAAAAAATACATTGCTTTATTATGTTATATCTTCGTCATTTGTTGATATTTCTGATTTTTTTAAATATACTTAACCATGTGCATAAATGATCTGTAAAAAAATGTTGTCAATATATGCGTCATTTTTATCCGCGTCTAGAAGAGTACCTTCGAAATTCGGTGAAATCGCGTATATCAGGCCTTAAAAGGCCATCGTTTGAGAGTTGTTCATAAATTGGGTGACTGTGTTTCTCAATGTTTTCATCAATCAATCGAGCGGGATGCTTAAAAGATTGTAGTTCGTTCATGGATTCGGCTTTGCGCCATCCACACCAGCTGTCGACGCCTATGGGACAATTCGCGTGCTGAGGGGATTTGCCTGTTGAATAATAATGATCCAGCGTTGCTATTACAGCTTCTTTCACCTTTTGGACAGAATAAATATTTCTTCTACTTGCCAAAACCGTAATTAATTGTCAGTTTTTTCATGACACCTTTCGTCAGCTCGTTCCTACCACCGAGCTTCTCTTTCTTCTTTATAGTTCGAAGTCGTGTACCCATACGTTTTTGGACATATCCCACGCACCATGTTCAACGCTTCTCTGCTTTTGGCCTTGTATCTTTGAAAATTTTTACAATTGGCCTCAGTAACTTTGTAAATATATTCTTGGATGCTCCCCGAGTTAAGCAATTAAAAAAAAAACGATTTTTCGGACCTTCTAATTCAAGCTCCGGTCTTAATCATTATCAGACTCAATTTTCTTCTTTATAAACTTACATGGAACCAAAGTTCCTCTTCAAGAAATTGGGGCTTACGTAATGTTGAGTATGGGGCCAATAAGACTCTACGAGGACGACTCTCGAAGTGGATGTCCCCAAAATCGCTTTTTCACGTGTACACACATATAGTTGTATCATGCGAGAAGCCTTGCGGAGGGTTTCTCTAGTACCAGACGATAGAGTATTCCCACAGGATTGCAGCTCGCCCTTAGGCCATATGTGACTGTCCACGGTAAAGCAGGCAAAGTATAGGCCCCCATTATCAAGATAATAATTCATTTTCCTTCTGACCCCGCTTCTCCTCCTCTCCCTGTTTTTCCGGACGTTTAGCTGTCGTCACTCCGAGCCGTCAAGCATTCCTAAGTTACCAAATGCCACGAGCATTATTAGATTAGGGCTGTAAAAAACGAAGTGTGGTTTATTTTAGGGGCGTAAACGACCGAGGCAGAAGCCACAAAGAGGAAGAGAAACAGGAAGGGATAACGCTACCGATAAATCCACGTCATTTGAGGAACGTGAAAATACGACTGTTCCGACTTACCGAGAAATGTTGAGCCAGTTTTTGATAGGTAGATATTGCACCTTTCTGTTCAAGCCTCGAAAGTGAAAAAGTGAACGTTCATTAGGTGTTCGACCTTGAAATATTAGCTGTCCTGTTTATTCGTAACACTTAGTCCAGATAGAACACTGAAGTATAATAAACATAAATACGACGTCGCCATTAACATCTGTAAGACGAATTTAGTACGTATATTAAGGTAGTTCTGTAGGTACACGTATGAGCCCAAAGTTTCGTTCGAAGCGTCTAGTAAAATCCAATGCCTATACGATGTTGTTGGTTGTAAATTTGTGACAGAGCTTAGATTTTGTACCCTCTATGTGTCCCACCTATTCGCACCTCATGCATAGATAGGTCTCATACTCGTATAGAGAGCGGCGCTGTAATCCTGGCAACAGTGCGATTTCCCTGCAGTCATAGCGTTGAGCTTCCTACGATCCATCTTTCACGAAATATTTTATATAAATAAAACAAACGTGAAAATGTCAACCCGAATGCGATACAAAGGAAAGTTTAAAAGAAGAAAGGCGCTCGCTAAAAGACTGAAAGCTGTGGCAGTCATGTGTCAAGCAAATGCAGCTAAATGCGATGAGAATAACCATAACCTCAACGATCAGCAACAAAAATTCGCTGTTGAAGGACGTCGGATCGTGGATTTACATTTTGCCGACCGTTTAAATTGTATCCGCTGTAACAAAGGCAAAGACATATATAAAAACATGCATATATTGAACGAATTAAATTTCTTTGCAGAATAAATTTATTTCACATCCGTCTCAGAATTACTAGAATTCGGGGAAAAAAATCACGCTTCCAGTTCCTAGACCCGGGCCGATCAGCTGGCTTCAGCATGCACTGGTACCGTTCCGTTGGAGATGGGTGGGCCCGAGTTCGGTGTGGAATAAAATGATCAATTTTCTTAAGTCGATATCTCCGAAACTAAAGGTCAAAGTTTGTCATTTTTTTAAATTTATCGCACAATAGTACTGTGTACACGTGTGTTTTTATTTTGCAATCCTAAGATCCGTTCAGAACCTATATCGAGAAACGCGAGCAAACTCCTATCGGTTTACGTGTTAGGTATAGGGATCGCGTACAAAAATACCCATATTCAATTGCAATTATCTCATGAACCAAACGGTGAATCGAATTGAATTTTTGGGCATCAGTCCATAAAGGTCATATCTACACTATACTTCGATTTCAGCCAATTCCTAAGATTTGTCCAAAACTACATGTTTATATATTCTACTTTTATTAAAGGGTATATTTTACGTATATAGGATGTCGAAAATACATATATTAGACGGATCATAAACGCCTTATATACGAATAATAAATTCATGAAAGATGGTTACCATTCGCATGGCAATCCGCCACATACTGTTACAATACGTACAGTCTACTTTCAGTACACGAACAATGTACGTTCAGTATATGGCCAGTAGACGTACATTTTTATGTTCTGTACACACACAGAACACACGTGAAAGTGTGTGCGCCGTACACTGTAATCCCCCGAAACAACTCCAAGAGAACTATCGGAGAAAAAATTGTAGTGCGCTTCCGGGCCGGGATTCGAACCTTTCGACCTTTCCATTGTCAGTCGACTGCTCTGACCACTTATCTACGCCAGCCCTCTTACCACACACTTCTCGGATATTTTCGATATTTGTAACGCAACGTTACAACTCCCCCCCCCCCTTGCCAGAGTCGATATCTATATTTCCATATATGAGATACATATACGATATATACAATGTCATCAAATATATTTTAATTGTAAGAATTTACCCATCCACATTTAAGGTATTCCTTTCACGAACCCAAATATTTTACACTTAACTGATTTTCGTCTATAATGAAGTAAAAATACATCCCAGTATACTGGTAAAATTTCAAGCCAAGTTACCGAACCTTTAACGAAAAATTACGGCCCTAAAAATCGTCTCACTTATACGGCGCTTTATGGACATGTCACGCTGGCCACATGTTTTTCTAATAATTTATACACTAAATAACTCTAGATGCCTAATACAAACTGCTCACAGGTGTAAAAAAGTCTAAAGATTCCGTAACAACAATAAAAAAAGAGGGTCACCGAACGTTTAAAGAAAATATTAATGTTAAAACTTGGAAAAGTGTGGTTAGCAGAAGAATTTTTGTAGCCGTGACGTTTCAAATAAATGTAAAAATGTCTCAATCTACTAAATTTGCGCGAATTTTGTCATTCTAGTTTATCGTTGTGTATAATAATCCATTATAACTTGTTTTTTTTATTAAGCGCAATTGTAATTTACCGACGATTCAGAAGGCCCTGCTTATGCCCCCACAAAATACGGCCCTCCGCGAAAGGAATACCTTAACGTAGATCGAAGATGATGGTTCAAAGGTATCTGATGCGAGATAAATTTAATTAATAGAGAGATCGCTTTACCACATTTCTCAAATGCACATATTCACTCTATAACTTCCCACATCAGTTAATTGCCAAATTGACAAAATGTAGTAAAACAAAAATATATCGTAGATAAATGTCTATCAAACGTGGATCTCATGTCTGTGAAGATAAAATCGTTGCCATTATACTATGACGTATTTCAAACGCATAATTTACATTATACAATAAGCATTTGGCGTCAAATTATGCACCATAAATGTATAAATAATATGTCCTCGACGATCAAAATTAGTCTGACTGCGTTCCTATTAAAATGACGTATTATATCCGTATATTTGTAATGCTTGTAATTCTCAAATTTAAAGCTAGGTAGAGTCCGTATAATATGCGTATATTTAACTTGTCAGGTTCAACGAGTTATCAATAGATGGCAGTTTGTGTACTATACGTATACCATACGTCGATGCAATGATGGTGAGCCTTTCGTTATTACGGATATGGGATGTTTTTTTTGTGAAATTCTATATATCTGATATACGTATAGTATTTGTCTATCATCAAATTGATTCATCACACTAAACATAGGGATATTGACTGCAATACATACATTCAATCTTATTGGTATTTACCAATATTCTATCAATATACGTTTGTATAATACACGTATCAAAAACGTGGATTCAGTTATTGATATAGGTTCTCCTATTATCAATATTGCAATAATGACGACATTGCTCCGCATTGTCACCTGTAAACATATACCTCGTTTTTTATACGTATATTAGAGGAACTTATACCGATCGAAAATTGGTGAAAATGCATATAGTTGAATTGACGTATATTATATTTGCGTCCAATATCCCTAGATATAGTTTAATGGGTCAGTTTGATGACAGGCAAATATTATACGTATATGAAATGTACGGACACACATCCGACACACATTCCATATCTGTTTTAATCCAAGTATCACCATTGCTGCATCCACATATTTTATACGTATAGTATACAAATTAAGATCAATAGAAAACCCGTTGAATCTTTGATGTTGAATGTACGCATATTGCCCGTGAAGAACGACGCAACCGACCCAACCTCGAGCCAGTGTCACGCCAATCACATTCTACCATTGGCTGATGAACGGCAGCACTACCGGTTTAGTGTTGCGCCACGGTAGGAGTGATCTCTTCGGCTCAACGCTGGGATGTACGGTTGGCCAATAGGAGGCTTTTACCGGAAATCCTAACAGTTGGCCGGGTATTGGCCCAACATTGAGCCCGTGAAAAACGACGCAACGGACCCAACCTCGAGCCAGCGTTACGCCAAACACATTCTACCATTGGCCGGTGAACGGCAGCACTACCGGTTTAGTGTTGCGCCACGTCAGGAATGATCTCTTCGGCCCAACGCTGGGATGTACAGTTGGCCAATAGTAGGCTTACCGGAAATCCTAACAGTTGACCGGGTATTGGCCCAACACTGGGCTAAAGAGAACAAGATCAGTGGCTGACGGTTAGCGTGATCACCGGCCCATAGTAGGGCTAAGGTCGGCTTCATATTGTTGGCGCAGAATTCGGGCTAGTGTTGGCCCAGTGTAGGGCTGTCAAAACAACCCAATGCATAGCCAACGTTGGCCAATCAATGGACCGACGATGGCATTATGGGCACCCACTATTATTTAAAACGTCACACAAAAAAATTGAACTTTATAAAATGGTATATTATTAGTCTTAATTTCATAAATTATAACAGTCCTTTTTCAAACAGACGCTTTCAAGATTATAAGTCTTTTTTTTTAATTATATCACACTGAAGACATATGTTAGTATCACAGAACTCGTTACATAGTTCAATCACATCGTTTTTTTGGATATATCCTAAATAATAATAAAAGTGTTTAACGCAATTTTTCATCCGCGACTAGCGTGGCCCCCCTCTCAATCGCCTGCCCCCGCAAACCATCGACTCAAGTTGCTCTTGAATTCTTGTAAATTCAAAGTAAAAGAAGTTTGATGACTTTGAAGTTTGCATCGTTGGAAAACGCCACGGTTTTTGCTTTCTCAATTTATTTTTTAATCGGGCCATTGCACTTATTTTTATGTAAAAGTACGATTGAAAGATGAATTATAACGGAAATATCAGGTAAAGAAAGGAAAGAAAACGCTTTTTTCTTCTTTTTTTCACTTGAACTTTCTGTTATAATTCATTTTTTAATCGTACCGCACTCATTTTTATGCGAAAGTACGATCAAAGAATGAATTATAACAGAAATTTGGAATAAAAAAAAAGAAATGAAAAAGCGTTGCATTTTCTAAAGAAGCAAACTTCAAAGTCATTAAGTATTGGGTAAAGTGATTATCAGTCATCAAGTCAGTAGGCAAGTACAATACATCAATATTATAGGTGAGTATAACTGAGAAGTGCAATAGGTAAGTATAATAAATAAGTATCTTATAAAAAGTAAACATAGTCTTACTACGGAAAACTGAGAATGTAGTAGTGGAGATGAATGGAAGTTTTCCCGGATTGATTTTCGTCTTTTGGCCAGAAGCCCTGAATTCCACCCGAGCAGAAATTTGTTCAGGGTGAAATCCGGGCCGGATCAGGCTGCCACATTAGCAAATCCGGGCCGGGTCAGGCAAATTTAGTCCGGCCCTGATCAGGGATGTAACGCTTTTGCATATTCAGGTCCGGATCAGGTACCTTATCAGGCTCTGATGAGGCGCTTAATCAGGCCCGGATCCAAGCAACTTATCTGGTCCGGATCAGGCATCTTATCAGGCCCGGATCAGGCACCGTATCTGGTTCGGATCAGGCATCTTATCAGGTCCGGGTCAGGCTCCGTATCCGGCTCGGATCAGGCACTTTATCTGGCCTGGATCAAGCAACTTACCAGGCTCGGTTAGGCATATATGGCTCGTATCAAGCAACTTATCTGGCCCGGATCAGGTGCCTCATCCAGCCTGAGACATGCGTGGCATATGGCTCAATCATTTGATTAATTTTTTGTTTCAAAATTTCAACATTCATTAAATTATTATTGTAGTTACACGTTATCAATTTTACTAACTAATATGACAAAAAAAATTTTAAGTTTAAGTTTTTATATTGCTTGACTTCATCGTTTATTTTTTGGTCCGGTTTTGGCGATGACCGTCCCAATATCCTTCGCACTGTTTATAACAGCCGCTAGCCCATCTGAAATTTGTTTCTCTTTGATCGAAGTTGCGTGGGGAGTACCATCGTATTCTGTCAAGATTGCATCTGAAATATTTTGAATACAAAGAAAAATTAGTGAATATACATAGAAAAATCATATCTTTACATTAAGAGCATATATCAGTCGGATCTAGGGAGCGCCACCGCTCCCCCGTCGAGTATATCTATATTTATCATAAGTATAGATATATTCGACCAGGGAAAAGTGAGCGATATAGGCTCCGACTGATATATCCTCTTAAAATAATTAAATAATTATTTAAAAATGGTGTACTTCGTATACAAGCATAGAATGCAGTGTCAGTTTTGAATACTTTTTTTCCGCTGGTTTGCCTTACAGCTGTAAACTTCAGAACTACGTCACGTATCAAAAATCTTTGAATGACGTTACGTATCGACGATACAAGATGTTTCGGATTTGAACTGATGAGCAAAGAAATGCCATTTATTTGAAAACAATAAATAGAAAAAATTATCATTTAAAACAGTTATGAATTAAAAATACTCTCATAGTATAAAATGAAACCTACGACGTCACGTCGAAGAGCTTTTTCAGATTTCAGTTTGTCGTCGAATTTTTCAAATTCCTCCAAATTTTTGAAGGGCAACTCCCCAAGTTTGTAAGTATTGATGCTTTGGTCAATCGCTGAGAGTCTCCCTCCGTTTTTGCTTCGAGAACTCGGCATCACCGAATTATAAAAAACTAAACAATTGTAGAAACGAAACAAGGTACTTTTATCCGTGATTTTTCACTCTACTTTTTTGTATTTGTTTTAATTTTTGTTGTTTATTTATTGTTGAAAATTGTTGTTGTTTTTTGTATTTATGTATTTACTTTATTTTACTTACATGCATTGTTGTTCTTCATGTTCGCTGCCTCCAAATCGATTGCAGCTGCTGCAAACTCATCATCGAGTGATCGTTTCTTACCTACGTTTGCTTTGATTTTGTAGGATTTTATTATTGCACGTTCTTTGGCCTTGGCGTGGCTCTCATCTTCTGTCGAATAAACGTAGGGCTCTTTCTGCAGATCTGTAATTTTTTCTTCGGCTTCAGCGTATGATTCTGACAATGAGACAAATATACAAATATATAAATGTACAGACAAAACAAATATATAGGAAAATATACGAATGTATAAACCGCATACTTGCGTAACCTCGAACAGAAATCTTGTAAAATTGCCATGTATTTGGTGGATCACTTTCGGATTTCACGAGAGTCGTTAACAATTTCGCATTCGTTTTAGAATAGTTCGGGATGAACGTCGTGACAAGATGATTTTGTTTCTTATCGAAAAAAATCCAATTGGCTGGTACGAAATCGATGCTTTTTTCCGGATCGTCGAGAAATAACACCAGCATAAATTTCTTCTTCGCCTCTAGCTCCATGTCCTCTAGCGTTTTTAGCGGCTGAAATTTTTTTGGATGCATTACAATTTGGTCAAATGCTATAAAATATCATTTGCACGATAGTTCCTCAAAATCTTTTCACATGCAAATGTACATACATGTACACATGAGCGAGGACAATGGCGTAGCTCAATCTCTTTTTGTCGTTCTCGCATCATTTGTATATATATAGTGTTGTATATGGGTAATTCCACCAATTATGTGTCAAACTTGTACCGGGTGGTCTGAATTTAGCAAAACTAAGAAGGTCATCTGAAAGGTTATATTAAAACGAGCATCCATGATTTTTTTCGAATTTTTTTATCCAATAGTTTTTGAGTAATGGCGGCTCACAGTTTTTAAATTTTCTAAAACACCAAATTTTCAAATGCCCATAACTTCTTTCCAAATATAGCTAGAAATTTGTTTAAAAAACGATTTTATAGAAAAAAACATGAACTTTTTGAAAAAATATGCTGAAATTCTGGGTTGCTTTAAAAATTACGAAAATCACGTTTAAAGCATAAAAATCGATTTTTCGGGCCTTGTCCTATTTTTCCCGGTTTTGAAAGTATTTTTTTCGAAAAGTTCGGAATTTTTTACATCGAAATAGATTTTAAACGAGATGGGATCTCTAAAACATCAGTCTCAAAAAAATTAAATAAATTTCTTTCCCGAATTGTTTTATTTTATTTAATAATAAAAATTATCGTTATTATTATTTATATTTTATAAATTTGCAAGTGAGAGATTTTAAAACCTCAAAACCAATAGTAGCTATTAAAATTAAATGATATTTTTTTTTTTAATTTGCTTATGTGACATGACATTACCTCATAAAAACTCTGAATATTTATTTACGCAATAAAAATGCTATTAATGATTTAAGGTTGATTTAAATAAATGTCATCGAAAATGAAATTCATATCTATAGATATGAATTTCATTTTCCATCATTTCCATTAAAGCTTCAAGGTTGATCTAAATAAATGTCATGGAAAATGAAATTCATATCTATAGATATGAAATCTTTAATGGCATTTTTATTAAGTAAATAAACATTCAGAGTTTTTATAAGGTGATGTCATGTCACATAAGCAAATTTTAAAAAAATTATCACTTAATTTTAATGGCTACTGTTGGTTTTGAGGTTATAAAATCTCTCACTTACAAATTTATAAAATAAAAATAATAATAACAATAATTTTGTATTATCAAATCAAATTTTAAAAAATGGGAAAAAATTTTATTTAATTTTTCTAAGGCTGATGTTTTACAGATCCCATCTCGTTTAAAATCTATTTCGGTGTAAAAAATTCTGAATTTTTCGAAAAAAATACTTTCGAAACCGGAAAAAATGAGGCAAGGCCCGAAAAATCGATTTTTATACTTTGAACGTAATTTTCGTAATTTAAAAAAAACCCAGAATTTCAGCATTTTTTTTCAAAAAGTTTATGTTTTTCTCTAAAAAATCGTTTCTTTTTTAATTTTTCGATACGAAATATATTACACTATACATACAAATGGTGCGAGAGTGACAAAGTGAGGTTAGCTACGCCGCATTGTCTTTGCCCATCAAGTCGTGTTTTATATATTATTAATGTGGATTATCATGTGTAGATAATCCAAAGTATAATTGCAAATATACTTTACCTGAGATTTTGTACGCACTGCAGTCTATTGAAGGGCTTTCTTCGGGAGAAATTGATGAAATGAACGAGATTTGTTGATATAGCTACGGCGTGGCTGTTGCGCTTTCTTCTATTACTCGTATAATGGGTAGTCGCGGCCGTTGCTTAGCAAACGTACTCAAAACTGTTCGCACATATATGTGTATATATATATATGACGACACATTCTCACTTTGGTAGAGTGTACAAGTGTGCACGATCGTAATAAAATCTTTCCACGTAAAGCACATATACACACACATATTAACACATGAGGAGTGGATACGTCTCAAACTCGCCGTTAACACGTTTCACGTTTCCTCAAAGCTATGCGATATAAATATAACCTGAAAAAAGTTTTGATTCCATATAACAATGATACAAAAAAATTAACATATTTATTTATGATAAAAAAGATTTTGAAACAAATTTTGACGACACGCACTTTCGGTTGGTAACCATTGTTGACATATATTTCGCGTGTCTGCGAGTGCAGCTGTCAAAATATTTCGTATAAATAAGGCCCATGTCTGGCGCAAATCAGGCGTGCCTGATCAGGGCGCCTTATTAATGCCTGATAAGGCCCCTGTCTGGCGCAAATCAGGCGTGCCTGATCAGGGCGCATTATTAATGCCTGATAAGGCCCCTATCTGGCGCAAATCAGGCGTGCCTGATCAGGGCGCCTTATTAATCCCTGCTCAGGCCCCTGTCTGGCTCAAAGCAGGTGTGCCTGATCAGGACGCCTTATTGATCCCTGATCCGGCCCTGATGGATCCTCAGGCAGCCTGATTAGATTTCTGCTCGGGCAGTTGAACAACGCGACTCATTACCATTGGCATGGTTCCATTCAGGGCCTGTTTAATGGAGATGCTCCCCCCGACAGACGCAGTGACGAACATTTTCTACACATAAATAAATAAAAATGTAAGACCACGAGTCGTCTTCCAATTAAATAGCATAATTTATTTCTTAACTTATCAAGCAACTCGATTATTTTTATCGTTCGCTTGAAAATGATGATTATTGTAGGAAATTTGATTTTCTACAACATTAATGATTATCATTTTCCATCTACGAATAATGTTTTTCGTCTTATATCAGAGAAAGTAGAGTTAAATCAATGACTGCACTATCTCGTTTTTTTAAACCGTGTGACGCACAAATGATGATATGAAATCGTATTACAGAGAATTGCATTCTCTACAAGTATGTTTATCATCATTTGTGAGTTGAAATTTTAAATAAACCGGATAATCCAATAATTTAACTCCACTTTTTCAGGTTCAAGTCGAGAAATATCGATCGTAGACAAGTCGATAGTAACGGGTTACATGGGTTTCAAAGGTTAAAATAAAGCATACGTTTTTTCTATTTTTTTAAGAATATAATAATTTAATTACTTTATTCAAATGTTCAAGCATATAAAAGTGCAACATTTAAACAATACTTTATAAAATTTTCTTTAAAAAATTTCGAAAATTCAGCCGTTGGGACGACTTATGGCACCGAACTTTACGTCGATGTACGTCATCCAAACTATAAACGTATTTTTCAACATATTAAACGTCAATTTTTTTTTAGAACATAGAATATGACAATATGAAAATGGCAAAGAACATCGAAAAATAAAATAAAACTCCCTTGGAAATGAAACAATATCTACCTGGATTATTATTAATGTCATCGAGATGAGTCTCGCCGAGCACTGTCAAGACAGGAATATTGTTGTCTTCCACTATAGTAGTGGCTTCGTTGCTGTTGAAATCTGCTGGGCAAGGTAAGGGAAAGTTACTTCATTTATTGCGATACTACTGTATCTCAACTATTCAGAATAAGTGAAATGACTTTCCGTTTCTGGGTTCTCGCTGGCTCATTCACTTACAATTAAATTGTCTACGACAACTTTTGAATGGTAAGTTATATCCGCATATGGTTTTGATTTTTGAATATGAACTATCTGCCGACATACTTTACTTTTCAAAAGTTGCCGGAGACAATTTAATTGTAAGGCAATGACCCAGCGAGAACACAGAATCGACAAGCTAATAATAATAAGATTCTGTGTTCCCACTGGCTCATTCGCTTACAATTAAATTGTCTACGTCAACTTTTGAAAAGTAAGTTATATCGGCAGATGGTTTTGATTTTTGAATATGAACAACGACCTGCTGATATAATTTACTTTTAAAAACTTGCTGGAGACAATTTAAGTGTAAGAGAATGAGCCAGCGAGAATACAGAATCGACAACCTAACCCATGTAGGGTGATCGGTAGTGGCCAACGATTGGCCGATGCTCGACGCCGAGCTTGCCAACATTGACACTAGAGCTTGGCCCGATCATCGACCGAGCTTCGGATGGTAAGAGCGGCCCGATATTCGCAATCAATATTAGCCCTAGAATGGTTTATGAGAATCGGCCGAGCATCGCGTAGGTAGGAGTTCATTCGAGAATCGGCCAACAATAAGTCCCCGTCAAGATTGCCATCATTGGCACTCGAGCTTGGCCCGATTATCGACCGAGTCTTGGCGGATAATTGTGACCCAATATAGATCACCAAAATTGGTCCTACACTGCCAAAAAAAATTAATCATTTTTGTATTGTAATTCGTCATTACCTGGTCTTTTGAAACGATTAGTTCGAAGAAAATATTTCACCTATATGGGACTCGAACCTTGAACCTACCTACTCATAGCTACGCACGCTGCCCCCATGCTACCGAGTGCTTGTAACAACTGAATCGCAGATATGACATAAGAGACCTAATGGATTCTCATCATTATTTGTATCACAAAAACTATATCAATTAGTTAATATAATTGTGATAATTAGAGAGTTTTATCGAATGACATGTTATAGAACTTTCAAACTTAACCTATATATACATAATTCCTCTCTCTCCACCCTCTCTACCCCCACAACCCTTTGATATGTGTGTTGCAATTAAGACAGACCATTAGTTCATTAGTTCAAGTTTAATTTTAATAAATATATATATTTAAAATGAATAATTCCAATAATGGAATGCAATAGGAAAAATTTGATTTCACCAAAAAATCTAGTTAATTCTAATAAAACATAAATAAATAGACACGATTAGTCAATATTAATAGAATTTTTCTGTCAGTGTAGGATGGTTCATAAAAATCGGCAGAGTATCGCGTATGAGCTCGTTCGAGAATCGGCCAACAATGAGTGCATTGATTTGGTAGTATATTTGTTAAGAGTAATGTCCAATGGACTCGTAAAAAGTATTCATCTCGTCTCTCAATGACTTTGACGTGAAACAATGAATCGTCAATATACGAATTGCGGATCGATCATGCGTTACTCGGCCGAACATTGGCCTCGTATCGACAAGCCAATCATTAGCGAATCTATATTTCGCCGAACATTAGGCCCGTATCGCCAAAAACATGATTGGCGACTACACTCCGCCAAACATCGACCTCGTATCGATAAGCCAATGATTACAGAACCTATATTCGGCTGAACATTGGCCTCGTATGGGCAAACTAATGATTGGCGAGTCTATACTTCATCAAACATCGGCCTCATATCGATAAACCAATAATGAACGAGTCTATACTTGGCCGAACATCGGCCTTGTATTGGCAAACCAATGATTTGCCAGTCTATACTTCGCCAAACATCGGCCTCGTACCGACAAGCCAATGATTAGCGAGTCTATATTTGGCCGAACATTGGCCTCATATAGGCAAACCAATATTGGCTAGTTAATACTCAGCCGAGCCTTGGCGTACAATTGGGTAATCAATTATCGCCCCGCCAACATTGGTGCAAGTATTACCCTTCGATTGGCGAAACCTACATGAGAAGAACAATGAGATTCTGTGTTCCTGCTGGCTCATTCGTTTACAATTAAATTGTCTACCGCAACTTTTCAAAAGTAAATTATATCGGCAGATAGTTGTTCATATTCAAAAATCAAAACCATCTGCCGATATAACTTTTCAAAAGTTGTCGTACACAATTTAATTGTAAGCGAATGAGCCAATGGGAACATAGAATCGACAAGCTAACAATATGAAATTGATTCGTAATATAATCTAAAATCTAATATGTGAAAATAACTTACCATTCAAGTTCATGTTAGGAAGCGGAGTTTGCGTCATCAATAGATTCTCCAATTCATTGCGCGTTATCTGCGATGCACTAGACTGTCCCATATCACTCTCGGCATCAATGCTCATCCCTGGCTCTAGCGTGACCATCGCCCTCTCAACCCGCCGTAAGCCTTGTGAATAAATCTTCTACGTAACAAAAAAACACAAACATATAAATGTACGTGACTTTTACCGCTCACTTTTATTTTAATTTTTCACAGTGTTTTAGGAAAGACACTAAAAGAACATTGTCATGAACACTACTTTTATACTCACTGCATTCCGAGATAATTTTTTTACGTTAAATTTCGTCCAGCTCTCCTGATCCGGTGGTGAGTTCTGAGCGATTAATCGCGCGATTTTTTTCTCGTGCATACTTGAAGGGTAGTATGCCGCCAATCGTCGTTTTTTTTAAATTTTTACACAGTCACGATCGCGGAAACAATTTTATCATCACTTTTCCAGAGGCATTT
Source organism: Ophion obscuratus (assembly GCA_964007375.1). Classification (NCBI taxonomy): domain Eukaryota; kingdom Metazoa; phylum Arthropoda; class Insecta; order Hymenoptera; family Ichneumonidae; genus Ophion; species Ophion obscuratus. The sequence goes on along the minus strand of OZ023319.1, from coordinate 37,610,003 downwards.
CTTTCATCGAACTCGACTACTACGAAACTGGTAGAATCGTTGAGTTCGCACATTTTTTTTACTCTATAGCATAAGAGAAAACAGAAAGATTATGGGAGAATAACGCAATAAATCATATCTATTTTATTTTTTGTAGAAAAAAAACTCACGACTTTACTCCAGGATATTACTTACGTCGTTAAATGAAAAAAAGAACAATAAAATTATTTGCACGTATAAAAAATGCGCGTATGAAAATCCTTGAGGCACCGATGAACCGCACGAGTCGTGAGCACGCGGGAGAAAAACGTTGGCCCGCCAAAATGCCAAGTCGCTGGCGTTGCATTGACGCTTGCGCACAAAAAACACGTGTTATGTATAGATGGACGCATGTATGGTGTCACCATCTGCCAGTGAATCGCCGACGGTGGTAAATTCAATTAATCAACAGGTGTATGACAAGTATTACCTCTTTCTTGATATATAAATGAACGTGTTTATTTTATTTACTCATCACAATGTAAGAGGGTCATGATGTACGATACATTGGCAATATTCAAACACAAGCACTTACATTCTACGGAATCCATGGGTACAGAAATCATGGTTTTTGAAAATTCAACAACCTCCAACATACCAAATTTAGTCGATACGTCGGGCTCGGAAAAAAAGGACCTGATTCGGTAAGTATGAACCCAATCATTACAATTTCGCGTCTGTCGTCGTCCTTCGAATCCGTACAGACATTTGCCGATAAATTGTGTATATTCATAATTTTATTATTCTTCAGATTAAAAATATTATTGGGCGGCTTTGAGGAAATTATCATCCCTCTGACTCGAACTTTGATGACGTTCCTTTTTCCATTTTCAGATCTTCAAACATCTCTCGTCGATGTATTTTTGTCGTTGGAAGGCCATCGAGTTGTGACAATCTATTGACAACTTGAGCTAATGGATTTTTGGGAGTCCGCACGAGTTTTTTTACCCTCCCAATATAGCTTTCGGCCCAAAATGCGGAAATCTCTGTCACCGAGGAGCCAAAATTCTTTACATCATCAGTAATATGTATAAGATTATGAATGTTCAATACTTGTGAATCAGGTCCATACAAAAAAGACATAAGTGTGACGAACTTTCGCAGTAGGTCATTCGCATAATCTGCATATTTCATCGCTATGCTTTCATGGCATATGATTCTGCATGCTACTGCGAACAACAGGAAATGGTTCGGAAATGGTAATGTACATTCGAGAGAAGTTGGGATCGTACGACCGGACCAGCATACAGTAAGACAAAGCGATACTGCGTTGCCTTTCATCGAGAGATTTCAGCTACGTCATAAGTTTTCCGCTGGAATTCAGCAGGGATCATCGGTTGCAGCGATGCCATCAGGTGTGTAAAAAGTTGCAGTTTCTCTTTCTTGATGTGATGTGGATTACTTGGCAGAAACCATTTTCTAACAGAAATTTCATCACTCCCAAATACAGGAGGTGCATTTAGTCTAGCGGGACTGATTTGATCATATCAAATTTGGGTAGTTCCAAAAGTGGTAACATAGTATATGCCGAATGGTGATTTTTGTCATTTTGTGAGCGAAAGGATTTTTTGAGCATGAAAACCACCATGGTACTTAACACACTTTACAAAGGCCCGAGCTGGTGAGTCATAAATTAATGCACGGATTTTAAACTTATTTTTTTTGCCACTTATGACCATTCCGTTCTTAATTAATTCTTTTGGTTCAATGACAAAATCTTTTAGAAAATCAACATCGTTCCTTGGCTTCGAATCTCCAAGGTATAGAGCGACAACAGCTGGTACACTTCGGAAACTATTGGCGTGTATTTTCATTATAATTGGCCAAAATTGTTTGTTTGAGCTCCGATACACTTTGACACCATCGATGGCAATAAGAACATCAATTTCGTTCTTATCGCAAACGTGTGTTTCAATTTGCTTTGTCAACGGTGTCTCTATACCAATGTAAGTATATTTTCCCGATTTCCCTTCTTTACTTTTCATATCTGAAATTATTGTATTTTAACAGGTACCCTTCAGAACGGAAAAGAAGCAAGAAATCAGTGAGGACGTTATGGTGCAAAGTAGCAGCATGTTTGATAACTAAAATCCTCAATTTTTCTTTCAGAGACAATGCATCGTTCCTTATTCCCGCACATCGATCAGATTCACAAGTTTCTGTGCTCGATGATTGCTCATCGAAATAATTATTAGATTCACTAACATCGTTATGCACAATAACTTGTTCGTGGAATGTTTCCAAATTTGTTTCACTATCTACTTGTCTTTTTGTTTCGTTACCTCTGATCCTAACCTGCTGTAAAGAGCCTTCTAATTTTTGTCGTCGTTTTAACACTCGACGTTTCTTAATACTATCATAATAACTCGGCATTTTTTTAATACACCACAAAACTTTAGTGTAAATCAATTTTATTTTTAATACAGTGAGTTTCAAATAACAGTATGAGTTTTTATTATCACAGGGCGTAGAAAATTGCATGCAGCGATAATAAAAAAAAAATATTGGGTGTACAACTTAATTCGGTCTGTTTTTTTTTTCTTAAAATACGCACTTATTTGAATGATAAAATGAATTAATACATTAATCAAAATATTGTCCATCGCTAGCCACTACTTTTCCCCATCTTTCTGGTAATTTATGAATTCCGTCGCGGAAGAAGCGTTCATCTTTTGAGGCCAAGAATGAATCGAGTGAGCCAGAATTTCCCACCCGCTATTTTCCAAATAGTTTTTAACCACAATAGCAACCACAAGCTGCATTTTTCTTCCAACTGAAACAGAAAATCAACACTTCCCGCAAATGGTGCTTATTTGGGACGAAATTCGACATTTTCACCGCAGTAAAAATTAGACCTGATGCGCAAAACTCAAAGGTATGTAAACTATGTTTTGTTAAGAGATGTTGATTGTATTTCGCCCCTCTTCCGATAGATCACACTGTAGGTTCCCCTTCCATGCCCGAATCTCCACACATTTTCAAAGCCATTACAGAAACCTTTTTGTGTCCTATGCATGGCCACCCGGTCCTGAGAACCCATTCTTCTTCCGTGTGTCAGAAGTTCCACACGTTGTAACGGATAATCATATTTCATAAAATTCAATAATGAGTGTTCGGAGTTCTAGAAGTTCGTGTGCAGAAAGAAATAATGCACTCGAAGAAAGAATAAAGAAACTTGAAGAATTGATCGAGAAAAAGCATCGGAAAAAACGCAAGCGTAAGTATCTCTTTTTTTAGATCAGCTTGTCGCATGTTTGTCTAGATTATATTTCCCGCCTCGTTCTCGAAATTACAACATGTAGTGACTCCCAAGTCCACTAGATGGTCACAACGTGTAAAGACGCGAAAAATAAAAGAGTGGGGATATGGGGCCCGCTCGCGGCTCCATATTCCTCCTCTCTTCATATTCTTTCGTTGTGCGCTAGAGGTAACATCGTGTAGAGAGTATTTTTTTTTGTTCATTGCGGTGTAATAGAAGTAAGATGCCGAAAAGGAAGCGCGAGACAGTGGTAGTCATTGAGGAGAAAATCAGGCGACTGCAGCAAGAAATTGCTGCCCTACCAGAGCCGCCGATCGAGACGTTGGATAGCGAGGAAGCACATTCCGAGAACAATGGCGATTCGGACGACGGAGAAAAGATTGATCTCGACGGTAGGACAGAGTATTTTGTCCTGAACGATGAGCTTGCACGAGAGGCAAGATAGGTCGTATCATAAGCCCGATGAGCTTGTACGAGAGACAAGACAGATCGGCGCAATACAGCTGATGAGCATCTACGAGACATGACAGGTCAGACTGAAGGTCAGCTAAGGTCGTACGAGAGACGAAACAGCTGCACCTATACACAAATGAGCTCGTGCGAGAGACGAGACATATTTGTTGATACAGAGGATTGCAAGCCATGAATTCATCATTTTTTCTTCTATTGTTTTTATGGTAGGTAAAGAAATAGGTTTATGGTAGGTAAAGAAATAGGGCGCCCGATACAGAGAAGGATGCCCCGCCCCAGGGAGATCAAGTGCTGCCCTCGCAGTCACAGAAGAAGGAAATCTTGGGCGATGAGATTCTCCAAGTGTTCGGCGAGGACCCAGGACACTGGATTTCGATCTGCACACATCGATAGCCATTCGTTGGAGACATTGGGTCGAGAAGGGCATAAATAAAGAGGACAAAAAGAAACTTTGTGAGAAATATCCGCGTAAGGAGGGCTTCAGTGTGCCGGACTTAAATCGGATAATTATGTCGGCAATGTCGGCATCCTCTGTTCGACGAGACGGATACGCGTCGAGATGCTAGGAGACCTCGGGCTCAGCTTTGATGGCGCTAGGGGCGGCAGTTTCTACCTTGCTGGATGAGTCGGAAAGTATTGACAAACTGGCTTTCTTGGAAAATCTCAACGATGCCGCAAAGCCAAGAAGAGCTCTCATTTTGCCGGGTGTGGCCACGCCACTCAGGACTTACCGGAAAAGATCAAGGAGACAAAAGCGCTGGCGAAAATCGGTCGCTCTGTCAAGAATACCGAGTTTTCTAGGAGCGGCAGTCGATCTCATCAGGCGACGGGAAGCTATTTTAACTTCCGGAGCCCGCAGGGAAGGAGAACCTTCGCTACTTTCGGGGGCAACTCGCGTGCAAACGCACAGAGCCGACAAAGATTAGCATTCAGAGGAAAGCAGCAGACCTACAACAGCAAGGCGGTGGCCAGAGACCGAAACAACCGAGGAAATAGACAAGGGCGTACGTACTGAGGGTACGTGCATTGAGGGGTACAGGATCGATTTCACGAGAAGGCCTTATCAGCGTCAGGTACCACGAGTAAAAATTCCGTCCAAACAGATTACAGACTACCAGGAGGCTGTAGATAAATTAATTGAGAAAAAGGCAATTGAAATATGCGACCTAAGTGAAGATGAATTTCTACCGTCGTATTTTCTTGTGCCAAAGCCAGGTGGCTCTTTTCGCTTCATATTAAACCTCAAGAGATTCAATGAATTTATCAAAGCCCCGCATTTTAAATTCGAGGACATCAGGACAGCAGCGAAATTAGATTTTCCGGGCGTGTACATGTGTACTTTGGATTTGCAAGATGCATACTACTTAGTCCCAGTAGAGATAGAAAGTAGACAATTTTTTAGATTTGAGTTTAAAGGTCAACTATTTCAATTTACTTGTCTGCCGTTCGGATTGTCTACGGCTCCTTTTATCTTTACGAAGATTATGAAGCCTGTAGTTCGAGTTTTAAGGATGAGAGGTTTTCCGTCGGTCATATATCTGGACGACTTGCTATGCATAGAAGAAGATGCAGACAGGTGCAGGATCAATGTCTTTGAGACAAGGAAATTGCTTAAATTCTTAGGTTTTCTAGTTAATGAAAAGAAAAGTAATACGGAACCTTCAACAAGGTGTAAATATTTGGGCTTCATCATAGATTCTGAGAGAATTTCGATCGAGCTAACTCAAGAGAAGAGAGAGAGATTGCAAAGGTCAGTAAGGGATTTTGAGTCATTAAAAGAATGTTCCATTAGAGAATTTTCGGAGCTCATAAGCAAGCTGGTAGCCGCCTGTCTAGTGATGGAATACGGCGGGGTTTATACCAAGGAGATGGAGAGAGAAAAGTCGTTAGTATTATTAGCGAATAAGGGGAATTATGATTCGAAGATGGCAATCTCACGATCTATTAACCCGGACTTACACTGGTGGAAAATGCATCTAGACAGAGGGTACAGCACGATAAAATCGGGTAATTTTCAGACGACAATTTTTACCGATGCATCCAACACAGGTTGGGGGGGGGGGGGGGTGTCAACGAATGTAAGAAAGTGTATGGTTTCTGGTCCGAGAGCCAGATGAGGTGGCATATTAACTATAAAGAGTTATTTACGGTGTGGTTAGGTCTTTGTGAGTTAGCTAATGATAGCCGAGACTGTCAGATTTTACTGCGCGTAGACAATACGACAGTGATTGCATACGTAAACAAGATGGGGGGATACAGGTTCCCAAAATATAATTCGTTAGCACGAAAAATTTGGCAATGGGCAGAAGAGAGAAACATTTTTCTTTTAGCCTCGTATATACCGTCGGAGAAAAACATCGTGGCAGACGAGTTATCCAGGCAGAAAAACATTGATACAGAATGGGCTCTCAACCCACGGGCTTTCGATTTAATCGTTCAATCCTTTGGGGTACCGGATATAGATTTATTTGCATCTAATCAGAACAACAGATGCAGAAAATATTGTTCTTGGTTTCCAGAGGCAGGTGCGTCGGTGATCGACGCTTTCACGATAAGTTGGTCGAACTTGAATTTTTACGCCTTTCCTTCCTTTTCTGTAATACTTAGGGTCCTTACAAAGATTAAAAGAGACAGATCGAAGGGAATTCTGGTGGTGCCTGATTGGCCAAATCAAGTCTGGTACCCTTTGTTTAAATCTCTCTCAGTGGGAGAACGAACTTGGTCCGTCTAATAATTTGTTGTATTCACCGTGTAGATCAGTCATTCATCCCAGGGCCAGGAATCTCATTTTAATAGCGACGAGAGTTTCATCAGGGCATTTACACGACAGAAGGTCCCAAGGGAAGCACTAGATATCGTGCTAGCATCGTCATCAACAGCGACAAAAAAGCAGTATGAATCAGCCTTGAAGCAATGGTGGGATTTTAGTAACGCGGAGAAAGAAACATTTTTTAGCCCGAATGAAGATAGCTTGGTGCGGTTTTTGACCAAAAAATTGAACAAGGAGCATCATATGGCTCTCTAAATTGTTTCCGTTCAGCAATTTCGCTAATTTCCATAGAAAAGATTGGCGACAGGCCTATTATTACGCGTTTTTTAAAGGGAGTCTATAGGTTAAGACCGCTGTCCCCAAGATACACGGGTACTTGGGACGTTGGGATCGTGTTAGATTAAATAGCAAAGCTCCATCCATTAGAGAGCTTATCTTTGGTAGATCTCACTAACAAAACTGTGATGCTTTTGGCTTTAGCAACAGCTCATAGAGCACAAACGCTTTCGTGTATCGAGATTGATAAAATAAGAAAAACATCAGGAGGATTAGAAATAATTATAGCGAAAATGATAAAAACGTCTAGTCCGGGAAAAAGCCAGCCTTTATTGAGCATTCCGGAGTTTAAAGAGAAGCCAGAGTTGTGTGTCGCATCCGCGGTCCAGTATTACCTTGAAAAAACGGCAGAGTTCAGAAAGACTGAAAAAGGTTTGTTTTTAGCAACTAAAAAACCTCATAAAGAGGTAGGTGCTCAGACCATCAGTAGATGGATCAAAGGAGTAATGAAAATGAGCGAAATAGACACAAAGATTTTTCCGCCCATTCGACTCGACATGCGTCTACATCGGCGGCGTTTAGTAAGGGTATATCGTTGGATGTAATTAGGGCGACAGCAGGCTGGTCGAAGAATTCGCAGGTGTTTGCGAGATTTTATCACCGTCCAATTCAAGAAAAGACGGCTGGTTTTGCAAAATCAGTCTGATAATACGATATAAAAATAAAAAAAGAACAAGAATTTTATGTTTGATTAACAATCGTTTTAGCCGTCGATATTTCATGTTCTTTCAATAGTTGATAAGATTTTTTGAATAAAAACAGACTGTTTTCGCTCCCTCAACCGCAAATATCGATTGTTTTTTGCTCTAAACAACTACATGTTGTAATCTCGAGAACGAGGCGGGAAATATAATTAAGCGATCAAACGATCAAGCGATCAAACGGGCGAAGTTCTATCGAAATTATATGTACAGCCTCGTTCGAAGAGATTACAACCCACCCAGATATGAGAGATCATATCCCACACCCTTTAGATATTTCAAACAACCATCCTGTGCACTCTAAATAATATGAAGAGAGGAGGAATATGGCGCCGCGAGCGGGCCCCATATCTCCACTCTTCTGTTTTTCGCGTCTTTACTCTATACGTTGTGACCATCTAGTGGATTCGGGAGTCACTACATGTTGTAATCTCTTCGAACGAGGCTGTCCATATAATTACGATCGAACTTCGCCCGCCTTCGGCGGGCTCGTTTGATCGATTAATTATGCTCGCCAAGACCGTTGCTGGATTTCGAGAAATGTACATGAGCCCCTCGTGTGGGCTCTAACCCACACGAGGCAAAGTTATTACTCGGACGATAATCCCAAAAAAGTTAAATCAGGTTTAACCTATTTAACACGTACGTTTGACGTACGCGGACACAAACCTGGTTGCCATGGGCTACATTGTGTATCGTTTTCATGAGGACGTCACTATGGTTCAAGTTCTTTAGATGAAGGACGAAGGAAGCGAAGGAGGGAGGATCGCAGACGATCGAGATTTTCATTATCGGAAAAAGGCGAGAAAGAAAACTCGGTAGATCTCATCTCGAATTTAGATGTTGCGGAAAATGGATCTGAACAGACTTCACAAATTGCTCCTATCGAGCCCATTCGAGCTGAGGCTAACCTTATCATAGAGCCTCGTCGGGTTTTACCTGACCCAAATGCAGATCCTGCCCCCACAGTGTCAAAATCGACAAATGCGTCAAATATTAACCCTCAAATTGTAGAGGTTTTGGGGAAGAGGATTTTGGAGGAACAGATTCTGGATGATGATATCCCTTCGGAGTTGGCTATCCGTTGGGAGGAGATCCTTGAAAAAGGGGTGCTTACTGAGGACAGATCCTAACTAATCAAAAAGTATCCGCCTCCGAAAAATGCAACATACGACCCACCAGCAATAAATCCTGAAGTGAAGGCTGTTCTCCCGGAAACTGCCATTAAAAGAGACGAACGAATCGCAGCAAAGCAAGTTAAGCTTGCAACCTGTATAGCTGCAGTCGAAAAAATGTTTCTTGGAGCCCTTAATAATATTCAAGAGAGGCTTTCTCTCCTTGAACGTTTGAGCGATACAGGAAGATTATTGGCGGATCTTTTGCACGACGAGTCTGCGGTAAGGAGAAGCCTCATTTTGGCAAACATGGGTCCGACATTCAAGGACGTCCTAAATTCGTCAACGGCTGACGACTTTTTGTTCGGAAAACATCTGGACGAAAAAGTAAAGGCGGCAAAAACACTCGAACGTACCAGTCGCGACTTATGTGCGCTCCGGGCGGACTCATCAGCTAAAAACTCAAAAAACTTGAAGTTCGCGTCTCGTCGCTTCTCAGGCGGCTACCGACAAAGATCGACGGGTTCAGGCGGGAAAAAGACGACTCCATCGGTGAAGAATCGCAGCACCTTTCCGAGGCAGAGAAGTCCCCGACGCCGAGATTCATCGAGACAAAAGTCGGGCCATCCTCCAACACGCAGGCGCTAGATTTGCCTGTGAGTACAATAACCGGAAGATTGCGTTTATTCGTTGAGGAGTGGAAACGACATACCACCGATAAACGTATTCTAGCTTGGATAGCCGGATATGAGATCACTTTTTCATTGATACCGAAACAAAAAAAGTTCCCCCTAAAGATAAATCAAATGCTAGTAAAGAAGCTGCCGTAATTAAAGACCTGATGACAGCTCTGTTAACGAAGGGAGCGATAGAATCGTGTCAGAATGCCCAAGGTCAGTTTCTTTCAGATGTCTTCGCGGTTCCAAAATCCGAAGGAGGTTTTCAATTAGTTTTGAACCTAAAACAGCTGATCAAATTCGTTCCTAATTCGCATTTTAAGCTCGAAGGTCGTAGAACTGCAGTGAATCTTATCAATGAGGACTATTTCCTCGCAACAATCGACTTGAACGATGCATGCTACGCGATCTCTATAGCAAAAAAGCACAGAAAGTTTTTAAGATTCAGATTCGATGGGACTCTTTACGAATTTTCCTGTTTACCTTTCGGATTGGCAACAGCTCCGTTCGTGTTTACAAAAATTCTAAAACCGATTATGGGAAAATTGTGCAGTAGAGGCCTGCTCTCAGTTATCTATCTAGACGATGTTCTTATCATTGGAAAATCCTTCGAAGAAAGCTAAAATAATCTCTTGATAACCAAAAAATTCATCGAAACGTTGGGCTTTATTATCAACGCAGAAAAATCTTAAACTACCTCATCAAAGAGGTGTAAATATCTCGGCTTTTGGTTAGACTCAAGAATAATGCGCCTAGAACTCCCGGAAGAAAAGAAAATCAAGATAAAAAACCTGATTCGAAAATTTCATCACACGAAACGCTGCAAAATTCGCGGATTCGCTCGTTTTCTGGGTTCTCTAGTAGCAAGTTGTCCGGCGATTCTTTATGGGTTTGCTCATACGAAAACATTCGAAAGAGCACGTTACTTAGCACTTTTAGAGTCTGGGGATTGCTTCGATGCGGACATGACACTGGGCCGCTAGTTACAGCCCGAATTTATTTGGTGGCTCACAGCTAGTAAAACCCCGAGTAACTCCATAAGACCTCTAAAGTTTTCTATAGAAATCTTTAGTGATGCATTGTTATCTGGCTGGGGCGTAGTCTGCGGGCAAAAGCAATCACATGGTTTCTGGAATAAAGACGAAAGTAAAAATGATATTAACTTTTTATAATTGAAAGCGGCCTTTTTTGGTTTGAAATGCTTTGCTAATGAGTTGAGAAACAACAATATTTTGTTACGGCAATTGCGTACATTAACCGAATGGGTGGTACACGCTTCAATAACCTGAATAACGCAGCGAGATCAATATGGGATTGGTGTGAGGCGCGAAATATTAGAATCGCAGCTTCGTTCATCGGTGCAAAAAAAAATGCAGACGCTGATTTTGAGTCGCGGAGACTTTACAAAGAAACGGAAAATTCTCTGGCAGATTGGGCATTTCAGGATATTTTGAGATCTTTAAGAAAGCCTCAAATTGACTTATTTGCTTCGCGTATTAACTCAAAGTGTGAGCGCTTCGTGTCTTGGTTTCGCGATCCAGACAGTTCAGCCATAGATGCATTCACAATTAAATGGGGAATGTTTTCTCTGGCATTTCCCCCATTTTCGGTTATCCTGAGAGTCTTACAAAAAATTAGAGAAGATAAGGCGAAAGTTATCGTGGTAGTACCTCAGTGGCCTACGCAGCCCTGGTATCCTTTCTTCCAAGCATTGATAGGTAAAGGATCTATTGTTTTTTCGCCCGACAAAAGTTTATTGTTGTCTCCTAGGCACCAACCGCATCCACTGTGGAGGGACCTTACCCTGGAGGTGAGGTTGTTACCAGGAGGGCGTTCCAGCTGAGTCATGTTCTAGAAGTAGCATTGGATTTGATGACGGCTTCTCTTCGCACTAGTTCGATAAAACAATGATTGCGCGTTACGAAAATGAAATTTTTGCAAGGAACACAATGTTAATTTCTACAAGCCTTCGATCGAGAATATTCTTACGGCCCTCGCTATGGAGTTCCAGCAAGGCGCATCGCTCGGATCCTTGAACTCTTTAAGATCAGCGATCTCGTTAATCGCAGGTCCCCTTGTAGGTCAAGATTCAAGAATTAAGCGTTTCTTCAAAGGATTTGTTGAATGTCGACTGTCGAGACCTAAATATGAATTTAGCTTGGCGAAAATAACGTGCTATCCTTGGAAATGTTGACGGGAAAGCTTGTTACTTTACGCGCCCTTGTGACAGGCGAGCGTATGCACACACTGTCACTAATTAAGCTCAGCAATATAGTCGAAAGAGGAGATACTATCCAAATCAAGATTTCGGATACTATAAAGAGGTCGGGCCGCGGTCGAACTCAACCTCTTCTCACTTTTTTAAAACACGAAGCTCAAAGAAATATTTGCGTAATTACAACTCTTAAATCATACAAAGAAAGAACTAGTTCGATACGAGGAATTGAAGATTCACTGTTCCTCGCCCTGAAAAAACCATTCAAAAAAGTGTCTACTCAGACTCTTTCTCGATGGATCAAAAGAGTTTTATCAAATAGTGGGATCGATACTAATATCTTTTCGGCGTACAGTACACGCCACGCATCCCCATCAGCCGCAAAGCAAAAAGGTGAGATTTAGATATCATAAGAAAGTCGGCTGGATAGTCAAAGGACTCTCAAACATTCGCACGTTTTTATGGTCTCCGCTTATCCACAAATACTTCGGAGTACGCGAAGGCGATCCTAGAATAATCAAAAATTAAACAAAGAAAATGTTAACTTATATTGAATTTTGTGTTGGCTGATAGCCAGTTGTTATCTTAAAGTTACAACTATTACGGTTAAAATAAATTTTAATATCTTACATTTGCCGTATATTGTACTTTAAACATCTACAGTATGATCTATCGGAAGAGGCGCGAAATATAATTATACGATTAAACGAACTTACCTTCAGTGGTTAAATATCCCACCTTGGTAAAGTTAAATATTCTTATATTTAGATTTACCTGTCTCCCAATACCTCAGTGAGGTATTACCCACACATACGGCAATACTTTGAAATAATGAGTTCTCAGGACCGGGTGGCCATCCATAGGAAACAAAAAAGTTTCTGTAATAGCTCTGAAAATGTGTGGAGATTCGGGCATGGAAGGGGAAACTACAGTGTGATCTATCGGAAGAGGCGCTACATACAATTACGATCGAACTTCATTTAAGGTAAGTTCGTTTAATCGTATAATACTTCGCAATACAGCAAAAATCAGCTGTTGCTGTCAACCATTAATAGCACCTAAAGTCACCTTTTAAAAACGGACCGAACAAAGTTGTACACCTAATATATAATAATAATATACGTAAAAAAGGATTCTTGTGCGAAAAGCGCAGGCAAATTTTTCACGGGGTGTCTCGAAAAATATAGTGTACACATGCGGGGTTAAGAATCTTCGCGAACACAAGTTCCATCCGTATCGTATGTCATTGGATCAGGATTTGTACGGCAATGATTTCCTAAATCGCGTCAATTTCTGTAACTGGATTCGTAGAAAAATGCGCACAGATGTCTCATTTTTGAGTCATGTGCTTTTTTTCTGACGAATCTAACTTCACAAATACGGGAAATGTGAATAGGCATAACATGCATTATTGGGGAAATGAGAATCCTCGATGGATGAGAACTGTACCATTTCAACATCCGTGGTCCGTTAATTGTTGGTGCTCCATTGTCGGCGACCGCGTCATTGGACCATATTTTTGTGAAGGTCGCTTGACTGGGCAAGCTTACGAAAACTTTCTGCAAAACGTACTGCCTCGTTTACTGGAAAACGTGCCCTTGCATGTTCGCATGAACATGCGGATGCAACACGACGGTGCACCACCCCATTACGCTCTGTGTTCAAGACAATTGATGAATGAGATTTTTGTTGAAAAGTGGATAGAAGGAGGCGGCCCTGTAGCTAGGCCACCGCGTTCGCCAGATCTAACATCATCAGCTTACTTTTTATGGGGTTTGGTCAAAGAACGCGTAATAGTGGTAGCACCTACTACGCCTGACGACATGAAAGAAAGAATACGCCGAGCATGTACCAAAATTACACCGCAAATGTTGGCTGAAGTTAGACGGTGTTTTCATCACCGAATTAACAAGTGCTTACAAGTCGAGGGTCATCACTTCGATCATCTTCTGCACGTAGACCCAAACCAGGGTTAGTGGATCCTTTGAAAGTGATTATCTCGATATTTTTCGATTTTTCGACTATTTTCATACTTTGCGTAACTAGAATGACCTTATGTTGTAGGTCGCTGAATTTGTCTTAAGTTCGGTAACAATGTCATCGAAAAAAATACATGGTCCCATTTAAAAAAGCGGAGTTGACCTTGACGTAGCTTCAGCGGCTCCACCGATAAAAAAAATTGGGTGGTCGAGTATGACGGCCTTCTCGAACACTGAAAATTTTGTATGAAACATGTTTGGTTATGATCAATAGTTTGAGTGCTATTGCTCTGTAACACTTTATGTGCCTCACCCTGTATACATGTAATATATGTTTATTATACGTCACTATTCTATCTGGGAGTAAACAGCTCAACAGTCGATTTGGTGTCGCAACCTGTACATTTTCCCTAAATCTCATCTCTATACTGATCTTGTTTTAACACTTAATATTGATATTCTACGTACGAATACGGAAATATATAATATTTTATAATTCTAATTATATTGAAAAAATTGAGTTTTGCCAAATATCTTTACATTGGTTAAGTGTTTTTTCGTGATTTTATCGAGTGAGAATTGTCGAGGCATCATGTATGTGTCCCGTCTTCCCTGATACCTATGTTCCATGATTTTTATGGAGGTGGAAGCGTTCTCCTTGCTCTCCATTGAAGGAGCCAGAATTTCCTGCGTCTTATCTTGATCCTTTATTACTATCACGAAATAAGAAGAAAAAACAGTCCTCACGAAATCTCTAATAGTTTTTATTTTGATTTTGAATAACATACTTTCCGCATACATAACAAATTGTTTAAGGTGCGTGTTTTCTATTAGTACGTTGAATAAGTTCTCGTGCTTTTCCAATAGATTGAGTTGTCAGAACTGCGTGCGTGTAGTTTAAGATGGCAACGCATCTATAAATAAGTACTATGAGCAAGCTTGAAATTCAGTGTATGTCACTTCGCAGAAGTGTAAACAACTTGTTTTTTCACAGTGTTAAACATGTTAAATCTCGTGATAAAAAGAGTACTTGTGGGGAATTTTACTGCACTAGTTTATTTGAAAAATCTTCAGCTGAAGGACACAGTATTCTTGTTGAGACCTACGGCGACCATGGTCTGTCGGAAACAATAAGCAGAGATTGGTTTAGACGCTTCAAAAATAATGATTTAGATGTGTCGGATTGGAGGCTTCATGAAGACTCAGGTCAGACGCTAGCTTGACTTGCAGAATTATTGGGAGTTGATCACACAAGAGTTTCGAAACGTTTGAAAGCATTGGGATTGATTTTTAAAAATAAAGCATTAATTTTCACGAGAAAACAGAGAGAACTTATTCAACATCCCAATATTTACCAGTGAAAATGTTCTAAACGTTTTCTTAACTTCCTTAAGGGGAAACATCCCTGTAGACGTCCGAAAATGAGTTATTTTCCATGATTTTTTTTAAAGGTGATAAAATAATCGCATCATTTAAAAAATGTTGACATTATCTAATTACAACTTTTAAGTGTTCTATTTTTTTCTTCCTTTTTTAAACAAAACATAATGGCGGTATTATCAGGTATACCTTTAGGCGTCTTTTGAAAAACTGCTCACATTATAGCTCAAAAACTTTTTTAGTTTTAAGGCTTTCACGGCTCTTTATGTAATGAGAAGAGTATGTGGCTTCCGGATGGAGGCCGTGTTGAGGATCAGCGTTGTGCCGACATTTCGCAAACGTTACAGTCTGCATCATCACTGCTGAGAGCTCCGATACTGAAGCTCTCGTGTCTCAGGTATTCCTTATATAGTTGCAGTCATCGTAACGGATCGCTGCACCAGCCAATCAGATGTTTTAATTGATCAGCTGGTCAATTAAAAAACCGGGAAGACGGTGTGCCAAATAGGATTGACGTGATATCCTACATCTCTGTTTGGATTGTCCGGATGTTTTCAGATTTCCAAGCCTTCTCGGTGTTTCCTGGAAAAATAGCTGTTTGAAGGGGCCAGACTTTGGGCTTTGTCGAACTGGATGGCATGACCAGTCTCCATCCAATGTTCGGCCAGCGCTGATTGTGTAATATGGCCATATTTGATACGTTGGTGTTCTTTGATCCATGTACTGATCTTCCTCCCGGTTTCTCCTATGTACACTTTACCGCATGAGCAGGGTGTCTCGTATACTCCTGGTGCACTTAATGGTGGTCTTTGGTCTTTTGCACTCGGAATCACTTGTGCTAGTTTCTTCTGAGGTTTGAAGATGACTCGCACGTTATGTTTTCCAAGAACCCTCCCTATGCGATCGGTTATGCCCTCAAGGTATGGAAGGGAAGTTGTTGCGGTTATTTGTCCTTCATTCTCCCCATCAGGTGCTGTAACCGTTTTCGGATCAGCTATTTTTCTTTTTAGATTTTTGATCGTTCTTTCGATGTTGCCTGGCTTTTAGCTATTGTCTCCTAAAACTTTTCGTAGGTGTTCTAGTTCAACCTCCAAGGAGTCTGGTTCGGAGATCGCTAGAGCTCTGTAGACCAGAGAGCTTATGACCGACTGTTTTTGGGAAGGGTGATGATGGGACGTAGCATGGAGGTATCTATCCGTATGCGTTGGCTTCCGGTAAACTTTATGGCCCACAGTGCCATCGCTTTTCCGTTGAACCAGTACATCCAGAAAAGGGATTTGATTTTCCTGTTCTATCTCCATGGTGAATTGAATATTGGGGTGCTGGGAGTTGAGGAAGGTTAAGAAATGATTGAGGTTTTCTTTGCCGTGACTCCAAATGACGAAGGTGTCATCGACATATCGGAACCAGGTAGAGGGCTTGAGGGAAGCTTCTTGCAGAATTCTGTTCTCGAAGTTCTCCATAAAGATGTTGGCGATGATAGGAAACACCGAGAAGGCTTGGAAATCCGAAAACATCCGGACAATCTAAACAGAGATGGAGGATATCACGTCAATCCTATTTGGCACACCGTCTTCCCGGTTTTTTAATTGACCAGCTGATCAATTAAAACATCTGATTGGCTGGTGCAGCGATCCGGAACGATGACTGCAACTATATAAGGAATACCTGAGACACGAGAGCTTCAGTATCGGAGCTCTCAGCCCTGATGATGCAGACTGTAACGTTTGCGAAACGTCGGCACAACGCTGATCCTCAACACGGCCTCCATCCGGAAGCCACATACTTTTCTCAGCTCAAAAACTTCTTGATCGATCTGGCTGAAACTTTGGGAGGATTCTCACTATAACATTATTGGAAGGATATACCTATAAAAGTATAAAAAGTATAGCATCAAAAATTAATTAGGCTTTGTAATGAAAATTTCATATTTTTGACCATTTTCTCGACAATTTTCACCCTAAAAAAGTAATTTTTTTCACGCGATAATCTCAAAACTTTAGGTATATCCTTCGAATAATGTTATAGTGTGAAACCTCCCGAAATTTCAGCCAGATCGAACAATGACTTTTTGAGCTATAACATGAGCAGTTTTTCAAAAGCCGCCTAATAACGCCGCCATTTTGTTTTGTTGAGAAAATAATTTTTTTTAACCCTTGAAAGTTGTAATGAGAGAATGTCAAAATTTAAAAATAATGTCATTATTTTATCACATTTAAAAAAAAAAAAAAAAAATGACCCTGATTCATGAGAAATTAACCCAAGCAAACCCCAACATTTGATGAATGTCATGAATGAAAATGATTTTCGGGCGTCTGAAGGGATTCCCCCCATAATCGTGCTGGTACAATAAACAACAATTATTAATTGCTGATAATTGTGCCTGCACGATATCTTCCGAAACTTTTCTCATTAATTGATATACGAAATGCAGGAATTCGAGTGTCAAAATGCATGTTTCTAATATGACTCAAGGAAAAGACAATTTCTCAACTTCTTTCGAATAAAGTTGTTTGCCGTGAGTGAATCGGTAATTTTTCCCCCAAAATCACGAAAACTGGGAATGTGCTGCATCTTTCTCTAGCAAATGGACATCAAAGTATGTGGAAATTGCAGCAATGTTTGTTTTTGAGAAAAGTTCCGATAACCTCCAAAGGATGGCTTTACTTTCGTGTATTGTCACGCGTCAAGGAAAAACAAAAACAATCAGTCGCTGTTGTATTACATAAAAAATGGGGACGTGTTTTATGCGGCAGCATGAAATTTAATTCGCGCGAATTGAATTTCAAGCTGCCGCATTCAATTCGGGTTCACGGATCTACGGGGAAAAAATGACAGATCAACGCGTCATTAGAAATGTAACTGACGAAGTTCGCGCGATGCCAATAACGATGATCAAATCACCCGCAAAATGGAAGAGTGTATATGAGGGCGGACCGGGAATCGTTTGCCCTTTGCGCCCGATAATTGAGATGGATGTGGCCGGGATTACCGATAATTACGAAATGCCCGCGATTCGTATCAATCGCGAAGGAGGAAAGGGATAATAGCTGCCGAGAGAGAAAGGGGAGAGTCGGTAAGTGGACAAGGGTGAAGTAGAAGTGAGTGGAAGAAACTAAATTGAACATCTGTAATGAAAAATGAGAGGTATGAAAAGGGAGCGCAGAAAGCTTCGCACCATCCGCATATGTCATCCATCCTAAAGCTTTCAATTATGAGATAACCGTTCGCTTCGAATTTCGTCGTAATCCGGCGTATAATTATCATTTTCCTTCGTCGTCGTAAGTCTCCCCTGTATTAATATACTTATTCAATTTCTTTCGAACCATATTCCAATCGGAACGGAAAAATATTAAATGCGAAGCGTTTTTTTCAATTCAATTTCTTTCGAACCATATTCCAATCGGAACGGAAAAATATTAAATGCGAAGAGTAGTTATATTTTTTAGGTAGTTATTTTTGTGATATTTTCCTTGGCGTCTTGTATGGTCCTGGTTATGGCCTTTTACTTCCACCCGACCTGAAGAACCCGAGCAGAAATCTAATCAGGCTGCCTGAGGATCCATCAGCCCCGGATCAGGGATCAATAAGGCGCCCTGATCAGGCCCGCCTGATTTCAGCCAGACAGGGGCCTGAGCAGGGATCAATAAGGCGCCCTGATCAGGCACACCTGATTTGCGCCAGACAGGGGCCTAAGCAGGGATCAATAAGGCGCCCTGATCAGGCACGCCTGATTTGCGCCGGATAGGAGCCTGATCAGGCATTAATAAGGCGCCCTGATCTGGCACGCCTGATTTGCACCGGATAGGAGCCTTATCAGGTATCGATAAGGCACCCTAGTCAGGCACGCCTGATTTGCGCCGGATAGAAGCCTTATCTCGCTTGAAGCTCGTCACTCCGTAACCTCTCCTCTCTAGGACTAGACAGCGCCTCTGTCGGTGAAGCCTCACGAAATATTTTGACAGCTGCACACGCAGGTACGCGAAATATATGAAAACAATGGTTATCAACCGAAAGTGCGTGTCGTCAAAATTTGTTTCAAAATCTTTTTTATCATAAATAAATATTTATGTTAATTTTTTTGTATTATTGTTATATGAAATCAAAACTTTTGTATATAATATGGGCAGCCAGTCCCGTATTATATACGTAGAAGAAAGCGCAACAGCCATGCCGTAGCTACATCAACACATCTCGTTCGGTTCATCAATTTCTCCCGAAGAAAGGCAAGCCCTTCAATAAAGTGCAGTGCATACAAAATCTCAGGTAAAGTATATTTGCGATTATACTGTGGATTATCTACACATGAACAGTGATAATATATAAAATACGACTTGATGGGCGAAGACTATGGGGCGTAGCTTAACCTCACTTTGTCACTTTCGCACCATTTGTATATATATAGTGTGATATATTTCGTATCAAGAAAAAATGTTCAACAGTACAAACATACGTATATGTACATAAATGTACTCATAATGCAATTGCGCAAATTGCATTTTGTACCGTCGAACATTTTTTTCTCAATAATATATATACAACACTATATATATACAAATGATGCGAGAACGACGAAAAGAGATTGAGCTACGCCACTACGAGGTACACCATTTTTAAATAATTATTAATTATTAATTATCTCAAGAGGATATATCAGTCGGAGCCTATATCGCTCACTTTTCCCTGGTCGAATATATCTATACTTATGATAAATATAGATATACCCAACGGGGGAGCGGTGGCGCTCCCTAGGTCCGACTGATATATGCTCTTAATGTAAAGATGTGATTTTTCTATGCATATTTACTAATTTTTCTATGCATTCAAAATATTTCAGATGCAATCTTGACAAAGTATGATGGTACTCCCCACGCAGGTTCTATCAAAGAGAAACAAATTTCGGATGGGCTAGCGGCGGTCATAAACAGTGCGAAAGATGGGAACGGTCATCGCCAAAACCGGAACAAAAACTAAACGATCAAGTCAAATAAAATAAAAACTTAAACTTTAAAAAAATGTTTTCATATTTTTAATAATGTTAGTAAACTTGATAATAATTTAATAAATGTTGATCTATTGTTAAACAAAAAATTAATCAAATGATTGAGCCAGATGACACGCATGTCTCAGGCTGGATGAGGCACCTGATCCGAGCCAGATATAGTGCCTAATCCGAGCCTGGTAAGGTGCCTGATCTGGGCCAGTTATAGTGCCTGATCCGGGCCAGATATAGTGCCTGATCCGAGCCGGATACGGAGCCTGACCCGGGTCTGATAAGATGCCTGATCCGGGCCAGATAAGTTGCTTGATCCGGGCCTGATCAGAGCCTGATAAGGTGCCTGATCCGGACCTGAATATGCAAAAGCGTTACATCCCTGATCAGGGCCGGACTAAATTTGCCTGACCCGGCCCGGATTTGCTATTGTGGCAGCCTGATCCGGTCCGGATTTCACCCTGAACAAATTTCTGCTCGGGAAGCCGTCTCCCGCTCAGCGGGGTATTGGACTCAGCTGATGTTTTTCAATGCGCTGTATCGCCTTCACACGAAGGCACAGGCAGACTGTAGAAAAACCTTTTCCGATCCAGCCGACTGTACTTCCGATGAGTTTCAGTTGTGTTCTCCCGATAAAACAGTTTTCTGCATATCGGTGAAGATCATCTTTTGGCAGATCAAAAAGAAATACGGGCGCGCAGTTCAGCGGTCACCCACCCGAGTATTGGCCAAGATCATCACGAGGAGTCTACTACTGTCGGGCTAATTATATTTTTTTTACTTCAATATTTGTGGTGGAGCTTAACAAAAAAAGAGAATGAATCATACCGGATTAAAAAGTGTGTTGAGTGAAATCGCTCAATTGTCATGAAATTTGTAACAAAACAAAATAATTACCTGAAGAATATTCAGAATTTGTTCATTTGCGGACACATCTACAAGTTTTTTTCGCCAGCTGTTGGCGAAATGTTTATGGGGCAAATTGTTAGGAATGCGAAGGGAATGTTTTTCGTATCCTTACCCGGATAATACCGTGGTTGAAAATCATTCAACGATCGCTTCCGTTTGATCTTCACACCAGAATTTCATTTTTCAATTTATTTTCACCGGATATTTCTCCGCCGACGCATATATTTCCGTTTCTCTGTGATGAACCGAAAAACAATTGGCCTTCGTAGACTCCTCGCCGTATTCGGCGAGGAGTCTACGAAACGACGCGATGGAAATTAAAGCCGAGATCCAAATTTTACGAAGTACAAACCCAGGTAAAAGTTTCCTTGCCCGTTCAACATTAATTTGCTTTTCCTTCCTTGCTTCTCGTTCCCTATGTGTGTACCGAGAATTCAGGTATTGTTCTCGCGTACACGGGAAAACTCCAGTGCGAGGAGTCGTCGTTAATAAATGTAATTAGGGGTTAATGTTATTGCTACGAAGTAGCAAATTTCGTTGGAAGGCTCGGCTCTTAACCTCGGCTATATTGCACACACACACACACACACACGCGCGCGCGCGCGCGTGTATTTCTGAGAGTTCGCCAACTACAAATATTGCTGTTGATTCCTACACGACAACACAACTTTGAATATCGCGTCAGCAAAATTTACAAAAGGTTCTCAACTCGGTTTGCCGAGTTGAAAATTCAAACTTGTCATATGTGCGTTTTCATTCTGGCACTCGCTGCTCACGGCGATCCACGTTCTTATTTTTCAGCCATTTCTTTATCCATTTGTAATCATTTTCTGAAGCCCGTGTCCCTAGTCATCTTTATTTTTTGAGAAAAAATCGAAATTTGATTGTAATCTAAAATACGTTCTAGTTATATATATAATATATCTAAAACGCGTTTTGGATAAACTTCCGAAAAAAGGAAACCGAATTTCTATATGCAATTGGCATACATCTTCCTTTTAATATTTTAAGAGATTCCCTAAAAGAATTTTCGGCGACGCGCTATTATTTTCCAAATATCGATTTTGCCAGATATCACTTTTTGAAAGTTATTCTTTTATCGCGGTCCTACTATATGTATAGCTGACCGGCTCAACTCTGACTATACCTATATATGTTATTGCGCTCTCCGTTTTGTGCGAATGGTGTAGTCCAGTAAAAGACACGAAAACCCAGCACTTTTCAGCGTAGAATCTGAATTTTTGACTGAAGGTTGCATACTGAAAGTAACTTCTATAAAACGTTGCCCCTCAACTTACCCCAACCCTAAGAAATAGGGGTTGGAACCTTGAAAATCGCCGTATATCGATTATTAATAGCCCGATCAAAAAAGGTTTCAAACAAAAGTTGTTTGGAATAATAAAGTTCATATAAAGTTATTGGACGTCCAACCCCCTATCTTTGAAAATAGCGGTACAAAAACGATTCGAAAATTCGGGGTTGATGCGTGTGCGAGCGGAGTAGACATATCGCTGCCTCCTTGTTTGGGTCAGTGGTGCTCTCGTGTTTGTGTGCCGTTATTTTCAAAGATAGAGCATTGGACGTCACATAACTTTATATGTATTTCATTGTTCCGAACTACTTTTGTTTGAAACATTTTTTGATCGGGCTATTAATTGTCAAGATACGGCGATTTTTAACTTGTCAACCCCTATTTCTTAGGGTTGGGACGAGTTGAGGAGCAACCATTAATTGGGATTACTTTCAGTATGCAACCATCTACCTCCAGTCAAAAGTTCATCTTCTACGCTAAAAAGTGCTGGGTTTTCGTCTCTTTTACTGGACTAATGGGGTCCGTGGAACATTGGTATGGGCGCATGGAACCTCGGCGGTGCGTGCGGAATGGTGGGGTGCCTGAAACATTAGTGTGGGCGCGGGTCATCTCGGATGTGCGCGGAATATAGCGATAGACACAGAGCATCGTAGATTTATTTTCTTCCACAATTCATTTTTTTGCAGCTGTATTAGATTTCTAGTATTCATTTATTACCTTTAAATCGTTTTGGGATTTTTTATATTAGGAGTACAACTTTGCAGTGACCGTTTTACTTAGAGAGCCACTGCAGCCGAAGTAGTGGCCCTAACTCAATAAAAAAGTGGCATTTTAAACTAGAGGCTCTGCCAATGTAAACAATTTAAAAAAGCTAACGGATACGTGTATGCATTATAAAGTTATAGGCAATCAAACATGGCAACCTACGAGCCGAATTCCCAGCATTTGCAGGAGGTTATGATTTACTTCTTCAACATCAAGAAATCTGCGGCTGAGGCCCACCGTTTGCTTGTAGATGCTTACGGGGAGGATTCTATTAGTGAGAAAACGTGTCGGCGGTGGTTCATCGACGCCCAAACCGAATATTCACGGATCCAAAGTGATGCTGTGTATCTGGTGGGACCAGCTAGGCGTTGTGAACTATGAGCTGCTCAAACCATCTGAAACCATCACAGAGGAACTCTACCGACGTCAGTTGGTGCGCTTGAGTAAGGCACTCAAAGAGAAACGGCCACAATTCAACGAAAGACATGACAAGGTGATACTGCAGCATGACGATGCCCGACCCCATGTTGCAAATGTCGTGAAAAAGTACTTGGAAACGCTGAAATGGGAGGTTTTATCCCACCCGCCGTACTCTCCAGACATTGCCCCTTCCGACTATCACTTGTTCCGGTCAATGGTACACGATATGGCTGACCAGCACTTCGGTACTTACGAAGAAGTCAAAAATTGGGTCGATTCCTGGATTGCCTCCAAGGACCAAGACTTTTATCGACGCGGAATTCGAATGCTACCTGAAAGATGGGCCGAGGTCGTAGCTAGCGGCGGGTAGTACATTGATTAAAAAATATGTAGCCACTTTTTTATAATAAAGCCTTAAACTTTTGAAAAAAACGGTCACTTCAAAGTTGTACTCCTAATAATTTATTTTTGCTTCTCAAGTTCATGTTTTTTTCCGCCAGTTTTTAATTTTTAGGATTTGGTATGTTAAACATTTTTTTTTGGATTTCAAATAGTCTTCAAATTAATTTAATTTATTTCACATGGTACCTCCTTATAATGCTTGGTAACCGGCTGCTGCAGCGATGGTGGGTTTCTACCGCCGAAACTGGACGAAGATCCACACAAAGCGGAGAGCGCAATAACATATATCGGTATAGTCAGAGCTGAGCCCACCAGCTACAGATATAGTAGGAGCGCGGTAAAAAAATAACTTTAAAAAATCGATATCTTGAGAACTATGGGGCGTCGCCAAAAATCCTTTGAGGGGATTTATTAAAATATTTAAATGAAACTTTGGGCCAAATTTCAGATCGAAATTCGGTTTCCGCTTTTCGGAAGTTAACCCCGTATTTTATACTGTGATCAACTTTTCAATAAAAAAATTATGATAATGAATTAGAGCCTTGTAAGGATTAAGGCTCCTACGACATATGTATATATCGCTTTGGGAAGACGGCAGCGCGGCCCATAGAGTTCGCGATTTTGGGGACGCGTTTGGACGCCTTTCCTTTTTTCTCCATGGAGGCAACAATCCCATCGCTGTTGCATGGAATGATAAGTTTTGAAGATCACGGCTCGTTTTTCTACCGCGACGCGACGCGGCAAAACCTTGTTTGGAAAAAAACACCCAGATGGAAAAGCGCACAATGTAAATTTAACAGGTTACACCTAGTTCGCGGCCGGAAAAAGGAGGTGTTTTCGTGAATTTTTCTTTGAGAAATGGGTGCAGGTTTTTAAGGTTTTCTTTCATAGTAAAGGGTATCATTTCAAGTATCTTGGAAATTTTTTTTATTGGGAAATATTTCCAAACGACTGAGATACAGTAACTGCACAGAACGTTGCGCAAAAAAGGTGCTTCGCGGTGACAACTCCTGCTCGGGGACAAATCATCTGAGTTCAAAAAACCAAATGAATTTAGTTTTTGTACCGTATTATCTAGTCTTTAAGGTGGGATATACATTTAGACACGAAACAAATTAGCAATATTGAAAGATTTTTTAAACTAAGAAATAATTAATCTACAATTATCAAACTTTAAGTATACTTCTATAGTATATTTAAGTATACAAAACAATTTTTTTTAATTAACTTATCATCAAAATGACGGAGCTGTGGCAGAGTGTTGCAGCAAGGTCGCGGCGGGAGTTGCGAAGCTGCGTGCAGTATAGCTTCCCGTAGGCTTGGATTTGCAAAAAATTCAAACCTTTTTCACTTAGAATATGTATAATTTTTATGTGACGGTAATTGAAATGAAAAAATGCAAATTTGACAAAATGGCACGCATTTACAAAAAAAAAAACAACATTTCACGCAACATTTCTTTAAAATGTGGATTCAAAAAGTAGTTTTTTTCCAATTTTTCAAAAAAACATTTTCGTCACGTAGAAGGTACCAATAATATCAATATTTCTACCAAGTTTCAACTCAATCGGCATAAGGCCTTAGGCCACAGTAACGGGTATAAAATCGTGTGCGAATTTAACAATTTATTGTCTTATGAAAAAGTGATTTACTCATGAAATTAATTACACATCTATTCACAAGGAGACGGCACGACCGTGGGGTCGGGGATTTGGCTGAATTTTTTTGTGGTGAAAGAGGACCCCTAGCACTTCACGTGGTTAAAGTAGTAGGAAGCACTATTCGGAAAATTCCGAGAAAAATCGATTCAAAGTTTCTTAGACGCCTTATGAATTTAAAATGTCAGGCACTTGTCGAGCCGCCGTCAAGTCGGGACGGTTAGGGCTCGCTCTTTTAGTCCAGTCACCTTAGCATAAGGCCTATTCAAGAGGCCCACCCTCTGGCCAATTTTTTTGTAGGTTGTTTGGACCTACAAGAATATAGTCCTGAGTTTTCGGACATTTCCGAGGTATATTTTAGCAATAAAAAATATTGACAATTAAGAAATGGATATTTTTGAGATCATTTTTTTGGAACGCGTCCTATCGAAGAAAGTTTCGAATCAAATTTGTTCATCATAACGTCCTCTGTAAAAAAAAGTCCTGAAAAAGTGCTAACATTATTAATTAAGCGGTTAATGGCAAATGAAAATGAAAATTCTCCATTTCGTTTTTGCGACCGCGATCGGGTGTTTATTAACATATCGGTTTGAAACTCGTACATCGTGTAAAGGAGCCAAACCCCAAGAGAATCGTGCAAGATTTATCGATCTGCGAGATAGAGTTTAGCAACAATCTCCGATCATCGAAAAATCTTTGCGCTTCAATAGAATATCCCGACGAAGGCCCACAGAGTAGAAAAAAATTGAGGAGCTTCGTGTCATCATGCACAAGCGATTTGGAAAAAAATACGTTTTTTTGAAAATAGATACTGTTTTTTTGGCGATTTTAGACTTTTGCTTATAAACAAATAACAATTCTGACCAAAGTTGCAAAGATATCTGAGATATTCTTGGACCATCTAACGCAATTTTGGAAAGCGAAAAATTGAAATAAAAAATTGTTAGTGTCTAAAGAATTTTGATCTGGGGTCCCCTTAGGATTATAACGAACATCTGCGCGTAGGACTGTGCCTGAGTCTGTGAGGATTGAACAGCAGTTCATTTTTCGATTTCGTCGTGAATAGACGTGCCTATTTCTTATTGTTAAATTTCAAAGTTCTCTTACAATTCGAAGTTAAAAATGTCGACTGCAGAAGTTGCTGGCTCTTCTGGAATAGGAGAGGAAATTCCAGAAGAATCTGTGTACAGTGATAAATCAAAATCGCGATTGAAGTACGCAGTAGTTTATTATGAAAAGCTGTTTACGGAAAATTATTTAACTGCATCAACACCTTCAGAAGCAATATCTCACGATGCTATGTTACTGGCCGGAGAACTTTATAATAATACATTGGAACTGTTGGGTAAAAAAATCGTAATTGAAGAGGAATTAATTCACGCTCATGAGGATTGCGAAGAACTACAGTTCGAAGTGCCCCGACTTGATTCTTCTCCAGACGAGTACGAACCGGTACAGAAAAAAAATAAAAGTGAAATGATTTCCATCGCCTACAAAGTCAAAGTCGTGAACATTGCTAAAGCGCACCCTACGTGGTCTTTGGCGACATTGCAAAAAAAAAGGATGCAGCCGCTCAGGGAGAAAAGAATATATTTCACAATGGGAGAATGATATTAAAAGTGGTGGAACGTGATTGGACAAATTTGAGGCGATAGAATCGTGGACCTACGACGGTTTTGTGAAAGCAAGACAGCAATATCAGCAAGGTACGACAAGAAATTTACAACAATGGGCGTTGGCTGCTGCTGTACAAGTCATCGATTTCAATTTCAAGGCGTCTGATCGATGGGTCACGGCATTCAAACAGAAACACAAAATTTCTCAACGGAAAATCACGAAACTGGTTTCGAAAAAAGAGGCGGCATCAGTGGAGGAAATCCGGGCATCTGGAGAGACCTTTCGTCGACAGACGTGCCGCTTAATACCTCAATACCATGAGGATTATGTTATAAATACTGACCAAACAGGAAAATACAAGTTTTCTGCGTACAAAATGTTTTTACCGATGCAAAATGTATAAATTCAAAATTAATTATATAAAAAGTTTTCTACATACATATTCGAAATGTTTTTTAATATTAAAAATACTATTTTTTCAGGATGTCAACATCAATCTGTTTTCAACAGGACACTCACTCAAAAAGGAAGTAAAACAGTTTTCGTCAAAAAGTCGGATTTGAATAAAGTGACGCATTCGTACACCGCACAATACTCCATAACATTATCCGGAAAACTGCTCCCACATGTCTTCGTATGTTTGCAAGAGGCAACCGGTCATTTTGGACCTCGTATTCAAAAATTAGTAGATGCCTATACCAATACATATACGAGCGTCATTGCAACATCATCGAAGTCCGGAAAACTAACAACAGCCTTATACACGGATTTTTTCCAGAAATGTTTGCAAACTTACGTCGGGGAGAATAAATTTTTACTTCTCATTGACTCTTGGGGGGGGGGGGGGGGGGGGTCAACCAAATCCAAAGATGTATGATGAAATCTTCCAAGATGACGAAAATATGCCAACTTGCTCTGTAAAAGTAATTCCTCCAAAATGCACTCCCTTGCTGCAACCTTGTGACGTTTACTTTTACAGACAAGTTAAAAATTTTATAAAGCGCTTGCAAAATTACAGCGAATTGTTAGAGCAGAATCGTGAAATTAATTCCCGGGAAGATTATATAAAATTCCATTCACCATCAATTATCGTCACCAATATTCCGAGACATGATTCAATACGCCTGGTTTGCCTCAAAATTATCAGTTACTAGAAACATTTTCATGAATGTTAATGGGACATGTTTTGTACGGGTGTATTGCAAACTCCCTGCGATTGTAAAAAATCCGCTTTTATGTGTTGCGCAAGATGTCGCAAAAATTATTGCTTTGTTTGTTTCTACGATAATGACCGCTGCAGTTTCGTATATAATTATTATATGAATAAAAATTGAATTTTTCCTAATCGACTTTGTCATTCTCATTAAAAACCCATTTCCTCCTCATATACTTTACAATTAAAAATAAAAAAACCCACCGTTATGAGTTGTTTTATTAGGGAAAAAAAAGAACATAATTTTAAAAAGTAATGTAAATAATTTTTTTTAAATAATCTAGGGATGAGAAACGTTTTGAATAATTGTTGGGATAAAAAAAATAAGATCCGAAGGAGGAATCGAGCGCGAGACCTCCGGCGCAAAAGACCGAGCCCTAACTGTCTAGACTAGACGGCGGCACGAAAAGTGCCTGACATTTTAAACTCATAAGGCGCCTAAGAAACTTTGAATCGATTTTTCTCGGAATTTTCTATGTAGTACGTCCTATTACTTTAACCACGTGAGGTGCTAGGGGTCCTCTGTCACCACAAAAAAATTCGGCTAAATCCCCGACCCCACGGTCGTGCCGTCTCCTTGTTAGTATGAATATCAAGCTGTTAGAAAAAATATATACTTTTTCGATGCACAAAATGGCCGACTGCTCGAAACTTCTCGAAACTTCTCGAAACCGTCTTTTTCCAATTGGCGTGACAAATAACTTTAACAATTTTCACTCGATTTACTTCAAATTTAAAAGTCATGTTCATAATTGCATTTCGCAGAGAAGTACGTACGGAATTCCTGATTAATCGAAAACTTTTCATTTTGTGAGCAGTTTATGAGCTGTTGTAACGAAATTTTTCACTGAAAGTTCATTTCTTAAGTTCAAATACCTACAACTTTTGATTAAACAATATTTTTTAAATTTCGTACGCACTTCTCTAGATATTCTAATTTGATTGGCGAGAATTTTTGTTTTTTGTTCTAGGTAAAAAATTGTGCATGCAAAATGCGTCACGCCGCGGAGCGCCTAAAAAAAGATAACAAAAGAAAATATTAGTAATCGCCCATTTTGTACATCGAAAAAAAAATTCTAACAGCTTGATATTCATAATAATTGACGTGTAATTAATTTTATGAGTGAATCACTTTTTCATACAAAAAAAATTGTTAAATTTGCACATGATTTTATACCCGTTACTGTGGCCTAAGGCCTTAATAGCTTTGAGTAATCCTGCACGCCTATTTCGATAATGCATTTTGAGAAAAACGCTTTTGAAGTTCACGCCCGCTCCAAATCCGAGCGGTGAGGCACAGCGTTGACGGGCTGTAATGTTTGAAGTTTTTCGAATTTCGCTTTGAAACTTTGGGAAAATATTCTGCATATATAGTTCTATCGTTTAAAGAAAAAAAAGAAATCGATTTTTTTATCGTTTTAAATGTATATACGGCCTTAATCGAAGGATTCAATAAAATCATGATTTTTGAAAAAATGGTCGCCCATCGTAAGCGATTGTCAAAATTTCGGTGAAAAAAACACTCCATTTTCCTTGATATAAGAAAATATGCATTGAACAAAAAAATCCTTCGATTAAGGACTACCTTTTGATATACAAAAAACGTCTGTGAAACTTGAAGCAGATCGGTGTAGTTGTTTTTGAGATATTTTGGTCACCGATTCTGAAAAAGTCAGTCCGAGAAAAACGTATTTCAAGTTTTACCTGTAACGGTAAAGCGGTAAGCGGACCTGTAAACGCTCATAACGCCCACATTTTTCAACGGACCGATTTGAAATTTTCAGAGAATATTTTTGACAGGTTATATTATAGGAATCCGTCGAAAACGAAAAATCGATTTTTCTAAAAATTCTAACTAGGCGTTACCCCTTAAAAACTCAAGCAAGATTGCCGGCTGTTTGGGCAAGATACAGTGAGTAGCGAAAATATTCGGACACTAGGATATATTTTAATAAATCGATATGTATTGTAATGATTTATAAAAGGAATATATTTTTTTAAATTGTTGAATTACTGAATGTAGTTAACAATAATATGCTTTAATATTCCGTTTTTATACAACCGTTATATCTTTTTTTAAGCATTGAATAACATAATGTTTAATTTTCATATTACAAAAATATTCGGCCATTCAATATAAATTTTAAGAAATACTTTCTATGAAATCAACACTTGGGTTCAAATGAATGTTTACAAACACAGTATGTATATCATAATTTTACAATGCCGTTTAGCAAAATTTTTCACCAGTACAACGTCGATTGTGAGCAACTCGTTATTGTTCATCGTGCAGGGGGAAAAGCTTATCGCGAAGTTGGCGCCTTGCTAAATTTGCGTGAAAGTACTGTTACACGGCGAGAATTAAAAAATAATTTTTGTCGTGAATTTCACAGTAAAATTTACCGTGATATATTTCAATGTGGTGACAAGTGAGAAAAACATAATAATTCGTATGTGACAAGTTTTTTTAACTCACGTTACAGAAAATTTCAAATACGTAGCTAACATTTTACCTACTGTCGGTTAACAATTACCAACCGCACCGTTCGGTATTTTTACGGTACTGCACAGTAAAATTTACATGCGTCAACCTCAGAAGCAAATTTTCCTATAAGGCTGGTAAAATATATATATCTTTCCCCTCCCTCATTATTGTCACCGTTTCTCTCCTCTACTGTTGTCTTAACCTTTTTTCTCCACCTTTCTCCCTGTTCCCTCCTTGCGGCACAGACGACTTCCCCCCTCTGTATCTTATTTCACAACACAATGCCGAAGAAAAACATTTCACGACGAAATGTACGCGCGACTGGGTTTCGAACCCGGGACCCTCTCGATCCGCTGGTTTAGTGGCGAGCACGCTACCACTAGACCATCGCGCCAGTTCATTAGTAAAATGTATTTTTTCTTCAAAGGCAGGTGCGATAATAATCAGAATAATAACCGAAATAAGAATAACCATAATAATAATAATAAATATTATTTATTATTGAAAAATTGGTACAAGTTAACGCTGTTTGTTTTTTGTTGGGAATTTTTTTTTATTAATATAAATCGGTATACGCAATAAACGAATGAGGAGAGAAATTTGATTAATAGAATTTATTTTTCATTTAATACTACCATTTTTTTACAATACATTTCGTACCATCGTAGGCTCGAGTATTGTGATTAATTTGCGCAAATATTATTTCGTCATCATTTAAAATCGTAAAATCGTATTCACTCTTAAAAATTTCATAAGCATTTTATGTACGCAGTTTGGACGAAATTAGACCACTGAAACGAGACCGCGCATCCCTACTTAGCTCCACCACAATACCGTTATGCAGTGCAAGGTATGAAGGGGAATTTTTACCATGCCGTGCCTCAAAATTGCCGTACGCTACCACACGATAATTTGAACGAAGCGCGCCCCGGGAAAAAAAGATCATATCTGAACATATCTGAATCATATCTGTAGAATCAGATATGATCAGACAAGAGATTTGGTCATATCTGTTCATATAGTGTCATGACAGATCATGTATGCTTATATCTGAGCATATCTGTAGAGTCAGATATGATCAGACAAGAGATTTGGTCATATCTGTTCATATAGTGTCATGACAGATCATGTATGCTTATATCTGAGCATATCTGTAGAATCAGATATGATCAGACAAGAGAATTGGCTATATCTGTTCATATAGTGTCATGACAGATCATGTATGCTTATATCTGAGCATGTATGATCATCCCGAGAAAAAATTATCTGACCAAATCACATCTGATTATATCTGGATTATATATGATCCAGATATGATTGATCATATCTGGATCTTGTCTAATCATGCATAAGAAAAATGGCCATATCAGAGCATACATGATTAGATTTGACGATATCAGAGCATGTATGATTAGATTTGACGATATCAGACCACCCGGGAAAAAAGTTCATGCCTGAGTGGATATGTTCATATAAATTTCAGATATTGTCATATATGTTTCAGATATCGTCATATATGATTCAGGTATTGTCATATATGTATCAGATATATTTATATCTGACATTTTACAGTATCATATATGATTAGGTCTGATCATATTCCACATCACATATGCTTAAAGAAGATCATATCTGATCACATATTCCGGGGAAAATGGTCATATCTGAGCAGATATGCTCATGTAGGTGTTTTTTTTTTTTTTTTAAGGCGGGGGTTAAAATGCAAATTACGCACCGTAAGAGAGTCCAAGGACCCTCTCGTGTGTCGGACTCCCACACATGCCGGTGTTCTCGTATGTCGGAATGGTGATATACCGACTCAACAACCCCCCTCCACTGTCTACCCGCGGGGTGGCAACACGTTAGTATAACCTCACCCCCGCGGGTCCTGTCCATCGTCCGTCTCGTTTCGTTCGTTACCGTGTACCCCAATTACGTATCCGTCCCCTCATTCGTACTCCAGACATCCATCATCTTTCTTACATCTCAGCACTGCCTCGATGAAAGTGGCGACGGCTGTCCATTGATCTTCGTCTCGTAACATCAGCCCGACTATGTTGTCAGGCGTGATGCGTCCGGTCCTCTGTTCCAGTTGTTGTCTCCGTGTCGTCCATCTGTCGCACGCAAAAAACGTGTGTTCTGCGTCGTCCCGTATGTGTCCGCAGTATTTACAGTTCGGCGTCCGTACCCGTTTCATGTTATGTAGATAACCTCGAAAGTATCCGTGGCCCGTTAGGAACTGGGTCAGGTAAAAATTTACCTCCCCCGCCCCCCGTTCGGTCCACAGTCTTAGGTCGGTTATCAGTCGTCGTGTCCATCGTCCACTCGTCTCAGCTGTCCAGCGTGCGTGCCAGTCCGTCATGGTCTTTTCTCTTTCGCACTTTGCCGCGTCAAGCCTTTCAGTCCTTTCGTCGCGTTCGTAAATACGTTTCCGTTCTGTGGCCAGTAGGTCTATGGGAATCACGCCCGCCACTACCAGGATCGCCTCTGCCGAGACGGTCCTGTAGGCGCACGCTATCCTTAGTGCCCCCTGTCTTTGTACATACGTCATAGTCTTCCTGTATTTCTTTATGGCCAGCGCGTCCGCCCAGACCTCTGCGCCATACAGGAGGATCGAGTGGGCCGTCGCCATCAGTAGCCGTCGTATCGACGGTCTCGGTCCGTGCGTATTTGCCATCAGGCGGCTGAGCGAGGTGACCCTCGCCGCCGCCTTCTCGCCCGTCTGTTTTATGTGTGGCCAGAAGGTCAGCTTTGTGTCCAGGGTCACCCCCAGATACTTGGCCACCTCTCTGGTTTCCGTGCGTACTGTTCCGACACTCATTGGAATGAGGGTCGGAATTCGTCGTCTCGTGAGCATGAGGAGCTCCGTCTTGTCCAGTGCAAGGGTCAGTCCGTGCTCCGTCATCCATCGGTCTACGCGCCTCATGACTTGATTAAGTGTCAGCTGGGCCAGATCCGCGCGGCGCTCCACAATTACCGCCGCCACGTCGTCGGCGTAAGCGACGAGCGATGCGGTTTGCGGCATCTCCAGCCTCAGCAGGCTATCGTACGTCATGTTCCAAAGGTCCGGTCCCAGGATTGATCCCTGCGCTACACCCGCGGTGATCTGTTTAGTCACCGGTCCGTCCGCCGTCTCGTACGTTATCCGTCTGTCGTTGAGATAATCCCTCAATACCCGGAGAAGGTAGGGAGGAACCCGGAGGGCGCCTTCCAGCGCCCCCAAGATATCCACCCACCTAGCCGAGTTGAAGGCGTTTCTCACGTCTAAAGTCACCAGTAACACTATGGGCCTTGCCGCGTGACAGGCCTCGTCCGTCCTCCTGACGGTGTCGATGACCTCGCGGATTGCCCCTATCGTCGAGCGTCCCTTGCGGAAGCCGTGCTGGTTCACGGACAAGCCCCCAGCCGCTCTTATCGCGTCTGTCAGTCGCGGTCTCAGTAAAAGTTCGAAAACTTTACCCGTTGTGTCCAGTAAACTGAGCGGTCTGTAGGAGGACGGCATGTACGGCTCTCCGTTTCCTTTGCTAAGGAGAACCAGTTTGGCCGTCTTCCAGCGCGTGCTAAACGTCCCTGTTCTTAGGCATTCGTTGTACATCTCAAGGAGGATCCCAGGCCTCAGGCGAGCCATCAGCCGCAGGACCTCCCCGGGTATGCCATCCGGTCCCGGTGCTTTCCTCGCCTTCAGAGAGGTCGTAGCTTTGATAAGCTCTTCCTCGGTGAAGACGGGGACGTCTAATCTGTCGTCGGTGTGCGCCGGCTCCTCCCTCATCGGGTGAGTCGGGAAGAGACCGTCGACGATCCGTCCCATGGTCGTCGCGTCATGGAGTTCCGGTGGGCCTCGAACCCCCAGTCTCTGGGTCACAATTTTGTATCCCAAACCCCAGGGGTTTCGGTCCACCTCCTCGCAAAGCTGTCTCCAGCACCGCTTTTTGCTCAGTTTTATGGCGTTCGTCAGCGTCTTCCGTGCGGTCTTGTACTCTGTCGTAAGAGCGGCCGCATTTGGCCTGTCCCTTTCCCGAGCCCGGTACATCCGCCGCTTGGCCCGAATGCAGTCTTTCCGCAGTTCGGCGATGTCCTCTGTCCACCAGTACGTCGCTCGTCTGTCGTGTTGGGTGCTCTTGAATGGCATTGACGCCTTGCAGAGCCGTCTCGTCAGTTTCAGTGTTTCGTCCACGAGTCGTTCAGTCCTCGTGCGTCCAGTCAGTTCGTCAGACATGCTCACTGAGGGAGCGGCTGCTTCCAGCAACCCCCTCGAGAACCTGTCACCGTCCAGTTTCTGTATGTTCCACCGTGGTGCACGCGCCAATCCATTGCGTCGCGTCATTGTGGGTCCTGCCACCTCAAAGACGATGTACCGATGATCGCTGGCTGTGTAGTTATCGATCACCGCCCACCGCCTCATCAGCGGGACGATACTGTCCGAGATTAACGTCACGTCCGGTATCGAGGAGCCCACCCCCGGTCTTACGTACGTTGGTACGTTTCCTGTATTTGCGACCGTCAGGTTGAGTCTTGCTGCCATCTCTAGCAGCAAGTGTCCGCGTCTGTCCGTCCGGGTCATGCCCCACTCGGTCGCTCTCGCGTTGAGGTCGCCCGCGACGATTAAATCGCCAGACAGCTCCCTCAGCGCGTCCTCCAGTCTGTCCGTCTTGTCCACGAACTCTCCAGCGGAGCAGTTTGGGGTCAGGTAGACGCTGACGTACGTCAGGCCGCCCACCCTCACCCAGACGTAGTCGTCACCCGCCCCGCTGTCGAGCACGCGCATTCCGGAACCCCTGACCCAGATGGCCGAGGTACCCGCGCCGTTTTGGAACCACGTCGGAATCGTCCAGTCCCTGTACTGTTCGCTAAGTATGAGTACGTCAGCGTCGTGCTCCGTCGCGATCTGAGGTAGCAGCAAATGTGCCTCCTCGCATCTGTGCATGTTTCCCTGTAGGACCGTCACGTCTTCGTCTTTTTCCTGCACTCCTCCAGCGCGGCTCTAAAGATCGCACACGCCCCGGAACCCGGGAAATGTGCGGGGCTCTCGTGCCCCGCCTCGGCGCACAGGAAACACGTCGGTCTGTCTTTGCAGTCCTTGCCGACGTGGTTCGTCTTGCCACATTTGTAGCAACTCCGTGCCCTGTCCGTTCCGTTGCAGTTAGTCCTAGTGTGCCCGTACCCAAGGTATCGGTAGCACCTTGGCACGGTCGTCCTAGGCCTGACGCGGCAGTTCGTCCACCCAATTTTCAGTCGCCCTTTCTTGAGCAGGGCGTTTGCGGCGCCCTCCTCAACCTCACACACAGCCATACACTGTCCTTGTCTGTTTGGCCCGAAGATATGAACCTTCGGGTCACTCGTGTCGTTCGTCGCCTGGCGAAGTGACTCCATCACTTCCTCCTTGTCCGTCACGCAGTCCATGTCCAGTATATTAATTTGTACGTTGACCGTCATGTCTCGTACCTGTGCGTTATCTCCCAGGGCTTGCCGAAGCTTGTCCTGGAAGTTTTGCCGTTCCCTGGGTCCGCTTTTAACACGGACCAGGACCGACCCGTCCTTTGTCTGTCGGTAGCCGTTGACCTGCACCTTCTCGATGCTGGGGTCAATGGTTCTCATCTGTCTCAGTGTGTCCGCGTAAGTTTTTCCACTCGTGGGTTTGACGAGAACCACACCAACTCCGGGTCTCCGGGCTGGACGGCTCCCGCTTCCCCCTCTCGCGGTCGTAGTCGCTGTCGGGGTATGTGGCGTTTCCGTCTTTTGTCGGTCCTGTACGTCTGTCGGCTTTCTTTTTTGTCTTTTGGTGACTACCTTTGCCCACGTAGTGGCCTCGGGTCCCTCTGTCGGCCTTTTGGCCGGCGTAAGGTCCGGGCTTGAGCCCGTAGTCACCCGCTTCCGTTTCGTCTGTGGCGTAGTCTGTGGCGTCGCCAGTCTGTCTCCGCCACTCGCACCCTCGACAGTCCCGAGCACAAACATTCTGTCACATTCATGCCCGGCCTCGTCCACAGCCTCCCTGATTAAGGCCATGTTCGTCGTTATGACGGTGCTGATGTTGCGCTGGACGCGTGTTTTCGCCTCCATCACAACCAAGCACTCCCGGATCCGCCGCAACTGCGCCCGGATCCGGGCCTCAGCTGTCCGGACGGGCGTGGCCAACGCCGTCGTCTGTCCCGTTCGTCCGTCCGTCGGTCTTGGGGTTGGGGGCCCCATATTTTTTGGGCAACTTGCCCTCTGTCGCTGGCTGGTCTCGACAGTTCCTCCGCCGACAGCGCTCTCGTAGCTCGCGATGCTCGCGTAGCTCGACGCGCTGCTGCATCTCGTTCGGCTGCTGTGAGCCTCCAGCCGTTTGCTGTCCGTGTCGGCTCGCTCTCCCTTCGCCTCGTCTCTCGCCTCCGTAAAACATGTCTTGCGGCCCCCAGAATCCTTGCCGCGGCCTGAAGCCACCGGGGCTTGCACCCGGTCGGAGCTCAGGGTGGCCCCCCCCGCTTGCGGGGTGACCACCTGGGGTCTATTGTTTGTAACATGTCCTTTCATATTTGTATTCTCTCCCCCTGTCTTTTACGTGTATGGTGAGTGTGAGGTAGTCAGAGATCCCCTCTGGTTTTAGGTGGAGGTGGCAACGGCCCGTCCTGAGCCACGTCCGGTCGCCGGGCGGCCGGAAGAGGCCCTCTCTCGGCCACTTTTGCCTCCCCCGCCAGGGGGGCTCTGCGTTGACTCCTTGCGACCTGGCAGGGCGGTCCCGTGGGATCATTCCCTCACGGGCGATACCCGTTTATAGGGCCCCCTCCATCCATGACCCGGTTGGAAAAACCCCCGTTTATAGGGGGTTCCGTGTCGTTCATCTGTGATACCCGTTCGCAGGGTCACCTGACTCATACCGCCACGGGGGCTCTGTCAAGGCGCTCAGAGGTGTAAGTGTACGGTGTGTGAGTGGGTGCATAGCGGTCGCTTACCACTATGAGCGGCCGCAGCCAGAGCTTCCGTTAGCCGCCCTTGTTATTGCGTTGTCGCGGGGGACATTGACGCAGCAGTGACGTTTCCAGCGGGCGCGACGTGGACGCCGGAAGGTAGCATTTCCCCCTTGCGGGTGTTACCCACGCAAAAAGGCACCCACCTCATGTAGGTGTTTATCTGCAACATAAATAAATCTGATCTGATCATGCATGGTCAAAGATCAACATACATGTATTTTTATGCGCTCAGGGGTAGCTCTATATCTGGTCAGATATGATCGCGCATAAGT
This sequence comes from Ophion obscuratus, assembly GCA_964007375.1. Classification (NCBI taxonomy): domain Eukaryota; kingdom Metazoa; phylum Arthropoda; class Insecta; order Hymenoptera; family Ichneumonidae; genus Ophion; species Ophion obscuratus. Next base: position 37,572,089 of record OZ023319.1, on the reverse strand, counting down.
AAATATGTGCAGATATGAATTTATAGCTGAACATGTCTGCCCATATTTGGTCATGTCTAACCAGATATAGTACAATTCACGACTACATTCGAGCTCACACATGAATAGACTTGAATATGTGCGCGCATGCATGAACATATCCAACCAGGTATGGATGAATACGTTCAAATATGAATCAATTGATGAAATATGAATCAATTGATTCATATTTGATTAGATCTGATCACACGTGGGCAAGCATGTTCAGCGATGATCATATAGATCCAATTGGATGAATTCGAGTATAATTCCATATCTGGGCAGATACAATCATACATGGGCAAATATTTTCAGACCTGATCATGCACGAGTTGGGTTCGGTTGCGTATTCATCCATACCTGGTTGGATATGTTCATGCATGCGCGCACATATTCAAGTCTATTCATGTGTGAGCTCGAATGTAGTCGTGAATTGTACTATATCTGGTTAGACATGACCACATATGGGCAGACATGTTCACCTACAAATTCATATCTGCACATATTTACTTATGCGCGATCATATCTGACCAGATATAGAGCTACCCCTGAGCGCATAAAAATACATGTATGTTCATCTTTGACCATGCATGATCAGATCAGATTCATTTATGTTGCAGATAAACACCTACATGAGCATATCTGCTCAGATATGACCATTTTCCCCGGGATATGTGATCAGATATGATCTTCTTTAAGCATATGTGATGTGGAATATGATCAGACCTAATCATATATGATACTGTAAAATGTCAGATATAAATATATCTGATACATATATGACAATATCTGAATCATATATGACGATATCTGAAACATATATGACAATATCTGAAACATATATGAACATATCCACTCAGGCATGAACTTTTTTTCCCGGGGCACGATAATTTATATCGAGAGCACAATACATTGTCCTATAACACTCATTAAATTTTGTAATAAATCTTAAAATAACTGTTATAAAGACGATACTTTTTTATAGACATTTTTGAAAGGCATAAAATAATAGAATGCACAGTAAAATTTCGCTGATATTATATATTTTTTAAATTTAAGTTTTCGTATTTTGTTACACATCACAATTTACTAGAAAATCGGGTAAAATTTTCTATCTGAAGAAGAAATATTTTATTTTCCTGAAAATCTGTTTTACTCAGCAATAATAAGCGAAGTTTCAGGGTTGTCATCTGGTTACCGTTACTACACGGTAATTTTTAACATTTAATTCTCTCCGTGTACGGCTATTATTATTATTTTTTTATTGATTTTTTCCTTAGGTACAACGACGGCTCTTCGCGTTTGTTACCAATCTTTTCCCCTCTCATTATGACCGTTCTTTCCTCTACTGTTTTACTCCTTTTTTTCTCCATCTTTCTCCCCGTTCCCCCCTCTTGCGGTCGTTCATCATGACATTTCTGTCATGGGTATGGGGAAACTGCGGAAAACCTACACCAATACAGCCGGTCATCAAGTTCGCCCCCCAGTCGTGGAACTCGTCTTATTTCGCCGCGAAATACCGGAGAAAAACATTTCACGACGAAATGTACGCGACTGGGATTCGAACCCGGGACCTCCCGGTCCGCTGATTTAGTACCGAGCACGCTAACCACTAGACCATCGCACCGGTGTTACGGATATTATAAAACGATTTAAACGTGAAGATCGCTTTGAATATATAAAGCAAAGTGGCCGGCTAAGAATATTAAATGATACAGATTGCAGACAAGTTGTGCGAATTTTTTTTAATCCACGAGTAAGTGCATAATATTAGCAGCTGAAATTTGTCGAAAAACAGGGAAAAATATCGTCGAGTGGTCAGGAAAAAACCATTCGTTAATGAGACGAATAGACGAAAACGTGAATAATTCGCAAAATAATTCAGCAATACAGATGAAGCCTGGTGGAATGACGTAATCTTTTGCGACGAAAGCAATTGAACATTTTTGTGTCCGATGGATGAGTTATGGTGTGGCGGCAACCTAATACGGAATTGAATCCGACAAATTGACGTGCTACGTTTAAGGGGTGAGATGCACTCAGAGGCGTGAAAAAACGAGCATTTTCAATTATTTGTTTTTTTTATAGTAATTAGGCTTGTTGTACAAAAGTAGATACACAGACTTTTTACGTTATATTTCAACTTGGCTTGTACAAATTTTCAAAGAAAAATATTTATTATTCATAAAAATATCGCCATCTTTGTCGGACCCCCTTCGGCATGTGGTGCTTTGCGGTGACCATCATAAAAATGTATGGGATCACCTGAAATCGAAAAACCAAAACAAAATCATTAGTTTAATAATAAATCTAGTCCTTAATCGAAGCTTTTTTTTAATTAACAAAATGGGGGCTTCCGACAGTAAACGTTCGATTTTCGACGAAAAAATCGCTAGTTTATTTTAAAAAAAAATAGAAATGTTCAACAAAAATGAAAATCCTTCGATTAAGGACTAGTTTTTAATGCTATCAATATGCACGCCAAATTTCATCAAAATCCATCGGGTGGTTTTTGAGTTATAGTGGTCACCGACTTGAAAAACATAGTTTTGAGACAAACGCATTTAAAGTTTTTCAATGTGGATACGGTATTATATTTTCGTAAAATTTTGAGCTCGATGGATGAAGCTAAACTTTTTTTTATGTATTGTGATGCGCTGAATCCAAATATTACATTTTTTGCCGAAAAGTCGAGCGTTCAATTGTTTATAGCCAATTGGTAAAACCATTTTTCAAAAAATTACAGTTTTTCGTAATGAATTTAAAAAAAACATTTTGGGCAATTTTGATAAAGTTCATAGCACTTTGCTAATTAAAAAATTACTTACATCGAATCATTAATTCCTGGCCCATACAATAGGGCTTTTGCCGATGTGGAAGCTTCCAAAATATCAATTTGTTATTGTCTTCGAAGCATTCTGCCTTCCCGAGTATTATCGTTTGCGCGTTTGTCAGCCACTACCTGCTATGGGCATCCGACGTCCCTTCACTAACTGTGGAATATCCCGGAAACTATTCATAGGATTGACTTGAAATTTTCAGGGAATAATTTCGAAACATTATCTCCAAAAAAATGTTTTTAAAAAATCGATTTTTTGAAAATTCTGACTGCATCTCACCCCTTAAGCTCGGCAATATGAGGGTACTTGTCTGGACGAGTATTTCGACTGCTAGTGTTGGGTAATTGATTTTTATTAAAGGTATTATGGACAAAAATAAATACCTGAAGTTAGTAAAAAAATAATTTAATGCCAAGTCCTGCACATATGGGGATTGAAAGAACATTCAAATTCTACCAAGATAATAGTCAGAAGCACAAAGCTCGCAGTGTAAAATTTTCGAAAAAATGGGCTAAATTTGGTACTTTTTGTTCAAAACGCCGCCATTTTTTCAAATTTTATTTTTAAAAAACGTCAATAGGAACATAGCGGCTTTCCTACAGATTAATAATCATTTTGAAATTTTTGTTTCGGATAAAATTTGCGACCGCAATCCTGGCCACCATGAGACATCATCCTTTTTCACGCAATTTTTCGCAAATGAAAACAATGTTAAACAATAAATAAAGAATTAAAAAAAAATATTTTTGTATTCTTTATAGGTACTTCAATCTGTAAAAACAATAGACCGATTAGCTTATCCACCTAAAAAAGATCGCGAAAATCGGCTATTTTTCGGGCGGTCACACTGTGATGATCCCTTAAACCGCATTGAAAATGTATAGAAAGGATTGAACCAGAGATTCGATAAACACCCACACGTACGAAAGATGAATTGAAAATGAAGCAACAGAAAGAACGGCATGAAATAACTTTAGAATATTTGGAAAAAAATTATTTCAAATATGCCGCAACGCCTAAAACACGTTGAAAATCAAAAAGGATAAGCCACTGAATATTAAAAGTGTGTTGATCATTCCAAATTTCATTCAATGTTTGAAAGAATATATGAAGATTTTTCATAAACGAAATATTATAGCACGTTATTGTTAACGACAATCAGTATTTGCCAATTGAAAAAAAAATATTTCTTTCATCAATCATTACGATTCATAGCGGTTTATTCAAATATATCGTGGTGTACGAATATTTTCGTTTCTCACTGTAGATATAATAAATTCAAGTCGAGATTCAGGGTATTAGGACAGATAGCAATGATCGGATGTTGCAATTTAAATTGGGTTGTGCCATCATTTTTTTTTTTCAAATTTATGTGGAATCTTCACATATAAATTGAGGATGAATTTATTTCTTCAAATTTTTGCAATCATTGTTTTAATAGTTATACCCCGTTAAACAATCGTGACGTCAAACTGCTATTCAAACGGTCGAAAATCTGCTGAAAATGTTTGGCGTAAAGTAAGTCATATCGTTACTTGGTATGCGCACTTGAAGTACACTTCGAATAAAATTTAAATATACCGCAAGTGGCAATCTGGTTTTGTTATTTTCGGTGGTGTCCTGTATACTATTTACACCTGACATTTCGTCAACTCTGCGGCACGACACACTTAAATTTTCTTTCATACGAACAAAAAGTCACGTGCGGGAAAAGATGTCTTTAGCACGGAATGAAAAAAAAAAGTTGACACAGCACGTACAGAAAGGTGTTTCAGCAGTGGCTACAAAAAAATTCTGACTGACATACATTTGATACACTCTACAGTCGCGACTTCAGTCGCGAAACTAGTCGAGTTTCACAATGGCATTTTGTAATTTGTTTCTCATCGCGATTCGAACGATTTCGGATATTAAAACGGGAACAAAGTAATTGGAAAAGAAGTAATGCAGCATTGACTTTTTTAAACGAGTATATATGTCCCGTCGACTACAGTCGGTAATTACATTTTTTTACATTATTATAGGGATAATTAAAAATATGCATAGAACATTTGAGCTCAAAGTAGTACGAATACGTACTTGATCTTTTCTCATATGCCGAGGATTATAATAATACATAGGTGTATATTTTAAACCTTTAGCAAGATTACTGCCTATTTGGGGTTAAATAACTGTAATCCAAAGTTAAATAGAATTTAATGGAAAAACATTGTATTGGATTACCAATTATTTGGGTATTTCCTGTGATTTTTTAAGTCGAAAAAACGAAAAACCTCTGTCAGATAATTCGCACCGGCAAATGCCATGTGTTACTACATAAGAACCAATCCACCGATACAGTATTTTTACGAGCGATGTGCATCTTGATTTGTCTCAAATCCTTGTGAATAGGCATTATAACTTTCTTGCTATAAGGATGCGAACAAACATACAAACAAAATTCATGGGCGTCGGTTTTTCCCGCGATTGCCTCTTTTTATAAAAAAATATTTAAAATATAAAAATATTATAAAAATAATAAAATATAGTAAATATGAAAATATTTACCTCTTTTATATATCCCGTCTTGCTCTACTTCTTGTGCTGTCAGATTTTCCCTTTCTCCATCTTTATCGACTTCGTGATCTTATTTTTATTTTCGTCTACTTTGGCATCTCCATGACCTGCTGTATCTTCTCCGTCTTTTGTGCTTTCACTGACATCCCTAATCTCTGTCTTTTCTGAGCTTTGCGGCATTAGCCCAGTCACTATGTTCAAATAATCCCCCTGAAATAACAAAAATTCCATTGTCGCTCCATCGGGCTTCAACCGCTGGGAGGAGGTCACTGGTAGTCCAAATTCAAAATGGCGACCAAATCCTCCATGGGCTTATGTCCGCCGTTTTGGATTTTATGAAAAATTGTTTTTCTTGAATAACTCGGTCATTTTGCATTTTTGGGTAAAAATGGTAAGAACTAAACTTGTAGGAAATTCAGTTTTCGACAACTTTAGTCATTACAGTTTTTTCTCTACCATCGATATTTTCCGAATTAAACCTAAAGAAAGCGGCGAAGTAAAACTATTGCATTATCTCGTTTACGAGTTAACTTTAGGGCATAAATAAACATAAACATACTTGTAGGCAATTGAATTTTCAACATTTTTGGTCTTCACCTTTTTCCTACAATCAATATTTAAGGTGGTACGCCAACGGCAAAGGAAGAGAGAACCGTCAAAATATTTTTTCGCGATCCATTCGACAACTGGATGTCTCTGTAAAATTAAATTCAAACTATTTTTATTAAAATAGAAAGAGAGAGAGAGAGAGAGAGAGAGAGAGAGAGAGAGAGGGAGGGAGGATTCTTTTTCTCTTCTTTTAGAGTGATTGATTGAGCGTTTTATCATGCCCTGGTAACAATTTGAGACGGTATTACAGAATCGTGACATAGTTTAACAAAATAATAGTAACTTGAAATAGAAAAAGTAATACTAATAACAAAGTAACAAAAAGTAAAAAAAGATTATATTAAAAAGCGCGCCTCAAACTATACCCCTGTGGTGGTGTGGAAAAGGGTTTTTAAATAAAAAATAGTTCGAATTTCATTTCGCGCAGACATTCAGTTGTCGAATGGTTCGCGGAAAAATATTTTAACGGTTCTCTTTTTCTGTTCTGCTGGCGTACCATCTTAAATTTTCATTGACGGAAAAAAAAGGTAAATACAAAAATTGTCCAAAATTTAATTCCCTACAAGTTTGTTCATGTCCATTTATGCCCTGAAGTTAAAAACAAACGAGCTAATACAATAGTGTTACTTCGCCGCTTCTTACAGGTTTAATTCGAAAAATATCGATCGTAGAGAAAAAACTGTAATGACTAAAGTTGTAGAAAATTGAATTTGCTACAATTCTTTTTCCTACTCGTTTTACTCAAAAATTGAAAATGGCCGAGTTATTCAAGAAAAACAATTTTTCATAAAATTGAAAATGGCCGCCATAAGCCCATGGAAGATATGATCGCCATTGTGAATTGATACTACCAGTACCACCCCCCCCCCCCGTCTCAACGTTTAAACAAAAAAGAGCGACAACGGAAATTTTTAAAGGTTAAAAGTACATTGACGGGGCTACATCTACCCCATCTTTGCTGCTTCCTCTATGACTCCCCCGTACAGAGACTCTTTTGCTTTCCCTGATACCCCCGTTACCTCTGTCTTTTCTGCTTTCTCCGACATCCCTCTGACTAACGTCTTTTCTGCTTTCTCTGACATCCCCGTTCTCTGCATTCTTCGACATCCCCGTCTCTGCCGCCTATTGTGCTGTTTCTGACATACTAGTTACTCTTCCGTCTTCCATGTTGTCTTCGCCTTTGTTGCTTACGCGGCCTTGGTCTTCTCTGCCTTCCTTGCCCGTTCCGACTTCCTTCTCTTCGTCTTTTCGTCTACCCCGTTGTCTCCGTCTCGTTCCCTGATAAGTAATTCCCGCCTTTTCTGTCTTTTGCGACTCCTCCAACTTCCGAGTTACACGCGACGTCAGCACAATTCCACATGTTTGCGGCATATAAAAAGAATCCCGGCGCATACTTGATAAAAGGAGAAAGCAGTTTTTGTAATCGTTTCTACGGGGAGAGACTTTGACAATTAATGACTCATCCAAATCCCAACTCAACTCCGTCAGATTTACCATTGTCGCTACGGACGCAAAATCGAAGACGGCCAAGTAAATATCAGAACCACCGGGCAAGTCCCTGAAAACAAAAGCAAACTTTCCGGCATTTGACTCTGATAAACATGTATAAATATATTCCTAAATTATCCATCGCCTGTTTCACTAATTGCTTCGTAATCAATACATGTCGAAAAATAGCCTTCATTTGGACTTACGCAATCAAATCAGAAATCAATAGGATTGCACAAACATTGCTGTCCTCGTGCAAATGAAGGAAGAGAGACAGAGAGAGAGAGAGAGAGAGAATGGCTGAAGTCGGCACTCTAAGCGATCCCTCATTAACTATACGTAGCCAAACGACGAAGTAAAGAATACAAATAGAAGGAATTGGGTATTATAATATCGCAAAAGCATACAAAGGAACATTGGAGACAGATGAAGGGAGAGTAAACAAATGTGGTCTCATCGGTTCATTTTACCTTCGCAATACGAGAATGGCATCGTTACTCACAGTTGTTACTTCCCAACTACCCAGTCTGAAGACAGGATGTTTCCTCAACTCGGCGATCTGCTTGTAAATTCTCAAATGACTCGGATGGTCATACTTTTGATTCGTGACATTGACGCTCCCGAAATTCGGATTCATTGGAATACCTCCGGGATTCGTGTTCACCGTAAAGCCAGCCCTAGGAGAGTTGTCCTATTGCATAGCAGGCTTGTGGGAATATATCCCTCTGTCAACTAAACTATCTTCCATGCCGATCTCGTCCCCAAAATGCGTGTACGCCTGACCGGGTAACAGCATACTCAACATCACACAAGTTTCGAGACCGTCGTATTCGACGCTCATTGTTATTCTCGGCCCACTTCGATTCGAGAGCTGCGCGAACACCAAAAGACGTTGGTGATTTTTAAGTTCGAAGATTTTTACTTTACGTAAAACGTGCGTATTGAAAACTCGAGCCACTCTGCCCATTTTGGCTGCTTTTAACCTACCATCCAATTGGTTGTTGCATTCAATGGGACTGCATTAAGCCGGCTTTCGATATCAATAACAAGTTATTCAATGGCAATACACCGGGCGAGTCCTCCGTGCCGTAATACTGTGACCATTGTTGCTCAGGCCCCCCGGTTTCAGCTGCCAAATATCTGCGATCAAATAATACGAACAGTATATCGGGTCTTGTGATCAATCGTTTATTAATGCGTTCTTGAGATCATCGAAGTGACTGCTGCGGGTCACATCAAGTTAGTCGAATCGATGCTTAATCTTTGTTATCGTTTGTCCTCTATAAGCTTGAATCTTGACCGAGTTATGACTTTTTTTTATGTGAAGGATTATATCGCCCGCAGCGCTACGCCGTACGAATCTCTGAACGTATCGCCGAATGCTCTGTACGAATTTGAAGTGAATCGGATGAATATATTTTGAATTAAGGAGAGCGTAGTTTGTATCCTTGTCTACCGTCTGACTGGATAATCTGTGATATGTTATTTTATTTGTCGATAGCAAAAATTAGAATTTTTTTTGTCGTAAATCGAACTTTCTATTACAGCTTGCCATTCTCGTAATTTAAAAAATCCCAAAGAAGTACCCGGTCATTCAAAAGTTTTATTATTGTAAGAAAAAACACACATTTTTTAATTTTTCATTTCCAGTCTTTCTATTTTTCGGAAACACTGACAGCGATCGGGTGTGCAGCAACAACGGCACGTTGTTTCAATAATAGAAACTTCATTGTTCATCAATATTTTTTAATAAAAAAACTTAAACTTGTCAAAACCACGTATTAATTGTGTGAAAAATGTCTACCTCCTTTAAGGACCTTTAAGGCCCCAAGCATAAAGTTGGGTTTGCATAAGGCGGCTCGTTAATTTAAGGGGTGAGATGCAGTCAGAGACGTGAAAAAACGAGCACTTTCAATAATTTTTTTTATAGTAATTAAGTTTGTATTACAAAAGTGGTTATACAGACTTTTTATGTTATATTTCAACTTGACTTGTACAAATTTTCAAAGAAAAACATTGATCATTTATAAAAATATCGCCATCTTTGTTGGACCCCCTTCGGCATGTAGTGCTTTGCGGTGACCATCATAAAATTTTACTGCATCATCTGAAATAAAGAAAAACCAAACAAAATCATTAGTTTAATAATAAATCTAATCCTTAATCGAAGCTTTTTTTTAGTTAACAAAATGGCGGCTTCCGTCCGATAACTTTCGATTTTCGACCAAAAAATCGCTCGTTTATTGTTAAAAAATATAAATTTTCAACAAAAATGAAAATCCTTCTACTAAGGACTAGTTTTTAATGCTATCGATAAGCACACCAAATTTCATCAAAATCCATCGAGTGGTTTGTGAATTATAGTGGTCACCGAATTGAAAAACATCCCGAGCAGAAATCTAATCAGGCTGCCTGAGGATCCATCAGGCCCGGATCAGGGATCAATAAGGCGCCCTGATCAGGCACGCCTGATTTGAGCCAGACAAGGGCCTAAGCAGGGATCAATAAGGCGCCCTGATCAGGCACGCCTGATTTGCGCCAGACAGGAGCCTGATCAGGCATTAATAAGGCGCCCTGATCAGGCACGCCTGATTTGCGCTGGATAGGAGCCTTATCAGGCATCAATAAGGCGCCCTAATCAGGCACGCATGATTTGCGCCGGATAGGAGCCTTATCAGGCATCGATAAGGCACCCTAGTCAGGCACGCCTGATTTGCGACGGATAGAAGCCTTATCTCGCATAAAGCTCGTCACTCCGTAACCTCTTCTATCTAGGACTAGACAGCGCCTCTGTCGGCGAAGCCTCACGAAATATTTTGACAGCTGCACACGCAGGCACGCGAAATATATGAAAGCAATGGTTATCAACCGAAAGTGCGTGTCGTCAAAATTTGTTTCAAAATCTTTTTTATCATAAATAAATATTTATGTTAATTTTTTTGTATTATTGTTATATGGAATCAAAACTTTTGTATATAATACGGGCAGCCAGTCCCGTATTATATACGTAGAAGCAAGCGCAACAGCCACGCCGTAGCTACATCGACACATCTCGCTCGGTTCATCAATTTCTCCCGAAGAAAGGCGAGCCCTTCAATAAAGTGCTGTGCATACAAAATCTCAGGTAAAGTATATTTGCGATTATACTGTGGATTATCTACACATGAACAGTGATAATATATAAAATACGACTTGATGGGCGAAGACTATGCGGCGTAGCTTAACCTCACTTTGTCACTTTCGCACCATTTGTATATATAGTGTAATATATTTTGTATCAAGAAAAAAATGTTCAATAGTATAAACATACGTATATGTACATAAATGTACTCATACATACATGCAAGGACCAGATGACGAGAAATAATTGCGCAAATTGCATTTTGTACCGTCGAACATTTTTTTCTCAATAATATATATACAACACTATATATATATACAATTGATGCGAGAACGACAAAAAGAGATTGAGCTACGCCACTACGAGGTACACCATTTAAAAATAATTATTAATTATTTAATTATCTCAAGAGGATATATCAGTCGGAGCCTATATAGCTCACTTTCTCCTGGTCGAATATATCTATACTTATGATAAATATAGATATACTCGATGGGGGAGCGGTGGCGCTCCCTAGGTCCGACTGATATATGCTCTTAATGTAAAGATGTGATTTTTCTATGTATATTCACTAATTTTTCTATGTATTCAAAATATTTTAGATGCAATCTTGAAAGAGTATGATGGTACTTCCCACGCAGGTTCTATCAAAGAGAAACAAATTTCGGATGGGCTAGCGGCGGTCATAAACAGTGCGAAAGATTGGGACAGTCATCGCCAAAATCGGAACAAAAACTAAACGATTAAGTCAAATAAACTAAAAACTTAAACTTTAAAAAATGTTTTCATATTTTTAATAACGTTAGTAAACTTGATAACGTGTAACTGCGATAATAATTTAATAAATGTTAATGTATTTTTAAACAAAAAATTAATCAATTGATTGAGCCAGATGACACGCATGTGGCTGGATGAGGCACCTGATCCGAGCCAGATAAGTTTCTTGATCCGAGCCAGATATAATGCCTAATCCGAGCCTGGTAAGGTGCCTGATTCGGGCCTGATAAAGTGCCTGATCCGAGCCTGATACGGAGCCTGACCCGGGTCTGATAAGATGCTTGATCCGGGCCAGATAAATTGCTTGATCCGGGCCTGATAAAGCGCCTGATCCGGACCTGAATATGCAAAAGCGTTACATCCCTGATCAGGGCCAGACTAAATTTGCCTGACCCGGCCCGGATTTCCTATTGTGGCAGCCTGATCTGGTCCGGATTTCACCCTGAACAAATTTCTGCTCGGGCTATTATCCCCGAAATGATTATTTTCTATTGTAAAAGGCTTGACGCTATATATATGGTCAATTCAGTGCTATAACAAAATCGGTGTATAAATACTAACGTTGCATACCGTACGTTAGGTTTTATTCAGTCAAACTTCTTCTTTTCATTCCAAGTTTGTACAATTCACATGGTTAACATTTACGGTTTCGAGTATAATTTGTTAGAAGACCTTATGAGAAGTCGCTATTCGAAAAAAAAAAATATAGTAAAGTTCACTTATAGCGAAGACGTACATTATTTGCAGTACGAGCAACTACAGCTTGAGAGTTTCAAGAACTACGCATGTCTCACAAACCGTTACATGGCGTGTTTGTTGCATTGCAAATATAGGATATCAGTTCAACACTTCTTCTTGTAATTCACCTTGTGTTCTTGTAGGACGCATTCAGCAGGTCGTATCATATAATATGGTATCAATCACTATTATATGGTACACAACTATTGCAAAGAGCAAAAAATCCATTTAAACAGTGACTTATATTATAAAAAAATATCTGTGCAAAATTTTCCCTAAATCACAGTAGCAGCTATTCGGAAGTACAGCCGAAATTACTTTTGTCTCTTATGCCATATCTGTGCTCAAAATGCCAAAAGTACTCGGTAGCGTAGGGGCAGCGTGCGTAGGATAGGCAGAAGGTAGGCAGTTTAATGGTACACTTTTATAGTACATTTTTTATGGTATCAGGAAATATCAATTTTATGAAATCCTACTATATCACATAGCATTGAAGAATAAACGTATGTTTGTAAGATTGATTGTTGCGGTTAACATATGTACATAATTCGTACAACTGCAAAAATATCAACAAGCAGTACTATACTTTTGGCAGTAACTACGGCTATGAAATATTATTGTCCCCTAAGGGGAATATAAAATATAGTTAAAATATTGTTGAGGACACCACACATTTCTCTCGGTGTGTTCTTAGAATGGTATAACTATTCAAATAATAATTCAAAACATACCAAGCCAAAACTTACTTCTCACGTTATATTTGCAGATCCCAATACATTTGGAAAAATGAAGGCACAACCCAATTTCCATTGAAACATTTGATAGTTGCTACCTTTTCCAATACGCTGAATTTCTCAACTTGGATTCCTTATATCTATGTATCCCAAACAACCGATACTCTTGCTTGAGTTTTGAAATGCACATTACCGTGTGCTCTTTCCCATCTGGGAGTTTTTTTCCAAACTGGATTTTGTCGCATCGCAGGGCCGTGATCTTCAAAAGTTATAATTTTATGGAAGATTGATGAGATTGTTGCCTACACGGAGACTAAAGGGAAGGCGTCCAAACTCTGCATCCTAAGGCGTCCCTACCAGTGCAGAAATTTTGGCAGGGATACAGCTGGATTCTGACTTGTATCCCGGGCTCCCAGTCGGGATCTAGTCCGATATCGGATCAGATTCGAAGACTAAATGTAAGATTCGTAAACTGGATTCCATTAGGGATCCAGAACCGGATCCTTTAATGACTCTAAATAGATTCCCCATGGAATCATTGAGGAGTCTGGGAAGGATCACGGATGAATACAGGCTGAAATAAAATGTCAAAAATGGAATTATGACATGTTAAATTTATTATAAAAATAAATAACATTTATAGAGTTTTGGTGCATTAAACTATCAATAAAAAAAAATTTGTCCAAAGATTCAAATGGCAGATCGCGCTCATCGCGAGATTTTGATGTGAATTAAAAAAAAAATCACATCAAACTCTGTGAATGCAAATGTATTGACAAGAAATTATAAATACAAAAAAATTCACAAAATTAGTTGTGAATTTTTTTCGTATTTAAGACAAATTAAAAACAAATTCAAAATGATTAGATTAAAATTAGCGCCAAAAGTGAGTTCGTACGTATTTTGAGAGAAAACATTGCCTCGAGGCAAAGATATTTTTGCACATAACTTTTTGTGCGAACATTTCTTTGCCTCAAGACAATGTTGTCTCTCAAAATATGTTTACACTTGTGGTGTAAATTTTAATATAACTGTCGTGAATTCGATTTTTATTTTCTTCAATTTGAGGAAATTCACAAATCATTTTGTGATTTTTTCATATTTATAATGTAATATTTGAAACTCACAACTTTTTTTGCAAAAATTTCTTTGCCTCGACGAAATGTTTTCTCTCGAAATACGTAAGTACTCACGGTTGGTGTAAATTTTAATCTAATCATTGTGAATTTGATTTTAATTTGTCTTAAATACATGTTTATACCCACCGACATGTCGGTGGGTATAAACAGAGACTTATTCCCCAAAACCGGTATCCCGGTTAGAATCCAACTTGCATCAGTATCGGAATATGTACGACGACGATGGCATAATTTTGAAAATGTTGGCATCACGTGTATTTTCGGTATTACTATGTAATCCCTATCTATAGATAGGGATTTTATAGATACGAATCTATAGACAGAAATTCCTATCTATAGATAGGAATTCCATAATAATACAGAAAATACACGTGACGCCGGAATTTTCAAAATGATGCCATCGTCGTCGTACATATGCCGATACTGATGCAAGTTGGATTGTAACCGGGATACCGGTTTTGGGAAATCCACGACAAATCCTGATCGGGATTTGATCGGACATAGGGTATCCCGGTCAAAATTTCTGCACGGGCAATATCGCGAAAACTGAGGGCGGCTTTGCCGCCTTTCCGAGGCAATGAGTTATATGCAATGGGTAAAAAAAGTAATTGTAAAAGGCGTCTGTTTCAAATTATCCTTCGAAAAAAATAAAATGCTTTATTAAGTTTCTGTGTTCGATAGCTTATCCTAAATAGGGGAGACCGGGGCAAAATGGTATAGCGGGGCAAAACGGTACCGGGGCAAAACGGCACTGGGGCATAATGGGATCGGGGCATAATGGGATAGCAAAAAAATGAAGTTTCTTGGTGCTTGATTTGGGGCAAAATGGGATAGGGGCAAAATGGGACACACAAAAATGAAGTGTCGCAGCCCGCTGAATTTGGGGCAAAATGGGATGACAGGAAAATTCATGCTTCGGTTCTATGAAAGAGCTGTTGAAACATAATCTAATCTAAATGGTGCTTGTGGTTCGTTTCAGTCCACATATACGCAGATAATACGGACTGACCGATATATTTGTCGACACATATCCGTCGATTTCATGGGGAGCGGCGGTCCTAGATTCATAAAACAATTTACGTAAAAATTGACAAGAGTTAGATTTTCATCAATGGCTTGAAAATCAGTATCAGTAACGTGCAGTTGGCAGAAAATAAATTAAAAAAAAAACAAAGAAAGAAAAAAATTTTTAAAAACCATAAACTGCACGCGTCAGATTATAAAAATTACTTGATTATTTAAATAATTAATAACGACAAAGAAATTGTACCAATCGAATAAGAAGGCTCAAATAACAATTTACATCAAGTTTGGTACAGTTCTGACCGCAGAATCAAAAGTAATTGTTTAACAAACTTTAATAACAAATGAAAAATTAGTATTTTTTTGAATGTTGAAGTACTTAAATTTATTGTAAAGTCAAAAATAATAATAATTGTTTAAGCGATTGAGTTAACAAATAAAAATTGTTGTCTTCTTTAATGTTAAATTACTACGATTAATCAAATTTCAACGAAATCGAACGAGTGGACCTTGAAACATTGCCTTAACCGCATGTCCAATCATTATATTTGGTCAAAAAATGAATATAAAAAAATCAATTGAAGTTTTAGACTGCATTAATAGTCATTAATGCATTAATAGACTATACCAAACTTGCGAAGATTCTAACCGAATGATAAAAAATTATTATTTAAACAATTTCATTAACAATTAAATTGTTCGAATCGAATTGTTACGCTTGATTAACAATTTCCAAGAAATTTCAGAAAATGCCGATCGTACAATGAAGAATAAATATTTGAACAATTCCATTAACAAATGAAAACCGCTGCAGTCTTTAATATTAATAAATTATTACGCGTAATCGAATCTCAACGATATAAAATGAGTCGATATCAAAATACGTCTTTAAAAATATGCTAATTAATGCAATTTAGTTAAACGATAAATATCAACAAACTTATCGTATCACCTGGATTGTTAAGCTCAATTAACATATCCATTATTTTATTGAATGCATCGGCCGTAGTTTCGTGAAAAAATAACTATTTCCACAATAATAGAACTTTTTTCATCCGCCATATTGGATTTTCAGTTTTTATTTTTTCATTCCAAACTCCTATCCACAAGTCATGATTTCGATATTCTGAAATCAATGTCTTATGTTTTTCTTCGTTATCTAAATGATTACGTATTTATTCATCTATCATTATTTCGCAACAAAATCATGAGGTACATTTTATTGTTGTTGAACCCTAGTCAATGTTATTTTTGTTTAGCAGTGAGACGCCATACGCGTCCATTGTGAGTCGTTTTTCCTGGATTCGTTGTAATTCATGCGAGAAATGGGCCCACTATTCATGTGCCCATGCTGACGATAACTTAATCGAGTACGTTTGCGACAATTGTGTCGATAAAAATTAGCTTAGTTAAACAAGCAATAAAAATTAAACATTGCCACCGTTAAATTATAGTATCGTAAGTAGAGTGTGACCCAAATATCGTGTAACATTCAATAAAACCTGTTTTCACTCATTTATTACCCCTCGTTTTTTACCCCTGCATTTCTTTCGTTTCTGCATCGAATTATTCCACTGTTCCATTTTGCCCCGATCCCGTTTTGCCCCAACCGCCTCTTTCTGAGGAGCCTGATTTTCTCCGGCCCATTTTGCCCCAGTCCCGTTTTGCCCCAATGACGTATTTTCCAGCAGTGTTGATTTTCACTATTCCATTTTGCCCCAAACCCGTTTTGCCCCGGTCCCATTTTGCCCCGGTCCCATTATGCCCCGCTATACCATTTTGCCCCGGTCTCCCCTATACATGGTGTCTGTTTAAAAAAATCTTGGGAAAACGCGAACAAACAAAAAAGCCAAATTAGCAACAGTTTCGGGAGAGAAGTACAAATACTTTTTTTACCCATTGTATATTACGTAAGTATATAGCACTTTGAATCCGATTGTAGGACAGATGACAGCTAACCGATCTAACCTTAACCATTTGCACTCAAGGCCTTCCTCGCTCGGATCGTAAGTGGTCAGCGAGAGCACTTCTCGCGTGCAAAGGATTAATTTATGTTTAAGCGTCAGTGTTGTGATAAAATTGAAGTTTAAATGATACAATTATTCGTAGGAATCCAATATTGATGAAGCAATATAACTATTTCAGTGACTACGCGCAGAGGCGTCGTCACTATTTTCTTTTTTATTGAAAAATTAATTTCTATCGGACACGTAATTTATTGAAATACAAAAAGGAGTGTGCATTACCAAATTTGAAACTGCAAATGATTTTCTCAGTAGTCAATTTTGCAAATAACTATATGTTTTAACTAATGTAATCTTATTTGTTCATTTTTATATAATAATTTGCATATAGGATGCAAATGATCGTTTCCAGAAGATGATCAAACTATTTCTTTTAAGCGTGACTTCTATAAAATTGTGTTTATGCGTTAATTAAAAGTGTGACATTATAAAAGTGTGTTTAATCCATCGTAGAATCCTTAAAAAATGAGGTTGGTAAGAAAGTCTTGCAACACTAAAGTGCTCGGTTAAATATTTTTCCTAGCAAAGCAGTTCGAGAACATTTAAGAGTAGAAATTGTTAGAATGTTCTAGGAACTTCCATGTCAAAGGGTATATAAGGCGCTCGTTCGTTGCGATCAGATAGTATTAGTAAATATGGATCAAAGAACACTTTGAGTGATCGCCTATTACGAATTTCTACAAGGACGTTCTGCAATATCTGCTGCTACTAATATGTGCATTGTGTTCATCAGTCAAGACCTAAGAATGTCTGGACGGCTGGCATTCAAAGTGTACCAGAGCGTTAGACACGAGTTGTAGATGAAGAGTGGGACTATATTATAAATTAATCTTATCTTAATAAAATATTATGTTCATTCATAGAAGGTGTCTTTTGAGTTGCAAGATTTTCTTACCAACTTAATATATTTTTGTCAATACATTTTCTCTTATATTAAATTTTACAGGTATTTTGGAGGGTAAGCTATGGATATTTATTTTTAGACAGGGTGTCCCATTTATCTTCAGGTATCGGAATAATTCAAGAACTGAAAAATAAATTGAAAAATCCTGAGATACGTATTGAGTAGATTCAATCGATGAGTAAAATGGCAAGATATTGTGTTTTTATCCAGTATACGTTTTATATACGAAACGTTTTACATTTATATATCAAACATTGTTGAATTAGACGTGAAGAATTACATGTAAAAAGCACGTAAGATGAAAAGTTAAAAACAAACAATATTATTCTGAAATATTGTTGATTAAATACTATAATTGTGAATGGCAGTGGTGGACTACTACTTGAATGGGTGACTTGCGAGTCGTACACCGACGTTTTTTTATGTGCCGAAAGCTCGTCGGGTCAGGTATATTTGTTTGATCAACGCACCACCCATATTATTCGCATTTTCGGGTAAACTTTATTTGCCCTCTTCCCAATGGACTGTGGACGTGTGTATCTCGTCTCCATAGCCTCTATCATCCTCTCTCAAACCTAACCGCGTTAAATCATATATCATTTGTGCACACGCATCACTGATCAAAGATTCCTATCAGACTCTTTCGATTTCACATGAAAAGTTCTACGCTCACATCTCCTGAAGAAAAAAACAAAGAGAGAGCGAGGAGAAAGCACGAGCGAGACGAAAGTGGCGCAGGGAGGAAAAGTAAGGATTTAATTGTTCTCGTGGGGGAGCTCGCTAGAGTGTGGAATCGACTGCTGGCGCGAACACCTCGGCGATTCATCGGATAATTCTATTTGGCTGCAACGCGACAGACGGCGACGAGGGAGCCCCTCCACCGTGTCAAATTCGATTAACGAGTTGGCGGACAACGCCGAGGAGAGGAAGCCGAGAGTTTTGGTTTATTCGCCAGACACGCACACACATACACACAATTAAATACATAAATCGATCATCAATACGGGAAGTCGCAAGTACTCGTATTACGCGTCCTACCCACTTAAGTTACGCCCTTCTGCTCACAAGGTGGGAAAAAAGTAGCGCGACCAAAATACAATAGGCAGTCAACAAAAAAAATCCTATCTTATATGCACACGTTTTCGTGTGCCCATGCACAAAAAAGTACTTTTTTTTCAAATATTCGCACATATAGGTGGGAAAAATTTGAATTTTAGGCAATTTCAAAGGCCAAGTTTTCTCCTAGATGGATTACACTTCGGGCAAACTAAGAGATAGACTTTGTTCGTCTCTTAACCAAACGGTAGGTTTTTCTTTTAGATTTTCCTAAATGTCAGCCGTCTCGGGGAACACTAGGTATCTGCAAATCAGCTATCTCTCGCGCACTTATGGTCGGTGGGATGCTGCGCCATTTGAAAGTACCTTTGAGAGTACGCCGAGAGAATTGCAGTTTTGCATATATATATATATATATTTACACACACACACACACACACACACGCACGCACGCACGCACGCACGCACGCACGCACACACGCACGCACGCACACACACACACACACACACACACACACACACACACACACACACACACACACACACACACACACACACATATATATATATATTAGACTGATTCAAAAAAAAAAATGATTTTTCTTTCTTCTGTATTCTCGTGCTATTGTTGGGCACTAATAAAAGAAAATTTCTTAAAAAAGATGGGCGCGGTCACTCAATTTTTAGAGGTGGCTATCTCGACTTTTTTGTATTTGAATTTTTTTTAACGAACGTATTGCATTTAAGCATAGTTATGGCTTCGGGTTACGGATAAAAATCACATCCAGCAGCTATTTCGTAACAAAAATAAACTCTAACAATTTGAAAAGATTGCAATATTCACAATTCAAATCCAGGTAGATCAATAATGGCGCCTATACTACTCGCGTTATTCATGTAGATTTATTTATACGCATTAACATTTCGCACTTTTTACGAAAAATTAAATTATAAGCTTTTATTCATAAATCATGTATTTAGATTTTCAAAATGCTACACTTAAATTATCTTCAAACTCATTTATATTTCTTCCCAGCCACTGTGCATAACATCGCGCATGCCACTGCGCATACCACTGCGCATGTCACTGCGCATCCGCGGCGCCATCTTGTATTGGCGCAGCGCATTTGTAAGTGGTGTTGTTTTTTTTCAATGTGACTCAATTAAAGACAATTTTAAAAAATGGCTCGGAAAAACGAAGACAACACAATGTGGCTAATCGGCAAGGAAATTCCGAAAATAAGTACCCGTCATTTACCGTCTAATCGGAAAGTTTTAAGTTTGTTCTTTTACAAACATAACAGAGAAAACTGACCATCCGTCGAAGTGAACACGAAAGGATGAAAGACGTTTTCGAACAATGGAAATATGCTGAAATTCCAACGCGTCGATTGAATAACGCAATCTTGAAATTAATAAAACTCCATCTAGGCTGGAAAAAACTTTTAAAAAATCGGGTTAAAAAGAATTTGCCGTCACAACGGAGAAATAATGGAAACGTGTGATGCAAAAATAATCGCTCAAGTTCGTTAACATATTGGGCAGAACGAAAATGTGCAACGTTGAACAGTTTGTCCAAATCTCTCTTAAGTTTACGCTCCTTCAATATTTGTGACGGCAAATTCTTTTTAACCCAATTTTTTAAAAGTTTTTTCCAGACTAGATGGAGTTTTATTAATTTCACGATTGCGTTATTCAATCGACGCGTTGGAATTTCAGCACATTTCCATTGTTCGAAAACTTCTTTCATCGTTTCGTGTGCACTTCGACGTATGGTCAGTTTTTCTCTCTTATGTTTGTAAAAGAACAAACTCAAAACTTTCCGATTTGACGGTAAATGACGGGTACTTATTTTCGGAATTTTCTTGCCGATTAGCCAAATTATGTTGTCTTCGTTTTTCCGAGCCATTGTTTAAAATTGTCTTTACTTGAGTCACATGGAAAAAAAACAACACCACTTACAAATGCGCTGCGCCAATACAAAATGGCGCCACGGATGCGCAGTGACTTGCGCAGTGGTATGCGCAGTGGCATGAGCGATGTTATGCACAGTGGCTGGGAAGAAATATAAATGAGTTTGAAGATAATATAAGTGTAGCATTTTGAAAATGTAAATATACGATTTATGAATAAAAGCTTACAATTTAATTTTTTGTAAAAAGTGCGAAATGTTAATGCGTATAAATAAATCTACATGAATAACGAGAGTAGTATAGACGCCATTATTGATCTACCTGGATTTGAATGGTGAATATTGCAAACTTTTCAAATTGTTAGAGTTTATTTTTGTTACGAAATAGCTGCTGGATGTGATTTTTATCAGTAATCCGAAGCCATGACTATGCTTAAATGCAATACGTTCGTTAAAAAAAATTCAAATACAAAAAAGTCGAGATAGCCACCTCTAAAAATTGAGTGACCGCGCCCATCTTTTTAGAGAAATTTTCTTTTATTAGTGCCCAACAATAGCACGAGAATCCTGAAGGAAAAAAAATAATTTTTTTTTAATCAGTCTAATATATATATATATATGGGTGGTAGACACACACGCACACGCATATGCAGGGTGAGGCACATAAAGTGTTACAGAGCAATAGTACTCAAACTATTGATCATATTAAAAAATGTTTCAGACAAAAGTTTCAGTGTCGAGAAGGCCGTCATACTGGACCACCGTATTTTTGTATCGGTGAAGGCGTTGAAGCTACGTCAAGGTCAACTTCACTTTTATAAATAGAATGGTACATTTTTTTCTACCATCTTGTGGAGCACCTCGAGCCGCATAAAAAACATTCAGTAGTCAAAGTCATTCAAGGTCATCTATTAAAATGAAATACGAGTCTAAATATCTCGGATCGCTACCAAATATTTGGTAGTGATCCGAGATATTTAGATTTGTATCATCGATACTGACCTTGAATGACCTTGAGCGACTTTGACCCCCGATGTTTTTTATGCGGCTTGAGGTGCTCCACAAGAGCACCTCAAGAGACTTTACGACGAAATTATTGATTTTTTCGTAATTTTCTGATTCATCTGAAAAGTATTGTATCCTTTTCAAATTATTCCCTAGCTAGTTTCTAGAAACCCTAATAGATTTAAATGTATTGTTATTTAAAAATACATTAGTACAAAAATATATTTTGAAGGTAGTTCTGTAAGTACACGTATGAGCCAAAAGTTTCGGTCGAAGCGTATAGTACCATCCAATGCCTCCACGACGCTGTTGGTTGTAAACTTTTGACAGTGCTTGTACCCTCTAGTATATGTCCCACACATTCGCACCTCATGCATAGATAGGTCTCATACTCGTGTAGAGAGCGGCACTGTATTCGTGGCAACAGCGCGATTTTCCTGCAGTCATAGCGTTGAGCTTCCTACCATTCGTCTTTCGCGAAATATTTTATATAAATTAAAAAAGCGTGAAAATGTCAACCCAAATGCGATACAAAGGAAAGTTTACAAGAAAAAAGGCGCTTGCTGAAAGACTGAAAGCTATGGCAGCCATGTATCAAGCAAATGCGGCTAAACGCGATGAGAATAACCATAACCTCAACGGTCAGAAACAAAAATTCGCTGTCGAAGGACGTCGGATCGTGGATTTACAACATCTTGCCGACAGTTTAAATTGTATTCGCTGTAACTAAAACAAATACATACATAAATTGGACTTCCGGTTGGATACGAGGCAAGAGCGGACGTGTTGAGAAAGCCGGGAGTGTAAATTGCAGTAATTTGAGAGGAAGGAAGGGAGAAAAAAGGCAAGTGAGTAGTGGAGGAGAGTGGGGAGGGGCAGCCGAAAGCAAAGTGATAATAAGTTTAATGGAAAACAGTGACATGGGCGAAGTTTCGAGAAAGACAAATTGGAAGTGTGAAGAAGAAGATTTGTGAAGAAGGAGTGTGAAGCAGAAGGGTTAGGCGAGAAGATGGCCGGGCGGCGAGAGGGGACAACGAGAGCGGAAACGAGACAGGAGAAAGGGAGCAGCAGCACCGTGGGACTGAAAGGAACCACGAGGAGACAGCGGCCGATAAGGAAGGACGAGCAGCAGAAGTAACGGAGAAAAGGAAGAGAGGGCGTCCAAAGAAAAAGGAAACGAACAGAGATGTGAGGGAATTCTTCGAGTTAATAGAATCAACGGGTGGAGTGTGCGAGATACAATCGCCGCCACTGAAAAAATATAAAAACTATGGAGATACTGAAGAGGACGAGGAAGAGAAAAAGAGAAACGAGGAAAAGGAAAATGTTCAAAGGGAGGAGAAAAACGAGGAGGACGAAGAATTGGAGGAAGGAGAAGAAGATGGAGAGGAGATGGATGCACAATGAGGAATAGCGTGGCCGAGCTAAAAAAAATGAAACAGTGGTGGAGGGAGGAAGTAAATAGAATAAAGAAAGAATGCGAGGAGGAGGGTGAGGAGCAGTGGGAGGAAAGACATCGGGAGATCGCGGCGTACAAAAGGGAGGTGAAGGAAATAAGAAAAAAAGCTGAGCAGAACCAGAAGCAGTGGGGGGAGGATCGACGAATGTTGCTAAATATTGGGTTGGTAAGAAAGTCTTGCGACACACAACATGAGTAAAATATAAAAAGATTTTATTTTAACAGTAAACAATTATTCAGTAATGTATGCTCCCTCTGTATCTACAACTCGTGCTCAACGCTCTGGTAGACTTTGCACGCCTGCACTCCAGAATTCTTTGGGTCGTGAATTGAAAAAGTCGACCAGTGTATTTTTGAGATCCGCGACATCATCAAATTTTTTATCCTGTAAATAATTTTTTAAAGCTCGAAAGAGATGATAGTCGGTAGGTGCTAGGTCTGGTGAATACGGTGGATGCGGTAGAACTTCCCATCCCAGCTGCGAAATAGATTGTTGTGTCATCTTAGCTACGTGGGGTCGAGCATTGTCGTGGAGAAGCCGAACTTGGAGACGTTTACGCCTTTTTTGTTTGATAATTTCAGCCACCTTTTGCAGTTGTGCAGAGTAAGTATTTGCATTTATCGTGGTGTTGGATGGGAGCAGTTCGTAATATAGCATGTCCTCAGAATCCCACCAACAACAGAGGAAAACTCTCTTCACTTCACGGGGCAGCTTAGGGGTCGGATCTGGTTTTTCTCCTTTCGGTAGCCATTGTCGCTTACGTGTGTAGTTAACATAAAGCACCCAGCTTTCATCTCCAGTGACTATTTCTTGAAGAAAATCCTTTCTGTGTGGACGTTGCAGGAGTGAAAGACAGATGGACATGCGTATCGCTTTGTTTGATTCGCTGAGATCGTGTGGTATCCAAGAAGAAACAACTTTTCTGTATCCGAGATTCTGTAAATGTTGGAGAATCGAGGGATGGCTACAGCCGAGTTTGTAAGCTAATTCCCGTGACGACGTATTAGGCTTTGCCTTTGTAAGTGCTCATAGTTCTTCATCGTCAACAGTTGATTTCCTGCCGGACCTAGGTTTGTCTTCAAAAGATGTATCGCCAGAACGGAAATGCTGGTACCAACGGGATATCGTTGAATGATGAACTACGTTGGCCTTGAACACACTACACATATTAGCGGCTGCGGTTCTTGCAGAACGCCCTTGTAAAAATTCGTAATATGCAATCGATCGAAGTGCACTATGATCCATCTTCGCTCGTACTGTCTGCGCGGAACAACTGACTCGCTTATATATCCTACGGCATGGAAGGTTCTAGACTAGTCTTGAATATACTACTCTCGAATGTTGTAGAACTTCGTTAGAAGAAAACATATTTTAATCGAAAGGAAAGTGTCGCAGGACTTTCTTACCAACCCAATATAATAAACAGGCTCGAAGGCTGTAAGCATGGAAGGGAGAAGGGCGAGTCAGAAGAAAAATTCGAAGAAAACACAACGTGCAACAAAGAAGAAGGAAAGAGAAACGCGAGAAGGGCAACGGCGGAAAAAATAAGTGGACAGAAGATACGGGAGTAGAGGACAAGAAGAGGGGTGGAGGAATCACGAGGAGTCAGGATGTGGAACAGGGGAATCGGGACAGGGTTGGCACGTGGTAAGAAAGGAGAGAAGAAGAGCAGTAGGAGCGGATGAAAACAACAATGTCACGAAGGCAGGAGAAGACGCAAATCGCGAGGAGATCCTGGGGAGGAAGCCACGGGCAATCAATGAACGTGAGTGGCAAGAAGAAAACAATAGGAAGGAACATCGAAGGAATAACATAAATATTACATTTCAAGAGGGGGAGGGAGATGAAAAAGACAAGGTGTTGGAGAAGGTTGAAGAAAGATGCCGGCAGAATATAAGGAGAAAAACAACGACAAAATTCGCTGGAAATGGGACTGTCATATTGAAGTTCCAAAGCTGGACCGAAAAGATGGAGAGCCTGAGAAGAAGGAAGGAACTGAAGGGAACGAATATATGGATAAACAATGACTTCACCAAAAGGGAAAAAAAGATACAAAAGTGGTTGCGAGAGGTAGCGAAACACGAGAGGAGATACGGCAGACAAGCGGAAGTAAGGTACATGAAAATCTGGTTGGAAGGGAGGTGGTGGAAATGGAACGAGGGGAAAGGAGATATCGAAAGAATGGGATTAGAGGATGGATGGAGGCAGCCATTTCGGAACGACCGGGGAGGACGGCGTTGAGGATGACAAATTGGAGGAAGAACGAAGAGAGAAGAGAGAAGACACAGCAGGGTTAAGGGAAGAGGCGGGAAAGAAAGAAGGCGTAAAGGGAAGTGGCGAAGTCAAAATATTATTATGGAATGTTGCAGGAATATTTAAAATTGGGGAAGCGTGGGGGTTTATAGAAGAAGCGGATATAGTCATTTTGCAAGAAACGTGGGTGGATAAAAAAGATGAGACGAACGCAAGGTCAAAAATGAGTGAGAAATTTAAGTGGATGTTCAAAGCAGCGCATAAGGAAGCAGGGGCTAAACGGGGAAGGGCGAAGGGAGGTCAAGCGGTCGGGATAAAAAAGAGTCGGGAAGGGAATTGGGAAATGAGGGAATGGGCATTTGGTCTAATATTGGGCAATGCTAAAATAAGGGGAAAAACCGCAATAATAACAATATATAATAATGTTGGTATACAAAAGATAGAAAAACTCTCGGGGAAATAAGAAGAGATAAGATATTAAACACGGAAGGAAGGAGAATGCTAAACCTGTGCGAAGAGGTGGGTTTGAAGGTATTGAACGAAAGAGTGAAAGGGGATAGGGAGGGCAAAGTGACATTCATAGGAGGGGGGGACGAATGTTGTGGGTCAGTGATAGACTACATAATAGTTGTGGATAGGGGTGGAAGGGATGAAATCAAATAGATGGAAGTGGTAGAGAGAATTGAGTCAGATCACCTACCAATATATGCGGTATGGGAAGAGGAAAACGTAGGAGAGGAAGAAGAAGAGGAGCGTGTACAAGAAAGCGATAGGTTATTCTGGAATGATGTAAAGGCAAAAAAGTTTATAGAAGAAATACAAAAAGAGAAAAAAATTGATAAAGGGAGGGAAGATTGGGAGGGGGTGAAAGAAAACATCTGGAGAGTGGCCGAGAAGGCGGGGTTAAGGAAAAAATGTAAAAAAACAAAGAGAGAGAGAAGGTTGCCAAGGTGCTTCAACGACGAATGCAAAAAGCAGAGAAGTGCGGTATAGGAAAAATTGACAGCGTTTACGAAACAAAGAAATGTGGATAAAAAACAAGAGCTAGAAAAAGAAAGGAGAAAACTAAAAAAACATACAGAGGGGCAAAAGAGGAATGGCGGCATAAAATTTGGGAGGAGGTCGGGGAGGCAAAGGACATGACAAAATGGTGGAAAGCAATTAATAAATTCAGGAATAAAGGAAGGGATACAATTGGTGGTAAAATAACCAAGAAAGAATGGAAAGAGCATTTTGAAAGACTACTGAATGGGGAAGAGAATCAAGAGAGAGAAATGGGCGTAAGGGAAGAAGAAGAAAGGGACTCGGAGAGAGAAGAGACAGAAATAAATGAGGCGGAAAGGGAAGAGAAAAGGGAATTTTACGAGGTGTTCAGTTTGCAAGAGTTGGATGGGCCTCTGAAGAAGATGAAAAACGGAAAGGCGGCGGGGGAAGACGGGATTAGTGGGGAGTTTTTGAAGTCACTACCAAGGGTACAAAGGGAAGAGCTGAGAGGGGCCTTAAACAAAATATGGTTATGAGGAGGAATAGCGAAGGGATGGGAAACAGCAACAATTGTGCCGATATATAAAGATGGAGAGAGGGACAAGGCGGAGAATTATAGGGGGGTATCACTATTAGATGTAGGATATAAGTTGCTAACAAAAATGATGACAGAGAGGCTAAACAAATGGATAGAGAGGAACAAAAAATTAAAAGAAAGTCAGGCAGGATTCCGGAAAGGCAGAGGAACAAGGGATCAGATATTTACTTTAAACGCGGTCATCAATAAACAATTAAAAGCGAAGGGAGGAAAGCTATATGTAGCGTTTGTCGATTTTAAGGTAGCTTTTGATCAAGTGTGTAGGGAAATAATGATCAGAAAATTAAAAGAGAAAGGAATAGAAGGGAAAATGCTGGAAACAATAAAGGAAATTTATAAGGATACAAGGGCAAAGGTGCAAACGAATGGAATAACTATGGAAAGTTTCAGAACAAAGATAGGGGTAAGGCAAGGATGCGCATTAAGTGCGGTTTTATTCGATATATAAGTAGATGATTTAGAGGATATGTGGAAAAGTAAAAATGAAGGAGGAGTGGTAGTGGAGAAGGAAAAAAATTTTGCAATAAAATATGCTGATGATGTGTCGGCGATAGCTGATACAGTTGAGGGTTTAAGCAGCATATTAAAGGACATGGAAAAATGGGCAGACAATAATAAAATGGAAATAAATGCGAAAAAAACAAAGATAATGATTTTTAGGAATGGGGGAAGAGGAAGGAAGAATGAAGAATGGGGGATTAAAGGGGACAAAATCCAGATAGTGAACGAGTTTAAATATTTAGGGTATTGGTTTACAAGCAGAAATTCAATTTGGGCACATGGTAAGAAGGTGGCCGGGAAAACGCAAAAGGCAGCAAATATGGTTTGGGGGATATGGAAGAGAGCGGGAAGACATATAATATAAGAGAGACTCTATTTATTAGAAACTATAGTAAAAGCAGGAGCCATGTACAGTGTAGAGATTTGGGGAATCGGGGAAATTGGGGCGTTCGAAAGAATACAGAACAGATACTGCAAAATAGCGCTAGGAGTAAGTAAAACAACCCCGAATTATATTTGGGGAAGGGAGCTGGGTGTGCCAACAATGGCCTATTTGATAAGGGAAAGAGTGTTTAGGTACATAAGAGAGGTGCTGGACGATTCAAGGTGGCCAAAAATCTGTTTGATGGAGGAGGTAAGGGCAATTGCCAATGGAATGCCATCAAAGTGGGGAAAGAATTTGGAGAAAGTGTTACAGGATATGGGGATAGAGGACGTAATAACAATTATAAGAGAAAAAAGGGAAGAGGGTAAAATAGATGAAAAGATAAAAGAAGGTTTAGAATGCCTAAAAAAGAAAATTTTGGACGAAGAGAAGGAAAGAATAGGAAAATCGTCATATAATAGCAATATCGTGGAAAATGACGAAAGGCCAGAAGTATTGGGCGAAAGAGGGTGTGAAGGGTAGGGATAAAGAAATGTGGGCAAGATTAAAATGCGGAAATACATGGAGGGCGGGGAAGAAGGGGGAAAAAGACTGGAGATGCAGAATCTGCGAGAAAGAAAATGAAACAATGGAGCACCTGCTAATATGTGAAAAAGGATGGGAAATTGTAACGACGAAAGCGTAAAAGGAAGCTGAGGAGTGGGTGCAAGGAGTGGATAAGGTGGCGATAAAGGGGGAAATGACAAACATGTTGAGTGGAAAGATAAATATAGGGATATGCCAGTATTTTAGAGAAATAGAGGAAATATGTAAAAAAATGCGCAAGGAGGAAGAGGGAGTTGAAAGCGAGGGAGATGAGGAGTAAAGTGACAAAAAAAGAGCAAAGATATGCGGGGTAGAACATAGAATTAAGGTAGACGTAAGAAAAAGTTGTTTGAACAAAGCGAAAACTTTTTGTAAAAAACTTGTAAAGCAAGTTGTGCAAATAAAACTCGATTATTATTATTACATACATAAATTGAACAAATTAAATTGGTTTGCAAAATAAAGTTATTTCACATCTGCCTCAGAATTACTAGAACTCGGGGGAAAAAAACACGCTTTGAGTTCCCAGACCACGCGGAGATCAGCTGGTTGCAGCGTACACTATTGCCATTCCGTTACAGATGGTTGGGCCCGAGTTCGGTGTGGAATAAAATTATCATTTTTCGTAAGTCGATATCTCCGAAACTAATCGGTCAAAGTGTGCCATTTTTTTTAAATCATTCCCACAATAGTACTGCGTACACGGGTGTTTTTATTTTTTAATCCTAAAATCCGTTTAGAACCTATATCGAGAAATGCGAGCCAACTCCTATCGGTTTACTTGTTAGGTATAGGGATCGCATACAAACATACCCATATTCAATTGCAATTACCTCATGAACTAAACGGTGAATCGAATTGAATTTTTAGGCATCAGTCCATGAAGGTCATATCTACATCATACTTAGATTTCAGCCAATTCCTAAGATTTCACCAAAACTACAGAACGACCTTATACCAAATTCAATTGCCCATAGCATGATAAATAAATATTTAGGAAATAATTTAAGAAGGATACAATACTTTTCAAGATAAATCAGAAAAAAGACAACAAAAAATCAATACTTTTGTCACAAAAATCCAAAAGTCTCACAAAATTATGAAATTTATCATCAATTCAACGTTAATGTTGAATAAAATTTGAACGAGTGAATTTATCGTATGAAGATTGAGGACCTTTTTGCAGAGCGTTAAATTTTCTGTAAAAGATGTTTTTATGCGTTTCCGGGTGTTTACCCGTACGTGAGTTATAAAGCTGAGAAGCGGCAAACAAAACTTTTGCCATGTTACATGAATGGGAAATAGAAAAATCGCGATGAGGGACCTCTACATATTAAGTTAGTACGTGCTCGACGCTCCGCATTGGAAAAAAATGATTTTTTGTATGCTGCAGTAGAGACATAAAAAATGACGTCCGCGAAAACTCGGCAGGCCTTACCGGCAAAATACAATAGTAATTAATTCACGAAATTAATGCATTTAACCCGCACCATATAGGGAATCCGTGCGGATCGAACTGTGGAACAAACATAATAATAGTTCCCGATTAGGTCAGAGCTATGCGAAAAGCGATGAATAACAAGAAAACTGTCGCGGTCACGTACACTGCCGGCCAAAAGTATGGATACACCTTGAAAAATTTTGCGCTGCACTAAAAGTATGATATCTCTGTGAAAAAAAAGAAATCCGGATTTCTAAGGCGGCATTTTAAAAGGGACAGATGAAAAAAATTTCGATATTTTTTAGACCCGGGGCGCCAATTTGAAAATGGCCATTTTTTGACTTTTTTGGCTGTTTAAAATCGGCTGTACGTCTTCAAGACATTTTTTTGGCACTTTTGTTTCAAAGAACCTTAAAAGATAGAGCAATAACTATAGTTTCCTTTTTTAGAAAGTTTCGTACGATTTTTTTTTCACCGAGTTATCGAATTTTTTTCTCAAACAGACAATTTTGAAAATATGCTGGTGAAATGAGAAACTTTGAGGTTTAGAGAAAATTGCCAGAAGGAAAAAAAGTTGCGTTACATCGTAATGAATCGAGCAGAGTTTTTTCAAAGTTTTTTTTTATTAATTTTTTGCTCCAACATTGAATAAATTTTGTTTTTTCAATTTTTTTCTCAACTTTTAACCGCACAAAACCTCCACCTCTTACCTCTTACCTCATCTAAACACAAGGAGCGGAAATAAAGCTTCTTGCCTTTGTTTACATTTTACCTTTGTGGAGCGTAAAAAAGATTATATTTCTCGCGAGTCGATATTCTATTTCTCTCGTGTTCTTTTTCTCACTCTCTTTTTCGCTCGTCGTTTTTGTTTACGTTTTTGATTGTTTGGAATAATGTGACGAGTGTCGCGCTGACAAAGCCAGTTAGTTGTGCGAAAACTTCGAACTCGAACACGTGTGGTCTACAATCGACACATTTTTACGCAAATTTTTTTTTTTCTTAACGGATCAAAATGCCACGGCAAAAAGAAATTCCACTGTTTAAGAGAGGGGCTATTGTCGCGTTGCGCGATAAGGGATTGTCGTACAGAGAAATTGCCAGACAAACTCGCGTGTCTTTGAAAGGAGTGCAGACGACCATCGAGAGATTTAAGAAGTCCGAGACGTATTTCAATCGCAATCGTCCGGGTCGATCCAAAGTGACAACGTCCTCAGACGATAAAAATATCGCCGTTACCAGCAAGAAAAATCGTCCATTGACATCAACGGAAATCTGTGCCAAATTTAACGAACAAATATCTCAAAGTGAAACCTCGATATCACTCGATATCAACAAAGTGAAACCTCGATATCACTGACGACAGTGAAACGTCGTCTTAACAATGCTAGCCTCAGAGGCTGTGTCGCCGTGAGAAAACCTTTGTTGCGTCCGGCGAACAAAAAAAACGATACGCATGGGCCCTGGAACACAAAAAGTGGACGATTAATCAGTGGAGAAATGTACTCTGGACGGACGAGTCAAAATTTTTAATCTTCGGCAGTCGTCGACGCATTTTTGTTCGAAGAAATCCTTCGGAAAAAATGGCACCACAGTGTTTGATACCAACTGTCAAGCATGGCGGTGGCTCCGTTATGGTGTGGGGTTTCTTCTCCGGTCATGGTGTCGGAGACTTTGTGAAAGTTGACGGCATAATGAGAAAAGAAGAATATTAAGAAATTCTCATTAATCATGCGATTCCATCGGGGCTAAGAACGATTGTACGTGGTTTTACCACGCAACAAGACAATGATCCGAAACACAGTTCCCGTCTCTGTCGAGAATATTTGGAGATCGAGGCAAAGAAAAAAAATCGTGAATATGGTGTGGCCGCCACAATCACCCGACCTAAACCCCATCGACATTCTCTGGGAAAAGCTCGATCGAAAGATACGAATGACCTGTCCTACATCGGCCGAAGATCTGCGGCAGAAACTGCAAGCTGCGTGGAGATCCCTCAGCTCAGCTCAGCTGAATTCATTAATCGATCGGATGCCACGAATCGTTGATGCAGTGCTGAAAGCCAGAGGTGGGTTTTTCAACGAAAAGGGCTTTTAGATGAAGTAAGAAGTAAGAGGTAGATGTTTTGTGCAGCTAAAAATTAAGAAAAAAAATGAAAAACAAAATTTTTTTATTCAATGTTGAAGCGAAAAATCTTGAAAAAAAAATTTGAAAAAATTCTGCTCGATTCAATACGATGTAACGCAACTTTTTTTCCTTTTGGCAATTTTCTCTAAACCTCAAAGTTTCTCATTTCAGCAGCATCTTTTCAAAATTGTCTATTTGAGAAAAAAATGCGATAACTCGGTGAAATAAAATCGTACGAGACTTTCTAAAAAAGAAAACTATAGCTATTGCTCTAGCTTTTAAGGTTCTTTGAAAAAAATGCCAACAAAAATGTCCTGAAGACGTGCAGCCGATTTTAAACAGCCAAAAAAAGCCAAAAACGGCCATTTTCAAAATGGCGCCCCGGGTAAAAAAAATCGAAATTTTTGTTTCCAAAACGCAAAGTGAAGCTTCATTTGTCCCTTTTAAAATGCCGCCTTGGAAATCCGGTTATCTTTTTTTTTTACAGAGATATCAAACTTTTAGTCTGGCGCGAAGTTTTTCTAGTTGTATCCATACTTTTGGCCCGCAGCATATGTTCCATAAAAAATATAGGTTACGGAAAATTTCGCGCAGATATAATCGATTCAATCGACTTAATTTTGCGTTCGCTAGTCACGTCTGCCATCTCTCTCGTTACAATATGCACATTACACACACACTACAACACACGATTATACATACGGTAAACAAACACATGCCTGACATGAATCGCAAGCGCCTGAATACAGCGTTGCCACGGATGTTGCCAGAATTATGAAATGGCGGCCTGTGACAACTCAAGTAAAATCTGTTTGCAATTTTACTTTACTTTTCATACTATAATACAAACAGTTATCACTTGCACTTCTCAAATAATTATTTTCTGTATGATGTTTATTGTTACCCAAATACATTATGTTTTGCTTTTCAGATTCGATAATTTATCGATTTTCTGTTGACTAATCAATCCGCAAGTACTACCTTAATATAAAGGGCTAAAATTTGGTCAGCATTCATTTTTCGTTATTCTCAACAACATCTTTAACAAAAATATTTAAAAAAAAAAATTCAATTTTTTTGGGCCAGTTTAGAGTATATGTATGGCCCCATGAAAAAAATTACAACTGGTTCGACACTGGCACAGTACTGTCAAGGGAACGTTGCGAGGTCGATGTCACCGATTTCGTTGAAATTTGGCATGCTTCTAGAATGGGTAAAAATAGGCGACACGTATTTTTTTTAATCGGCGGAACCCGATGTTTAAGGGTTGAAAAGCACCCTCGAAAATTGGGGTGTTTTTCGTTTTTCGTCGATAACGTTTTAACGGTACGAGATATAAAAAAACTTCAAATTGCAACAATGTTTATTTTTTCGTGTACTATACATTTGAGATGAGAACGATGCAGACAGCAACAAATTTCATATTGTTTATTGCAAAAATGCAATTTTTTCAACCGTATCTCCGAGAATTTTTAATAGATTCGGATGTAAATTTACATACATGTAGAGAATGGAAAAGTGCGGATACGGATTTTTTCTTTTTCCGATATCTCACAATTAAGGGGTCGAAATTGCCCGTCGATATTTTTTCCGAGAGCATCGTATAATCAGCTAGCCATTTGGCATTTCGGTCTAAATTCACGTCGATACATGCTCGTGTTATGACGCAATTGCATATTTGGAACATTCCAACCCCCCCCCCCCCCCCAACGGACCCTTCTCGAAAGGCAAACGTTCGAAGGTCTTACCGTGCGGCATGGACGAAAATTTGTAGAAATAAAAATGGGTTACAAAGAAAGTACAATCAGTCAAAATAGTCGATACACATTTCTCGTTTTCGAAATAAAAATAAAGTTCGAAGGGAAAAAATGTTGTATTCTTCGACTACTAGAGGTTCATGATGATAATGATGAGTACAGCAACAAATGGCGTGTTGTTTATTGCAATAATTCGTGAATTACTTGTGAAAAATCACTCTTCAGTTTCCCACTCATATGGGCAGAGTCAAGGCTCGAAATCACGGATTGACTTCGTGCTTCGGAAAGCAACTGGATTACAATTGCATATTTACGAAGACATTCCACTCTGCTCACCGTATCGAAGGCAGAGATTACAGCGTTTTTGGGTTGCCCCTGCAACTCATGAACAAAATGATGCAAACATTTCTATCAGCTTATAACGCAGCAAATTTAATCTTTATCTTTAAATTTAATTTCACAAATAGCAGAACCAATGAACGAAAGAAATAAATCTTCGCAAAGAGCGACTACAGTGCAAAAAGCGGCTCTCATGATAACCTTGAAATCGCCTTATTAAAGATTAATAACAGTTCGGGTAATAGCGTGTGTCACCGTAATTTTTTTCGTGTGTATTTATCAATTGGGTTTCAAGTCATATAAATTCACCAACGATCATTATTGCTGCAGTTACGACGGAGAAGCCAGCCATAAATTTTGAGTTCGTAATACAAATAAAATAGTACGTTAATCCAGTGAATGTTATTCAACTTATCCATAGCGATAAGTGCTATGAATTTGCCTCGCACTCCAATCACCGAACAGGAAAAACAATTCAGTAAGGATCTAGAAAACATGATCATTGAAGCGATGGATCAACCTATGAAAATGGAAGTCGAAACTGGTTTGGATTTTCTGTCACCAAATGAAATTCATGAAGCAGCCGCAATAGAAGATGACAGTGAAGGAGATTGGCACGGACAACGATCCGTGCCAATGTATGTACCCAACATACAGGTAAATATATTGCACCAGTTTCATTAGTTCTGTAGACAATTAGTCCATATGATAATTAGTAATTCCTGCAGGTACGACTGGAATGATACAGCCCCTTGATGTTCATGGCTTCTGTGTATGGAAAAACTTCGTCAAACACTTTTCTGACGCAGTATTATTATACAATTACGAGGTGAATCTGCATTTGAGAGACAATATTGTTAAATTACAATCTCTTACACACAGTTTTCTTCTTCACGGTTTACAAACCTTTTCAAATATGCGTGGTACAAAAGCGGGTACGAAAAAGAAAGACCACCAAACGTCGAAAATCCAGTAGAATTTTGCTTTTCACAAAATGTACCGACATGTGATATATGCGGCGAAGCAGCTATTATCACTCGTGCGTGGTGTAAGAAATCTCTTAGTTTCAAACACTTTTATCATGACTATCATTATTGTAATAAGTATAATCCATAAAAAACATAGAGTTTAAACGTTTCCTAAATGAGTAAGCGTGAGAACACTTTTCCGATTGTGTTGTAATCTTCAGAGGCAGTACGTTGGGGGGGGGGGAGAATTTCTTCGTAAATATACAATTGTAATCCAGTTGCTTCCCGAAGCACGAAGTCAGTCGGTGATTGCGATCCTTGCCTCTGCCCACACTAGTGGAAAACTGAAGAGTGATTTTTCACAAGTAATTCACGAATTATTGCAATAAACAACACGCCATTTATTGCTGTACTCATCATTATCATCATGAACGTCTAGTAATCGAAGAATACAACATTTTTTCCCTTCGAACTTTATTTTTATTTCGGCCCGTTCACGAGCTATAGAAAGAACGAAGTTTTTAAGGGTGCATTGACCCCTTAAGAGTGTCGTTCCACCAAAACCAGAAAATGTGTATCGACTATTTTGTGTGCCTGTAAAGCGGTAGCATTTATTAGATGTGCATGGTGCCGCAATAATCTGTGCTTTCAGTGTTTCTATGATAATTATCAGCCGGAATTTTGTACACCTTTTAAAACTAGCGCCACCGAATAAATGACTTCGCGCAATAAATTAAATAGTGAGCGAATACTGTGTTGTAATTAATTATTTCCTGACCATTTATTCTAGCGTTAAAATTGATTTTTTTGTTTGTGATCATCATTTTATTGAAACGAACTACACAGTATCGAATACATACAACTACACAGTACTACACACACGAACGTGTGAGACATTTTTTTTTAAAGAAATAAATAAAAGTTCCGAGCGGGATTCGAACTCCGGTCGTCTGAGTTGCCAACCGAGCGCATTGCTGCTGCGCCACACTCATACGCTTGGCGATATGCATAATTTACGGGGATAAGAGCGGCGCATGAAACTGTGGCCTCGTTTTTCTCAAAAACCAGGGCGCATTAGAAAGAATCCCTTTGGTGTGGTACTCTGAGGGAGTGCCCTCACAATATAGCTGAGACCCATCAAAATCCGTTTGTATCATACTTGGCACTCCCCTTGTGAGTATAGTCTAGACAATAACATATGTATACATTTATTTAAATCTTGGTTCGTTGCTAACGCTCCAACGTCCTTAACAGTTGAAATAGCCCGTCGTCTTACATATATACCCAGAAGTTAAAAATATATAGACCAGATGTCACTCATGATCAGTAATGCAATCCAAGAAAAGGTTTCATATGACAAAACGTCCGCTCATTGTCGGTGCACGCGATCAATTGTTGCTAACTGTCGAAAAGTACGGGATCTTTATATTATACTATATTTGCATAATGCGAAATTTCATCCTTAAGACGGAATAACATGTCTATAGTCAACGTCTAATTATCAGAGAAATACGCATTTTCACATTCGACCCACTGCATTTTGTGGAAAAATAAGGCACAAAAGTTCCGGTAACGGACGTTTAGGTATATGTCGATAATTGTGACAAATGATGATATGCCTCCTTGCGCAGCTTTAATGTTACGTACACCCTGCAAGGGCAGCACCGCATGGTGAATAGCGGTGTCACGCCGGTAAAAACGAACAGAGTACCACCGCAATCCTCTTCATCGTTAGAATGGAACACAAAAGAATTTGATTTGAATATGATTATTATTGAAAATGGGAATTAGGAATTGGAAAAATATTGGTTGCATTTCAGCCTCGCAAACTTCAGCCCCATCAGCAGACAAAAGGCAGAAACTTATTAGCGTGCGTTATTTCGTCAACACTTTTTAGTTCATAATTCGCAAGTTTTATTAGGGTTAATGAATCCACAAAAGAAAAGATTATTTTGGATTACCAATCACATATTAGCGGGAATCGCAATGTTGAAATCCGAGTTGTACTTCCGTCACGATCGTACGTTCACTGGAATTTTAGCCCAGCGTTTATAGAGGTTGGAGCGTTAGGCACGATCCAAGATTAAATTTTGTTTCAAATTATATGTTATTGTCTAGACTATACTGAGTCTTTACGATACAAAAAATCACCACAAATACCAGAAATATAAAATAGTTCAATGTATGTAATCTTACGTGCGGTTAGATGGATAAGACTTTCATGCTACACGTGATGTAAATTTTTTTTTTTTGCTATTTAGTACCACTATAAACCATTTCTAACAACGGATTAACGCTTACTAAACCTTTATAAACATTTAGAGAAAAAAACCATCTTGCCCACCGTAAACCATATATAAACCATATACATTCAATATGAAAGTTTACAAATCTTGGCTGGCAAATGAAGAGCATTGCTGCCAACCTCAATGTCCGCGAAATTGCCGTATCTCGGCAACGCATAATATTAATAAATGGTAATAATAAATAACCTCGTGACATAAATATAAATATGCATAATTAAGGAGCTGGCGAACAGAACCTGACTTGTCCATGAATTACTTTTTTTACAGGAGAGGTCAAAAACCAAAATAACCGAACATAAATATGCTCGAATTTTTAAGCTTAAATATATTGAGGCTCTATCAAAATGTAAACTTGGACCTGGCTTTAGTTTAATCATAACACTATCATGTCTTTATTTTCAGTTTGGACAAGTCCGGTTATGAATGAGAATGGTGGACAACTCCGCTTTTGAATGAAAATCTTATGGACATATCGACGCTGCTTACGAAAAGTCGCACGATTAAAAGTTCTCACGAACACTAGCAAGATTATGCTTTCGCCACGGAAACTAGCACATTTCCATATTCACTGCGAAAACCAGCATGTTTCGGCTTTCGCCGCGAAAACTAGCATGTTTCCATATTCACCACGAAAACCAACATGTTTCGGTGTTCGCCGCGAAAACTAGCATGTTTCGGCTGTCACCGCGAAAACTAGCTTGTTTGATTTTCACTGTAAAAACTAGTGCAAAAAGAGTAAATTTAAAGCCTTAAGGATCCCATCGCTCGTACAATCTAACCAAAAAGAGTTTTGGTGGAGAATTTAAAGTCCACCATGCTCAAGTAAAAATCTGGAAAAATAAACCATCAGTATTTTAGTGAATAGGATAATTTTTGGCTTTCTGACCTTTTGATTTTATACTCGTTGCTTTTATTATCATTTTGATAATAATTATCAATTAAAATCGATTGTAGTAATTTTTATAAAAAAAATAATAACATCGAAATTGTAAATATAATTAAATATTTATTGTGACTTTCTATTTAAAAAATAACGTTATTGAAAATATCATTGAACAAATTTACTGTAATCTTACAGATAGTTATCGTCGAATATGCATGAAAAATCTTGCTGATGGTCAATTGGAATTAAACCTCTGTCAAGCTCGACCTGTAAATCTTTTTTTTTTCCTTGATGCAAGAGGCAATTTTTTATCTGACGTCTGTTTTAATTGGAACATTCGAACATCATCCATGTTTTTGTTTTTTTTTTAAAGATTTTCATTTCTCGTTCTTCTTGGTCAAAATCATATTTCACCCTTTAACGGCCACGCCTATTCCTGGATGGCTCAAAATCATTTCCTCGGGTAGCATAGCTAAAAAAGGGTTAAATATGAATATCCAACCATAATTTCGTCGATAAGGGCCTAGAAAGTCGAACTATTATTCTAATTCAATAAAAAATGTCTAAGCTTAGTTCGTCCGGCCAAGCTTCCTTTACACAATTCTATCGGAAAATATTTCAAGAATGTCCATTTACTTACTTTTTTGGACAAAAAACGGACAGCAGATCAAATGCTGGGGCAAGCGACGTAAATTTTTACGTCATCCCAGGTAGCAATTTTCAAACAGTCGTCCAGAAGTTGTCTAAATGGCTACCAAACGTCCGCTTGGAAGCTACCTATAAGTTACCATGTGTCCAACAGTTATCTTTTTGGATGGTTGTTAACTTTAAGACAACTTCCAGGCGGACATTCAGTACCCACTTAGCCGACTTTTGGACAACTTTTTAAAAATTGCTACTTGAGATATTAACATAATTTATATGTTTACGTTTGAATTTCAAGCTATCCCGGCATTTGTAGCTGCATCTAGCATAGACCCAGGTAGCAAAATATTATCTATATCGCATCCGAAAAATATCACGAAACGGATATGGATAACTTTTTGGTTGCCCAAAAAAACGCCGTTTTGTACTACAAAACGTATCACTTATGTCCGCTTGGCAGACAACTTATTTGTGTGCGATAGTTAACTATACGGCAACTTTTAATGGTTACAAAAGGTTAACTCTTTTCGGTTTTCGGTACGTTAGCGCAACGTCATCAAATCGATATATCTGAAAGATATCTTCTTAAAGGCACAAAAATGCCAAAACACCACTGCCATTTAAAAGTCGTCCAATAGGCATCCGAACGAGGTTAACAAAACGACATCTAAACGGTATCGAAGAGTACTATCGAAAAGATATTTATTTATTGGCGATATATATGTACAACAATATCCTATCCATTTCTTTACAAAAATTAACTTATTAATAGTCTAGAATATTTAATATAGCCCAATAATCTAGACTGTTAATAAGTTAATTTTTATAATGAAGAAATTGATAAGATATTGTTGTGTCAGTTTCGAAATGGGCTAGGTCATTATAAATAAAACATCGATTAAATCATTATAACTGAAATGTAATTTAATATTATAACGGTACAGTCGTTATTAGACTTCTCTCCCGTTGGAGTCACGTCTTTTGGTGATTGCCATGCTGCAAACGATTCTGTGAATAACCTCAAAAGCAGACGTACGCTTTTAGAATAAAATGACAGTACATTAAACACATACTACTGTGTCCAAAAAATAAGGTGACATTGTATTTATTTCGAAAATTCTTTATTTTTCCAAATCAATTTCATCCCCTTCAAAGTAATCCCCTCCCGATGCAATGCACTTATGCCAACGGATTTTCCAATCTTCGAAACACTGATTGTAGTCACTTTCCGGGATGGCCTTCAGTTCCGTCTTCGCTGCGGCTTGAATCTCCTCTATCGTATCAAAACGGTGTCCCCGGAGCGATCTTTTGAGCTTGCTGAACAGCCAGAAGTCGCACGGCGCCAGATCAGGTGAATACGGTGGTTACGGAACGAGATGGGTTGAGTTTTTGGCGAAATGATCACGAATTACGAGTGCAGTATGGGATGGTGCATTATCGTGGTGTAAAAACCAAGAATTGTCTTTCCACAATTCAACTCACTTTTAGGAGCTCACAAAACGACGCGTATCTCAAACACTAATGAATATTTTGACATGTAAATTTGACATAGATGTCACTGACAGTACTACCAAACTAAACAAAAAAATAATTCTCCAAATTCTTCGACGCGCGCAGTTTAAATTCAAATGTCACCTTATTTTTTGAACACAGTAGTATATGTACTCACAGAGGCAAAAAGAACAGTAGCATAAAAGGCACTTACGTATATATCTTTCAACACCTTTATTTTTTGAACTACTTGTTGTTACACACAATTTTTTGCCGGTGAAATGAAATGTGACATGCTACATTCGCACTATGATGAAAGTGATCCGTTGGATGTGATCTTTAGGACAACATTTGGATGACTTTTTACTATTTCCCGCCAATACCAAATATTTTAAAAGACAGCATATTACCGATATCTGAAAGATGTCATGAAAAAGACGTCTTATGTAATTCGTCTTTATGATATCCTTTGGATAACGTCGAACTAGATCCAATAGATAACAGTAAATAGGAAACTCTTTGATAACTTTAAAAAGTCATCAATTGGATAATATTTTAGGATGCCTTTTAGACATTAGTTTTCATCACCGAAAGATATCATAAAAAATATAACTTTACGGCAGAATTGTACGGGATGTCATTTGAAAGATGTCGAATAGTTATCTTACGGTCATGTCTTAAAGATAACCTGACAACGGTAACTTATCGACGTCAATTGGACATTGATGCTGCCTGGGGATTGATGGAACTGTGAAGTAGCTTGTCCGCTATAGCGTCCTTACGCTTTTACCGACGGGGTCAAAGGGTTAACGTGGATTGTATTGACGTAAGGTTGAATGGATATTTCCCGAATACTTGCAATTTTAATTGAAGTCCAATTAAAAATGTTTGAGAGGTCTAAAAAAATCGTAAATTTCCGATTGCGGTCAAAGGAATTGAAGTAAAAAATAGAGGCAAGAAAAAAGAACAGAAAAAAAGTCAAAGGTGCCAGTTTTCGTGGCGAAAACCGAAACTTGCTGGTTTTCGTGTTGGAAGCCAAAACATGCTAGTTTTCGCGATGATATCAAACGTGCTTGTTTTCGTAAGAATTCTGAAACATGCTACTTTTCGTAGGCAGCGTCGATATCTGGTTATGCAATAAAATAGATTCTTTGAATTGAATATAAATTTGTTTTTTTATTAGCAATTTAATAATCCTACACAAACCCTTCCTTGTCAGGCTCACAACAATCGCATTCAATGTCATCATCGTCATCACCGTGGTCATCTGTTACTAATTTTTCATCCAGCCAGCCATGGACAAGTCAGTTTCTACTTGAAAAGGCAGTTAAAAAAATTTGAGGTGTTTAGAGCCGGATTTGATGCAAAATATTTTGAGACCTAATAAAGATGGGCTTGAAGAACACGGAAAAAAATTGGCGTAATGCGGACAAGCCCGGCTTTCTTCGCCAGATCCTCAATTTTAAATCACTCCAAAATTCATTCTGAGTTGTACAAAATATTCGCTGACGCAGTTTTTTCGTAATAATCACCGATAATGTTATACTTTTGCAAGTTTTTCTTATTTACGTAATAAAGATATAAATATGCATCATTTGCCCTTCAACGATATATTTTATGAAAAATTCGAATCTACAGAATTAATGTATACCTCGTATGCATTTTGGTGAGGTTGATTGACAAAAAAAGTTCATAAACCGTAATTTGCCTCAACTGGACCGCTCCAACTTCCTTGAGGCCTAAGGCCACAGTAACGGGCATAAGATCATGTGGGCGAATTTAACAAATTTTTTTCGTATGAAGAAGTGATTCACTCATAAAATTAATTACACATCTATTTATTATGAATATCAAGCTGTTAGAAAATATATATATATTTTTTTCGATGTACAAAGTGACCGACTACTCAAAACAGCCTTTTCCAATTGGCGTGACAAATAACTTTAACAATTTTCACTCGATTTACTCCAAATTCAAAAGTTATGTTCCTAATTGCATTTCGCAGAGAAGTACGTACGGAATTTCTGATTAATCGAAAAGTTTTCATTTTATAAGCAGTATATGAGCAGTTATAACGAAATTTTTCACTGAAAATTCATTTCTTAAGTTCAAATACCTACAACTTTTGAATAAAACAATATTTTTTTTATTTCCGTACGTACTTCTCTAGGTATTTTTACGAGGAGAATTTTTGTTGTTTGTTCTAGATAAAAAATTGTGGATGCTAAATATCACGCCGCGGAGCACCAAAAAAAAAGATAAAAAAGTAAGTAAAAGTAGTCGGCCATTTTGTACATAAAAAATATATATATATATTTTTTCTAACAGCTTGATATTCATACTAAATAGATGTGTAATTAATTTTATGAATAAATAAATTTTTCGTACGGAAAAAAATCTTAAATTCGCACATGATTTTATACCCGTAACTGAGGCCTAAGGCCTTAACTGGGAGTATGTTTGCCCGCAAAACCGATCCTAACGAAGAGTGAGTAGTCCGGTGCAGAGAAAAATTCAAGGATTGTACCAATCGAGGAACAAGAGTGAGAAAGACATGACGAGCAGGAAGAACAGTATCCACACTCTAAGGCCAGCATTCCTCTGTATGGCTTGACGAATTTGTTCGTTGGCTTTTTTCACGTTTTCCGTAGACCCAACGACGGTCGTCATGAGTCTGTCCAAATCCTTGTCCTGATCCAGCACCTTCTCCGTAAATATCTCCTGCAATTCGGCAATGTGAACGACCTTGCTCTCAATCTGTTTCACTTCCTCCGTTATGGTGTTGAGCTCATTGTACAACTGTTCATTCTCGGACTCGAACATTTGCACGTCCTCTGCGGACAATTCCTCGTCATAGCTCAGGGCGTTGACGTCGCCGTTGATCTCTTGAACTTTCAGGGGACTTGAGTCCGTGGAATTGCCATTGTGCTCTTTGGTTTCGACGCACAAATCGTTGGGAGTGTTAAGCCGCGCGATGTCGCGCTGCCTCGACGGCGCTTCTTCGTTTCCCCTACGGTCGAGCTCCAGTTTCGCCAATTTTCGCGTTTCCATAGCTCTCTTCACTCTGATGGCC
Source organism: Ophion obscuratus (assembly GCA_964007375.1). Taxonomy (NCBI): domain Eukaryota; kingdom Metazoa; phylum Arthropoda; class Insecta; order Hymenoptera; family Ichneumonidae; genus Ophion; species Ophion obscuratus. Next base: position 37,528,352 of record OZ023319.1, on the reverse strand, counting down.
TTTTGCTCCGAGTATATCTTGCAGACGCTCTTCAGGTATTCCTCAACGAGGAACAGCGTGATCTCGCGATGTTCGAGGCACTGCGCGGTTATTTCTTCGCCCGCAACGTCGCGCTTCAATTCCTTGATCAGTTGGGAACAGGCGGTCATTATCCTTTGGGCACCCTGGTCCAATTGGTCTCTCTCGTCGTCGGTCATGCGTCCTTTGATCGCCATATGATTGGAAAAGTTCAAATACGCTGAACGCTTCTCCAGCAAAAACTCGCGCATCTTGAATATTTGCGTTACCACCGCTCGAGCCTTTTTGCAGAACGACGATTGCTCACGGGCTCTTCTGCTCGGCGACTTGACGTCATCCTCGTTCAGATCCCTCTTTCGCAAACTCACAGTCTTTACGCTCGCTCTGAACAACGTGCTAACGTCCATGTTCTCACTGGGATTTTGCTCTTTTTTCGGCTTGTATCTGGAAGTTTCACAAGAGAATGTAGAAATGCGTACCGTACGACAAAGAGGACTGCGTTGTTAAGAGGAGGTACCTGGGTAAACTGCGAGAAAAACAGGTAAATTTCGGTAATTGTCATCTCAAAAACTAATGTTTCGATTGGATCCGGGTTTTTTTTGTTGGAAAATATGTGCATTGAGGTATGTTTAGGAATTCTTTAGATAAATTCGTTGACTGGAAGCGATTCAAATGCGATTATCTCGAAACATAGTTTTCAAAGTCGGTGCCAGATGTATCTCGAAAACGGCTTGTCCGATTTTGTCCAAATTTGGATACGATAACGAGAAACTATTCTTCGATAGTTTTTCTCGTTCGCTACGTACGGATTTTTCATTGGATTGCGCCATTGCTTTTTTATGCAATGTGTATACAGTCCAAAATCGTCGGAAATTGCGAACGAAAAACGAATGTTAAATTAAAACAATCGCAATTCCGTCAAAAATGAAAATATGAAGAAAAAAATCCTAGGTGGCGAACGAGAAAAACTTACGGAGAATATTGAATCCAAATTTGGACTAAATCAGGATTTCGAGATACATTTGGCACCGACTTTGAAAACTATGTTTCGAGATAATCGCTTCCAGACAACGAGTTTATTTTAAAAAATTCCTAAACATACCTCAATGTACATATTTTCCAATAAAAAAAAACCCGGATCCAATCGAAACATTAGTTTTTGAGATAAAAATTCCCGAAGTTTACCTTTTTTTCTCGCCGTTTACTAAGGTACCTCCCTTTAAGGCGTCTGATCATTTTACAATTTTCGAAAAATTGATTTTTTCAAATTATATTTTTCGAAAGTATATATATCCAAAAGTATCATACTAAAATTTTATGAAGATCGGAGGAGTCTAACTGTATTTTTGTGTGACCATTACTTTATTACCTGAGCACGTTCATCTGCTCGTTAAAAACTTTAAACGCCTTTTTGTCGAAACAACGTTTTTCGACGGCTTGTTGATCACATCTTCGCAACTACTGAACCGATCCTAATGAAATTTTAACCACATATTCTTTACAGCTATTGCTATAACGCATAACGAGGATTTTTTTAAATTTTGATATTTACTTTCTTTTGCTAAAAGCAGTGAAAAAAACACGTTTTTTTCGAAAAATGTCCGCCATTTTGTTATTTTTGCATATATCAAAAATCGAATGATATGCCGTATAGCCATTAACATACTGAATCTAAAAACGTTTGATTTTTTGTTTCAGGCAATCCATCTCCGAGATTTCATCAACAGCACAGACCTACAATTTTTTTAGGACATTTTTTCCACTGCCATTTTCGTCTGTAAATAGTGACTCAAGGGGTAAGGCCACTGTAGAATTTTCAAAAGATCGATTTTTTTTTCGCTTAAACGATGCTTTATCATCATAAGAATAAGTTACTATTTGATTTATAGGAAGAAAATATTTTTTCTCCGACTTTGAGCGTATAACGTAAGCACACCTCTGGCACGGCCATAGAGTACCTAAAACTTTAAACGCATTTTTCTCGAAACAGCTTTTTTCCAATTGGCGTGAAAAATAACTTCAACAATTTTCACTCTATTTACTTCAAATTTAAAAATTATGTTCCTAATTGCATTTCGCAGAGAAATACGTACAGAATTTCTGATTAATCAAAAACTTTTCATTTTATGAGCAGTTTTATACGAAATTTTTCACTGAATATTCATTCAAATACCTACAACTTTTGAATAAAACAATATTTTTTAAATTCCGTATGTACTTCTCTAGGTATTCTAATGTAGATTGACGAGAATTTTAGTTTTTTGTTCTAGGTAAAAAATTGTGAATGCTTAATGTCACGCCACGGACCACCTAAAAAAAGATTACAAAAGAAAATATTAGTAGCCCGCCATTTTGTACATCGGAAAAAAAAGATTTTCTAACAGCTTGATATTCATGCTAAATAGATGTGTAATGTTAAGAGTGAATTACTTCTTCATACAAAAAAAAATTGTTAAATTCGCCCATGATTTTATACCCATTATTGTGGCCTAACCTCTTTAATGAATATTTTTTTTTTTTTTTATGTATTTCGAAAGTGCATTTATTTAGTGTAGCAACTTTTATATCAATATCTATAATGGAAACCTATATAAAAAATTAATGAAAATAGCCTTTTTTAGCATCTAAAGTGAGAAGACGCCTTAAATATATGCATGAAAAAACACAAACGGGATCTGCTACTCCGCTATGAGGTTGAAGTTTGCATTGAAGGAACGCAACGAATTAATATTTCTGTATTGCCTTTATTTATTTTGGTTGCCTAGAAAAACCCTTCAACCCTATTTTAAGATATTTGCTTAGCGATCTACAATATAAATCTATGAAGAAAAGATCTTCTATAACAATTTTTGAAAATGAAATTTTGACTTTTGTCGCATTCCATCTATGCAAATTTTAATACTATATTCCGCTCGCTTTGCTTCAAGCATTTGTTTCAATCCGACGGTGTCGCAATGGGTTATTGTGATAAAATTGATCCAACCGACAATGGTGGGTCTCTACGATGGATAATAATTTTGTAGATTCTAAATTTCTTACTGATTACCAGAAATAAACTATGCGACTTTCATCTGGATATTTCGAACCATCAAATCCCAGGGCTTTGGCGCTCACTGTGCTTGGAGTAAAGCAGCGTCGTGCTTGACCGATACTGGGAGCAGTCACCGCCTGGCCGTGTACCGGCTAGTGCACAAACTAGTGAGCTGAGGGCCACTATCTTCTGAGACCCTGGTATAGTTACTTATGTAAAAGTCTGTGTACCAGGAAATCGGAGGAGAATGGGGCCGTCTATACCGGTACAGATTTTTCACATTTTTCCCGTACCCACTGCAAGTGCAGCTCAGCGTAACTTAAGGTAGAACAAGCGCGCTCTCTTTATTTCTATACATTTTATTAAAATTTTAACCAGACATTGCTCATATCATTATGCATGCTTGAGTGAAATTTCAGAACAGTGGACTATTTAGATTGGGAGATAATGGGTTTTAACATTGCAACTTTTAACACTGCAGGGTCTGCATGGAAATTTAGACAGAATAATTTTCCGTAAAACATATTTATCCCCTATAATAAGAAGACTATGGCAATACCGCATCGTTCTGTGTATTCAATGGCATAAGTTTGCGTGGCATATTGAAAATAATACTGCAACACAAATTTTCATTTGGAAGCAATTTTTAATCTAACAAAGTTTTCAATTAGTTATGAATTAGTTATAAAAACCAACCCTTTAATTTGTTAATGATGATAACATAAACAATATAAAATATTAATATTTGTAATGCAAATCTTTTTTTATGATAAAAGTTTTTAACTTTAGGAACACGAAAATGATTTTTTTTAAAATATTCTGCGGTGTTGCCATATGTCTTCTTACTATAGGGGACAAATATTTTTTACGGAGAATTATTCTGTCTTTACTGAACGTTTTTAGCAAAACTGAATAGTAAAGGCAATCCAAACTTTTTTCACTTGATCCCTAACTAGTTTGCTACCTAAACGTAATTTTTTTCAAAATTTATAAACAGAAAAAGGTTCAACTGAGGTGGGTTATACGTAAAAACCCGTAAAGCTATAAGTTGGGGGTCAAAAATAAAATGTTTGCATTAAGTTAATCTTCTACGGAATATACGGATTATTTCGTATAGTGCAATACGCGTTGGCAAGTAAAAACTCACAGGGAATCCCAAGATTAACGCATTCACTGTGCTACAAGCTAGTGACACAATCCGTTGTTTTGTTATTAGTAGTTAATAACGGTGAATCCACATTTAGGTGAGATGAAGTTGAATGTTGATGAGATAAAACGAAGAACGCGTGCTTCTCAAAGTGCTGAACTTATCGAAACACATCACGATTCGTTAGCTGAGATTATTCAAAATACCGTATTATACAACGATTCAAAGCTGTCCACTAATATTTTTATTACGAATGTGCTCATACGTTGAATGGTCCTCTTGAAAATATGGTTGTGAGGTTAGAATGTTGAATGTGACTGACAACACCACGGTCGTACCAGAGATTAGTAGGGAGATGTACAACGCTCCGCTTTTCGGCGTGCCTCGCAAATGGCGCTAAATCGCGGCGGCGAGTTCGGGAATATGATTTTGTGTGCATCGCCTCTGTCGAGGTTGCAGATTCCCTTGTAGCCGCGCGAAGGCGTGAGCACCGCTCAAGTCGATATCGCAGTCAGTGTGCACACGAATGGGCAGCTCGGCGGGGGAAAAATCTCTGCCCCTCGCTCACTCGACAGGCGAACGGAGCGAGGTTTTCCGTCCGATCGATCTCGACATGTGTGCGGCCGTACTGTGGATTGGAATATGCATTAAATGAATTTCAAAGAGAAAAACATGTATCGAGAAAATTGTTTTCTCTCCGTTGGCCGTTTATGCCGAGAATGCGGGTTAAAAAAATTAACGACGAACCGCGTTGAAAAATAAAACGCCGATACGACCGTGGAAGGTTCAAAAAGAAATCTCGAGCCTTTGCCGCGGTCGTTGCGGCGTTTTCTTTTCAACAGTAAACATTATGAATAATCGTGTATCATAAATGTTTTTCTATCCACAATGAGCGTCGTAGCTGAGTTGGCAGCGTGACGGATTGACGATACTTGCGGTCCGGGTTCGATCCCTGGCTAATCGACTTTTTCTAATCTATTTTTTTTCTTCATTTTATATTCAAAAAATGTCGAACTTACTCTCGCTTTAGCTATTCTCGCCTGACCAGGCATTATTTATGATATTTAATTCATATATGTATAATTTAAAAAAAGACATTGGCTACCGTGGACCGAACCCGCGTCGTTTGCACTCAGAGCCCGCACGCTGATATATCAACCGCAAGGCTCTTGTGACTGCAAACCTGCCTTACGTATACACACTTATCCAACATTAAAAAAAAAATCGCTGCATACCAATTACATATTGTTTTTATGACCCCAAAGTATTATTGAAGACAAATGAAAACGATTTTTCCAAATTTCTGAAGTGGTGTTATCCCTTGAAGAAAAGAAATTGATTTTTTGATTGTTGTAAATGTATATCCCCTCTTAAAGACTTTAAGGCGTCTGGCCACCTTGGCCGATCGAAAATGGGTATTTAAAAAAAAATAATAAACTCGAAAGTATGGGCCGGAATATTTTTATTTTTTACACAACGTCAGAAAGGGCTTTAAGAATAACGTTAATAAATTTCCGTTCAAAATATAAAAAAATGGCGCCGTTATGCACATTGCCGCAGAGGCCCTCTGCACGATACGCGCGTTCGTTGTCCCAGCTGTTACCCGGTCATGTCACATCTGCAAAAAAAATCAGCTCATCCGTGAGTAGTGTCGCTACAATGTAGCGTAGCGGTTTTTTTCTTGACCATTAAAAAAATTATGGTGAGCCGAAGAAAAAAATTTGTATTTTTCACCGAAATTATGGCTCACCATAATTTTTTTAATGGTCGAAAAGAACGGCTACGCTACATTGTAGCGACACTACTGACGAAGGAGCTGATTTTTTTTCAGATGTGATATGACCGCGTATCAGCTGGGACAACGACCGCGCGTATCGTGCGGAGGGCCTCCGCGGCAATGTGCATAACGGCGCCATTTTTTAATATTTTGAACGGAAATTTATTAACTTTATTCTTAAAGCCCTTTCTGACGTTGTGTAAAAAAATAAAAATATTCCAGCCCATACTTTCGAGTTTATTATTTTTTTTTAAATACCCATTTTCGATCGGCCAAGGTGGCCAGACGCCTTAAAGTCTTTGAGAGGGGATATACATTTACAACAATGAAAAAATCAATTTCTTTTCTTTAAGGGATAACACCATTTTAGAAATTTGGAAAAATCGTTTTCATTTGTCTTCAATAATACTTTGGGGCCATAAAAAAAATATGTAATTGGTATGCAGCGATTTTTTTTTAATGTTGGATAAGTGTGTATACGTAAGGCAGGTTTGCAGTCACAAGAGCCTTGCGGTTGATCTCAGCGTGCGGGCTCTGAGTGCAAACGATGCGGGTTCGATCCACGGTAGCCAATGTCTTTTTTTTAATTAAACATATATGAATTAAATATCATAAATAATGCCTGGTCAGGCGAGAATAGCTAAAGAGAGAGTAAGTTCGACATTTTTTGAATATAAAATGAAGAAAAAAAAATAGATTAAAAAAAGTCGATTAGCCAGGGATCGAACCCGGACCGCAAGCATCGTCAATCCGTCACGCTACCAACTCAGCCACGACGCTCATTGTGGATAGAAGAACATTTATGATACACACTTATTCATAATGTTTACTGTTGAAAAAAAACGTCGTAACGACCGCGGCAATGGCTCAAGATTTCTTTTTGAACCTTCCACGGTCGTTTCGGCGTTTTATTTTACAACGCGGTTCGTCGTTAATTTTTTTAACCCGCATTCTCGGCATAAACGGCCAACCGAAAGAAAACAATTTTCTCGATACATGGTTTTCTCTTTAAAATTCATTTAATGCATATTCCAATTCGAGGTACGGCCACACATATGTCGAGCTCGATCGGACAGAAAACCTCGCTCCGTTCGCCTGTCGAGTGAGCGAGGGGCAGAGACTTTTCCCCCACCGAGTTACCCATTCGTGTGCACGCTGCTGCGATATCGACTTGAGCGGTGCTCCCGACTCGCGCGGCTACAAGGGAATCTGCAACCTCGACGAGGCGATGCACACCAAATAATATTTCCGACCTCGCCGCCGCGATTTAGCGCCATTTGCGAGTCACGCCGAAAACAGAGATTAGTAGGGAGATGCACAACGCTCCCCTTTTCGGCGTGCCTCGTAAATGGCGCTAAATCGCGGCGGCGAGTTCGGGAGTATGATTTCGTGATCATCGCCTCTGTCGAGGTTGCAGATTCCCTTGTAGCCGCGCGAGTCCGTGATCACCGCTCAAGTCGATATCGCAGTCAGCGAGAACACGAATGGGTAGCTCGGTGGAGGAAAAGTCTCTGCCCCTCGCAAATCGCGCTCGCTCAACAAACGAACGGAGCGAGGTTTTCCGTCCGATCGAGCTCGACGTATATGTGTGGCCGTACTGCGGATTGGAATATCCATTAAATGAATTTCAAAGTGAAAAACATGTATCGAGATTATTGTTTTCTCTCGGTTGCCCGTTTATGCCGAAAATGCGGGTTAAAAAAATTAACGACGAACCGCGTTGAAAAATAAAACGCCGAAACAACCGTGGAAGGTTCAAAAATAAATCTTGAGCCTTTGCCGCGATCGTTTCCACATTTTTTTCAACAGTAAACATTGTGGATAAGGGTGTATCATAAATGTTTCTCTATCTGCAATGAGCGTTGTGGCTGAGTTGGCAGCGTGGCGGATTAACGATTTTACGGTCCGGGTTCAATCCCCGGTGAATCAACTTGTTTTTTTCTTCATTTTATATTCAGAAAATTTCGAACTTACTCTCGCTTTAGCTATTCTCGCCTGTTCAGGCATTATTTATGATATTTAATTCGTATATGCTTAATAAAAGAAACAAGACATTGCTACCGGGGATCAGTGCAGCCAGATCGCGCGTAAAAGTTACCCCCTCTCTAGGCTCTTACACGCCCATCACACAATCATAGTACCGCGTGTCCGTGAGCGAGCGGCGCTTGGACATTTCGTCGGAAAGAGCCGAGCACGGTCGAAGTTTCTCGACCGCGCCTTCGGCAGCTACACCAACACATGGACGCACGTTCATGTGCGACCAAGCCCAAACGAAGCTTCGAGGGGAAAAGCAATCTGAGCACGACTCACGCGTGACGTCACCCGACGTCAGGCGCGAGGCTTTTAGATGATTTCAATGCTTATTTGGCTCTTGATTCTCTGCGTTATTAATGTGTACAAAAAAATGTATCGCGCACTCCGATCGCTTATTTTTTTAGTTTATACGTTAATTTAAATATAATAATGAATCTAAATTACAACTTATTTATCTTATATAAAATTGTTTACGCTTTACTCACACCCGTCCTTATGCCAAATAAATAATAATTCATAAAAGTAGGCGGAAATATATTTATATTCGTATTATTATATTAATTCTCATACTTTCATCAAGCGATAAAGCATTATCCCCAAAAACAAGCCAATCATCCACTCGGCCGCGAATCGTAAATACCAGAAAGTGCACATATTCTACAAGCGATGAAATGGTCCGGTTGGTAGCGTTCCTGTCTTCGATCCACAGGGCCCCGATGCGCACATTTTTCTCCAAATTTTTCATAATTTCTCATATTTCAGTCATATTTAAGATTTTCGGAGAAAAAATGATTTCAAACAGATTCAAGTTCTGGTCCATTTCCCGAAAACACTTTTTTTTCACTGAAAATTCATGATTTCTCATTTTTTCCCGGAAATTTCTCTTTTTCCTATGACCTGAGTGAACAGCTGCGGAGATATTCGGAGAGAAGTTAAAGATGAAAAGAAATGAGATTTTCGTCAAAAAAACTGATTATTTTTTTTCCGAAAATTTTCCTTTTTCCTATTACCTGAGTGAACGGCTGCGAAGATATTCGGGGAAAATTTAAAGATGAAAAAAATGAGATTTTCGTAAAAAAAACTTGTTCTTATATTTTTTCGGAACTTTTTCTTTTTCCTATTGAGTGAAAGGCTGCGGAGATATTCGGAGAAAAGTTATAGATGAAAAAAATGAGATTTTCGTAAAAAAAACTTATTACATTTTTTATCCCTCATAATTCTGAGAAATAATGAATTTCCGAAATTTTTGCAAACATCATTTTCCTTAAGGGCTAACACCACTGGTAACACCACTAACGGCCTGCCACGAAACGTTTTAGTTAAATAATACTTGGGGTAATTATTAAGCATATATTGAAGTATATTGCAAAAAAATGTACGGGAAAATATTACAAACTGGCGACACTGCAGCAAATTCTTCCGAGGCATGTTGAACTTAAGGTGCTCTGAGGCATGTAGTATAACTTGTGCCAATTTTAATCTGGACGAAATAATTTTTTTAAATTAAATCTAGATGAATGAAATCTAGACTTAATGAAACAAAATTCCTTTTTTAGATTAAAATTGGCACAGTTATACTGCGTGCCGCAGAGGTCCGACATGCTTCGGAAGAATTACTGCAGTGTCGCCATTTTGTAATATTTTCGGATGAAAAATTTTTAGCAATATACTTAAGTATATGCTCAATAAATACCGCAAGTATTATTTCTTTATCGCATTTTCTTCGGCCAAAAAAAATATAAAAAAATACGCTTCCTGTAAGGCCGTTACAGTGGCGTTACCCCTTAAAGTCTTCATATAATTTCCGAGATTTTCCCGTGATTGTAATTAAAATGATGAAATATTCGAAAAAAATCGGAGAAACCCGGATGTTTGCGTAAAAATAATTGTCCGCAAAACTCCAAATTCTTCATATTTGTTCCAATTCGCAGAAAAATTCGGAAAAATTTTCCGGAAAAAATCGGAGTTTTTCGAAAAAAAAATTGCACTACGGGCGCGGGATCGTTCCCCGCGCTCAGTGCTTTTTTAAAATTATTATTACTATTAATTCTTATTTGATTAGTTATTTTTATTGGTTATCATCATTATTTTAATTAGTTATCTTTTAGTGTCGAAAAATTTATCGTGCACTCTGACCGCTTATTTTATTAGTTTGTACGTTAATTTAAATATAATAATAAATCTAAATTACAACTTATTTATCTTTTAAAAGAATTGTTTGCGCTTTACTCACACCCGTCCCTATGCCAAATAAATTATAATTCATAAAAGTAAGCGGAAATTTATCTATATTCGTATTATCATATTCATTCTCATATACTTTCATCAAGCGATAAAGCATTATGATAATGCTTTATCGCTTGATGAAAGTATATGAGCGGAAATGTATTTATATTCGTATTATTATATTCATTCAATAACTAATCAAATAAGAATTAATAGTAATAATAATTTTAAAAAAAGCACTCAGCGCGGGAAACGATCCCGCGCCCCTGCGGACCGAAGCCAGGAACGCCACCAACGGGACCCGGGACCATCTCATCGCTTGTAACTACTATATGTGCACTTTCTGGTACTTACGATTCGCGGCCGGATACATCACGATAATGCTTTATCGCTTGATGAAAGTATATGAGAATGAATATAATAATACGAATATATTTCCGCTTACTTTTATGAATTACAATTTCTTTGACATAGGGACGGGTGTGAGTAAAGCGCAAAAAAAATGTCAGAAGTAAAATAAGTTGTAATTTAGATTGATTATTATATTTAAATTAACATATAAACTAATAAAATAAGCGGTCAGAGTGCGCGGTACATTTTTCGACACTAAAAGATAACTAATAAAAATAATGCTAACTAATAAAAATAACTAATCAAATAAGAATTAATAGTAATAATAATTTTAAAAAAGCACTGAGCGCGGGGAACGATCCCGCGCCCGTAGTGCAAATTTTTTTTCGCAAAACTCCGATTTTTTCCGGAAAATTTTTCCGAATTTTTCTGCGAATTGGAACAAATATGAAGAATTTGGAGTTTTGCGGACAATTATTTTTACGCAAACATCCGGGTTTCTCCGATTTTTTTCGAATATTTCATCATTTTAATTACAATCACGGGAAAATCTCGGAAATTATATGAAGACTTTAAGGGGTAACGCCACTGTAACGGCCTTACAGGAAGCGTATTTTTTTATATTTTTTTTGGCCGAAGAAAATGCGATAAAGAAATAATACTTGCGGTATTTATTGAGCATATACTTAAGTATATTGCTAAAAATTTTTCATCCGAAAATATTACAAAATGGCGACACTGCAGTAATTCTTCCGAAGCATGTCGGACCTCTGCGGCACGCAGTATAACTGTGCCAATTTTAATCTAAAAAAGGAATTTTGTTTCATTAAGTCTAGATTTCATTCATCTAGATTTAATTTAAAAAAATTATTTCGTCCAGATTAAAATTGGCACAAGTTATACTACATGCCTCAGAGCACCTTAAGTTCAACATGCCTCGGAAGAATTTGCTGCAGTGTCGCCAGTTTGTAATATTTTCCCGTACATTTTTTTGCAATATACTTCAATATATGCTTAATAATTACCCCAAGTATTATTTAACTAAAACGTTTCGTGGCAGGCCGTTAGTGGTGTTACCAGTGGTGTTAGCCCTTAAGGAAAATGATGTTTGCAAAAATTTCGGAAATTCATTATTTCTCAGAATTATGAGGGATAAAAAATGTAATAAGTTTTTTTTACGAAAATCTCATTTTTTTCATCTATAACTTTTCTCCGAATATCTCCGCAGCCTTTCACTCAATAGGAAAAAGAAAAAGTTCCGAAAAAATATAAGAACAAGTTTTTTTTACGAAAATCTCATTTTTTTCATCTTTAAATTTTCCCCGAATATCTTCGCAGCCGTTCACTCAGGTAATAGGAAAAAGGAAAATTTTCGGAAAAAAAATAATCAGTTTTTTTGACGAAAATCTCATTTCTTTTCATCTTTAACTTCTCTCCGAATATCTCCGCAGCTGTTCACTCAGGTCATAGGAAAAAGAGAAATTTCCGGGAAAAAATGAGAAATCATGAATTTTCAGTGAAAAAAAAGTGTTTTCGGGAAATGGACCAGAACTTGAATCTGTTTGAAATCATTTTTTCTCCGAAAATCTTAAATATGACTGAAATATGAGAAATTATGAAAAATTTGGAGAAAAATGTGCGCATCGGGGCCCTGTGGATCGAAGACAGGAACGCTACCAACCGGACCATTTCATCGCTTGTAGAATATGTGCACTTTCTGGTATTTACGATTCGCGGCCGAGTGGATGATTGGCTTGTTTTTGGGGATAATGCTTTATCGCTTGATGAAAGTATGAGAATTAATATAATAATACGAATATAAATATATTTCCGCCTACTTTTATGAATTATTATTTATTTGGCATAAGGACGGGTGTGAGTAAAGCGTAAACAATTTTATATAAGATAAATAAGTTGTAATTTAGATTCATTATTATATTTAAATTAACGTATAAACTAAAAAAATAAGCGATCGGAGTGCGCGATACATTTTTTTGTACACATTAATAACGCAGAGAATCAAGAGCCAAATAAGCATTGAAATCATCTAAAAGCCTCGCGCCTGACGTCGGGTGACGTCACGCGTGAGTCGTGCTCAGATTGCTTTTCCCCTCGAAGCTTCGTTTCGGCTTGGTCGCACATGAACGTGCGTCCATGTGTTAGTGTAGCTGCCGAAGGAGCGGTCGAGAAACTTCGACCGTGCTCGGCTCTTTTCGAAGGATCTCCAAGCGCCGCTCGCTCACGGACACGCGCTACTGTGATTGGTTGGGCGTGTAAGAGACTAGAGAGGAGGTAACTTTTACGCGCGATCTGACTGCACTGATCCCCGGTAGCAATGTCTTGTTTTTTTAAATTAAGCATATACGAATTAAATATCATAAATAATGCCTGTACAGGCGAGAATAGCTAAACCGAGAGTAAGTTCGAAATTTTCTGAATAAAAAATGAAGAAAAAAAAGTTGATTCACCGGGGATTGAACCCGGATCGTAAAATTGTTAGTCCGCCACGCTGCCAACTCAGCCACAATGCTCAATGTAGATAGAAAAACATTTATGATACACCATTATCCATAATGTTTACTGTTGAAAAAAAATGTGGAAACGATCGTAGCAAAGGCTCAAGATTTCTTTTTGAACCTTCCACGGTCGTGTCGGCGTTTTATTTTTCAACGCGGTTCGTCGTTAATTTTTTTAACCCGCATTTTCGGCATAAACGGGCAATCGAGAGAAAACACTGATCGCGATAAATGTTTTTCACTTTGAAATTCATTTAATGGATATTCCAATCCGCAGTACGGCCACACATATATGTCGAGCTCGATCGGACGGAAAACCTCGCTCCGTTCGCCTGTCGAGCGAGCGCGATTTACGAGGGGCGAGACTTTACCCCCACCGAGCTACCCATTCGTGTTCTCGCTGACTGCAATACCGACTTGAGCTGTGATCACGGACTCGCGCGGCTACAAGGGAATCTGCAACCTCGACAGAGGCGATGATCACGAAATCATACTCCCAAACTCGCCGCCGCGATTTAGCGCCATTTACGAGGCACGCCGAAAAGGGGAGCGTTGTACATCTCCCTACTAATCTCTGCCGAAAAGGGGAGCGTTGTACATCTCCCTACTAAACTCTGGTCGTACATACACACGGTCTTACATCAGTGTTGCTCACGGTCACGGTCGTATATACAGGTCTGGGCACTCCGTTGAAGAATGCGTGACTCGAAGTGACGCCTCTATTTGCGCATTCCACCACGGCGCTAGTGAAGGGGAGGCACTTTTGTTTATACCGCGTTTACGGGGCATGGCATGCACGTTGTGTGGTGACGGTCGTATACACGCTGTGGCGGGTTGATTTCAAGCACGGTCGTATAATTTCAAGTGTATCGTACAGTTTATATTCAATACGGGAAAAAAAGTATCCATTTATTGCCATGCCGAAGCGGTGCATGATTCCGGGATGCAGAAGTGGATATTTAAATAACCCGGAGCGCGTCTCATTGTTCAAAATTCCGAATGATGAAGAGTTGCGTGCCAAGTGGGCGAAGGCACTGACGCCAGAACTGAATGGACCATTAAAAAAATCGCATACGATATGCGAGAAACACTTTCATTCATCGGATATTGTTCGCCACTTTATCCATAAAGATCGAGATGGAAAAATTATCGCAAAAGTAAGTTGGTGTAATGTATATATTTTTTTCATTGTCATTTCCGATAATATGAAATCAGAACCTCAGAGTATTCAATTTGTTGAAGCTTAAACGAAATAAAACCATAGACGACATGAATTATTTCCTCAGATTGCAATAACAAGAGCTCACTATAGCGAGGACAACCATCCTAAAACAACACTCATAAAAAAAAATTAAAAGAGCAGAAATATTGTTTATTTTTGTCAGTGATTTTTGTAAAGCCTTAACAGAGAGCAACAATGAGAGATTGAAGCCAAAGAACCACGCTACATGACCCCAGCATTGATTTAGCCAGGAATTTTTTTTGAGCCCATAGACACTTAAAAAAACCAAAAAAATCTTTAAAAATGTCTTCCCGCTATTTCTTATTATAACGCCAAACGTGATGCCAAAAAAATGATGGCTGCAAGATTCTTCAACTAGAGATTTAATGCTTCAAAACGCTTTCTTTTGCCTCCCGGTGCGGCGATTTTTCACGGAGTGACGGCTTTTCGAAAATCACTGAAATAAAAAAAATGTTCTGCTCCTCTAATTTTTTTGGTAAGTGTATTTAGTGGTTATTCTATGTGCTTTTTATACTATTATATCTCCTACAAACGTGTTGAATCAACAGGTTGCTTACAAACAGCCCAAGCTTACGCAAACTGCCGTGCCATCGATATTTGCCCGGTCATCGTCACATCATCGTCATGAGGTGACACTTGCTGCAAATGTAGATATCTTCGCTACAGCTCCACCGGAATTCCACAGCTCATTGGATTTGACGCCGACCGCTGTCAAAACTGAGGCACCGAATATGATAGGAATTAATGAAAATTACACTGCGTCGGAGCATGCAGTTGTGAACGTAAATATTCATTGCACACACTTTTATGGAAAATTTTTAAGATGCGAGTGAATGTAGGAAGTAGTAGCTATGAATGCAAGAATACATTTGTCCGAAAAATGTGATATATTTATTCAAATTATGTTTCAACCATGTCTTCACTTTTTTAGATTGATGCTATGCCTCAAGAAAACGAGATATCTCCCACAGGGGATAACACAAGCAATTCAGCAAGCTTCAGTGAATTATTCAACAAGATACACAAGGATGCAAACTCTGTGGACCTCCCGTTGGGATGGTTCCGATATACATCGACCAGCGGAAAAAAATGGGTAGCATTTTCGACTTTCGACATACAAAATCATCAGAAATGTTTGCAACCTGTGCTACGAAAATCGATTTTGCTAACGGAGGAAGGAAATGTTCACGTATCGGCGAACGGAAAAGGTGTACCGACTGAAAGGATATGCCGCTCCCTCGACCGAATTTGTAACATCGAAGATTTATCTCGACTCTTGACAACGTTGGCAAATATAACGATTTGCAGAGGAATTGCGTTGCCATGCCAATCATCGGTGCAATCCAAAATAATGCAACAAGATTCTTCCGGAGAATGGCGCAATACGACTTGTTTAGTCGTGTGTACTACAAGAATGTGCGACAGCTGCACACGGGTAAAAAAGGCGATCAGCCAACGGATGCGACGATCGTCGAAACGACCGATGTTGAAAAGAATCGATCCTTCTTCGAAGACTCACGGCGAAAAGTCGAAACTCCTGCTTATCCGGAAAAGACTTCGTTCGCAAAGAGCAGTCATTTGAAGAGCTAAAGAACGGATTGAAAAATTGAAAGGTTCAATGACTAAAGTGCGGGATCTCATACGGAATTTGAGCGAAGAAAGTATTATGGCTAAATGCGATGAGATAAATCTCCCACAAGCACAGCGTTTATGCATAAACGAAATGATCGCTTCCGTTCATAAAAAAAGTCCCAACGGGAATCGTTTCAACGAAGATTGGGTTATGTTATGCATGCTCATGCATATCCGTTCGCCGGCACATTACCGATTCCTATTAAAGAATGAAGTACTTCCGCTACCATCACCGAGAACGATACGCCGGTATTTATCCATTACCACCACTAATTGTGGTTTCGACAGCAACTTTCTTCAATTGTTCGAAAAACGCCTGAGATCAAAATCTTCGATGCAAAAACATGGAGTCCTTCTTTTCGACGAGATTTCCGTTCGCGAAGCAGTTGCAGTATGTTCGTCAACGTTAACATATAAAGGTTTAACGGATTTTTGAGATATGGGCACTTTTATGGAAAATTTTTAAGAAATGCGACTGATGTTAACGAGAAGGCAAACCACGGTCTCGTACTCATGTTTAAAGCAATCGCCGATAAATATGCGCAACCAATAGCCGTGTTCGCATCTAGGGGACCGGTAAAGGGTCCTGAACTTGCAAAAATAGTCGTAAGGGCTATAACGTTGCTGGAAAATGCCGGAGCTAGGATCCACGCTGTAATTTCGGATGGAGCGTCGACTAATCGAAAGATGTGGTCGTGTCTTGGTATCAGTGGTGAGAGAAATAAGTGCCAAACTTCATTCGCACATCCTACTGATGACAGTCGAAAAGTTTTCGTTTTCTCGGATACTCCTCACCTCATTAAAACAATTCGAAATAGACTATACGGCGACGGAAAAAGAATAACAGAATTGCTTGTAAGTATAGTTCACCGACTAAATACAAACTTTTCTTCAGCAAGTACATAAATTTCGATTACTTTATTACCAGATTGATCCGAGCAAATCTCCGATCAAGTGGTCGTACTTTCGGGCAATGTACAACCAGGACATCCAATTACCAGCTGATCTACGAATCTGTCCCAGAATAACAGACGCTCACATAAATCTCAGCACAGCAGCGAAAATGCGAGTGCGCTTAGCAACGCAAGTACGTATATATAATAGAATTTTCTTTAGTACGTATATATAATAGAATTCACTTCGAATTTCTTAGTTCACGTAAAAACCGTCTGATATTATTTCATGTACTCGGATATATTTTTCAGATATTCAGTAACTCAGTTGCTGACGCTTTGGAATACTGCTATCAACGCAGTCTTTCGGCATTGGATGGGTGTGGATCGACAATCGAATTTTGCCGGACCTTTAATAGGATGTTCGATGCGCTTAACCGAAAAGTACCCAACGAAGGAGTAACACCAGATGGGACGGATATGGAAGTAGGTATTTGTACTTATATATTCATATCATAGTGTATTGTTATATGTGGCTTCATTTTTCGCAGGTTCTACAAAATTCTCTTCGCTGGCTGGACGATTGGGAATGTAACTATGTAAAACGCCTCATCAAGGAGGATCAGTTCTTACCCAGACCTACAGCTGAGGGACTGCGTGTCACTTTACAGACGACAATCGACATGTGCCATTATCTGTGTGGCCGATACGAGTTTAAATATTTGTTGACAGGAAAAATGAATCAAGATTCGTTAGAGGTAGTACCGACTATTGAATAACCTTTGAAGGGGCAGCGGGACGTATTCGAACAATTTTTTCCGTATTTTTTCGTGCTAAAAGGTATGCGAACGTAACCAAAGGTTCAATGAACTCGTCCGATTGTATGGATTATAGCAATTCTTCGGCACTATCCGGCAAGCTGCGGATTCGAATGATCATCCAGCGGCACCGACTTTCTTGCAAGTGTACAAGATGTTGTCAGTCTACAGTATTTTGAAGCCTCCCGTTTTTGGGAATTGTACAGTGGTTAATCGGGATACTCCTCAAATCTTAATAACCGTTGCGGATTTAAAAGATATCTACAAGCCAGAAAAGAGAAATCACGTCGAAGAAATCCGGCAAAAGTTGGATTCGCTCATAGAGCATACAGATTGGGAGTCCGACGACATTATTGAGCATGATTATGCCCTTGCTCCAGTGCAAGATTGCGTTGTCTACTACGTAACAGGTTGACTTTATTTTCCATTTTCCTACAACATCTTACGGAGTTTCGGGACAATTAGTGACGTGTTACAATTGGATTTAAATTTGCACAGTAAATTTCTTGTCATACTTTGAATACACCCGCGAAATTTTAAATCGATCGTATATGCCGTTTCTATGAAATTTACAATAGAAAAAATACTTTTAAAATATGGAGTGTGCATTTAGTATGTGACCAAGAATTTACTGTATCAATTTGAATCAAATGATAACATTGCGTCAATGGTCCCGAAAATCCTTTGAAAGTTTCCTGACAATTGATGAAGTGTTATCATTTGATTCAAATTTGCACGGTATATTCCTTGTCGTATACTGAAGTCACCTTCGATATTTTTAATCAATCGTCTACTCCGTTTCTGTAAAATTCACAATTGAAAAAACTTCAAAAATATGGAGGGTGAATTTAGTATGTGACCAAGAATTTACTGTATCAATTTGAATCAAATGATTCCATTTGATTCCAAGAATTTACTGTATCAATTTGAATCAAATGACCATTGACATTGCGTCAATGGTCCCGAAAATCCTTTGGAAGTTTCCTGACAATTGATAAATTCTTACTATTTCATTCAAATTCGCACAGTATATTCCTCGTCGTATACTGAATGCACCTTCCAAATTTGTGATCGATCGTCCACGACGTTTCTATGAAATTTACAATTAAAAAAAAACACTTTTAAAATATGGAAGGTGAATATTCGACATTCAGTATATAACAAAAAAATTTACTGTATATATTCGAATCAAATAATAACATTTAGTCAAAGGTCTCGGAAATCTTTCGGG
Organism: Ophion obscuratus; assembly: GCA_964007375.1. Classification (NCBI taxonomy): domain Eukaryota; kingdom Metazoa; phylum Arthropoda; class Insecta; order Hymenoptera; family Ichneumonidae; genus Ophion; species Ophion obscuratus. The sequence continues at coordinate 37,509,435 of OZ023319.1, read as the reverse complement.
AGTTTCCAGATAACTGATTAAGTGTTACCATTTGATTCAAATTGACACAGTAAATTCTTTATCATGTATTGAATGCATCTTCTAAATTTTGAATCGATCATCTATGCAGTTTATATAAAATTTACTATTAAAAAAACACTCTTTGATATAGAAGGATGCCTACATTCGTCGCTGAAAGGCAGTTTCACGCACGAAATAGCGTGAGAAAGTGCTTGAAATATTATGAAAAACTTTCAATTCACTCATCAGTACGTTTTCACAATTTCCTCATCAGTATCATAAAGTCAAATGCCCTATATTAAAACCATTTTTGCAACTGTAAATTTTATAGAAAAAAGCGTAGATGATCGATAAAAAAATTGAAGGGTGCATTCAGTATATGATATGTCCTTAATGTCCTATAAAAATTGTAGGTCTGCGCAGTTGATAAAATCTTGGAGATGGATCATCCGAAACAAAAAAATCAAACGGTTTTAGGTGCAGTATGTTAACGGCTATAGCGCATCTGATACGATTTTTAATATATGCAAAAATAATAAAATGGCGAACATTTTTCAAAAACACAAAAAAAAACGTGTTTTTTTCACCGTTTTTGGAAAAAAACATAGTAAACATCAACATTTTTGAAAATCCTCGATATGCGCGATATCTATACTTGTAAAGAATATGTGGTTAAAATTTTATAAGGACTGGTTCAATAGTTTCGGAGATTTTATCAACAAGCCGTTGAAAAACGTTGTTTCGAGAAAAACGCGTTTAAATTTTGTTTGGGTTACATAAATACATACATTTTTAAAAAATGTACTTTAAAAATGTATTTTTTAAATGTAACAACTTTTATATCAATATCTATAATATAAACCTATAAAAAAATCATGAGAATAGCCTTTTTAGCGTCTGAAGTGAGAAGACCCCTAAACTTCAATATTGCAAACCCATGTGCAACTTGAAGTGGGCTTTGCTCCTTTCCTTTTTTATTTTCTTTACCCTCGTATACATCCAAATCATTAATAACATGTTCTTCACAGCTAGCCCGCCGTGGCGGTTTGTCAATTTTTTCAGGATATCTTTGCAAATAGCTGTTGCGGTTAACAAAGTGCGACGTGTGCAGAGAGGCAGTAAAAAATAAGGGCTCTTATTCTCAGGAGCCAAGCGCACAATTAGTGAATCTGAAAACTAACGGTAGACTAATTCATCCAAATTCGACGTTCTTCAATTTGGTCCTGACCTTAGAAAAATGTTTTTCGAAGAACTGTTCTAAAGTAGACGCTTACGAGCGCACTATCGATGATGTATTAGCCAGCTACAAATTTACATTTCCCTGTGCGGAACATGCCAACGATTTTCTTTCGATAGCTATTCATTACTATTTGCGGCTTCGTATGCGCCAACTGACAGCCCAAAAAAACGCGGCACGTCCAAAAAAAGTAGTGACAAGAGGAAATATGCGAAATTATATAGCCATTAGCGGTACAGGGAGGCATACACCATGTATCTTAATAATAAACAAGTATTAAAAACTTAAACTAAATTATTAATCGTTATAATCCCTCCCATTTTCAGCATGTTTTTTTTTCAAAGCATGGTAAATATTCGGAAGTGGGGTTCCTGCTAGAATCAGATGATTTTTTTTTCTTTTTTCTTGTTTGGCTCTGTTTAGATTTTATGTATATCAGGAGCCCCGCTTCCGAATATCTACACAAACTATAATTTACGCGTAAATTTCGTAAACGAAATTTTGTCCGTACACAAAAAAATATAATTGGATTGAGCGATACTTAAGTCAGCCTATGCGTGGCAAAGACGATGAGTATCATTAACTAATGGCTCATCGCTCATATTTCATTTATGTTTTTAGTTTATGCTTTTAGTTTTTGTGTTCGAGTAATTATTTCGGAATGAATTGTTTTCATTTTTCATTACGGCCACGTGAAGGGAAAGACAATGCGCATGCGCGCATACATCGCTCTCTGTCGCACATGCCTCCGAGATAGCAGCGCTCCACGCTTTTGCGGCCAGCTCCGCAACTTTAGGCGTCAGATAGAGGCACGCTTTGGGGTATACAGAATATACGGGAGTGCCCAGACCTGTATATACGACCGTGCTCACAGTCTTACATACAGGTCTGGAAACGACGCCAGATTTCAATGGAGTCGCGAGGCACCGTTACGAGCTTCACTTTTCATTCCGCTCGCCGTCACCGCCGTCGCTACTATCGGCGAGTACCTCCCACTCACGGTCTTCTGTGATCTCTCCCTTCGCCCCTTGCCTTGTCTTAGACCGTGCCCCGTGCCATTTATTACTCCATTTTTGTATGACAACGTTCTCGATAACCTCTGTTTGCGTCAACGAGCATTTGTAGTTTGAAAAATATTCATAAAGCTGGCGAAGGTGGACCGTTGTTTCAGGGCTTTCTAAACTGACGTACCAATAAATGTATTTGTATATTCAACATTCCATGTGTTGCGTATTTTTTTACTTTCGTCATCGAAAGAAACTCAGAATAAAATTCGAATAAAAATCCATTTCACTCGAAAAAGGTAAGTATTTTTATTTATTTTTTAAATTTTTATATTGGTCTTCTTCCAGCCATACAGGATCTTCCCCTTTTTACAAGCCCCACTTCTATTCTCTTCCACAATCCCCCTTCCTTATGCCACAATTCTTTCTCATCTACCTCTATTCCCCCTTCGCCCCCCACGAAAAAGGTAATGTGCATTTCGGATCATCGTGAAGAGTGAGAGAGACGGACGGAAGCTGTTTTGTCCTTGTCGCACACGTACACGCCGATAGCAATGCTACGTAGTGGCAAAAATTGGAAACAAACGTGGGTTCGTTAACGGTGCCTACCCCCACCACGGTCGTTTCCAGACCTGTATGTAAGACGGTGGTGTTGCTAGATGGTTCTGGCGGCTTCCCCCTAGTCCGCGGAGACTATACTAAAGAAGACGGTACTCCCATTGGGGGGGGGGGGGGGGGGGTAACAAAAAGTGGTCACAAAACCCGTCGGTTTGAGGTAGTTCGGGAACCTCCACTTGTAGCGCTAGCGCAGAACGTGGACCGGTGAAGCTAAGTACGTGTGAGAGAGACGGAACGAGGGGGGAACATAGTGAGCATGGAGCGCTATTTCAAGCAGCCCCCTGACATTGGCCTATTATCTCTAACGATGAAAGAAAACGCGTTTTGTCCCGGCTTTTTAGTTCTTGAAGTCGCCACTGCCTAGCGTTGGCTGTTGTGTGATAGCCTTCGACTCTAAATACTCCGATCAGCAGAACGATTTGATACTTTCATGGCTTTCGCCTGTTATCGTTATGGCGACGTTATTTATTGTGTTCAAATGGAAAATCATTAGAACGGACAATCATTCCAAATATATCAATAGACTTTTATTCGTGTAAGATATTGGAAACACCGGCGCAACATACATATATATGCATGCCTGCCACACGACTACTAGCGCCACAGTGCGGCAAGGACATTTTGCGAACAGCATTTATCTACCAGTGTCAGGGGGCTGTTTCAAGCCATTGCTTATAACAATCAGTGCCACGGACTGGCGGTTTCGGGAACCCTTCCGTTCCTCGATTTTGTGGTCACTTTTCCCACACCCCTTCCATAGGAGTTCGGACTCCCCTATGTAGTCTCCATGCTTATAACAATCAGCGCCACTTTCGGAAACCCTTCCGTTCCTCGATTTTGTGGTTACTTCACATGATGATACTTTATTTGAAGTTCGGGCTCCTTTATGTAGCCTCCTAATAAAGTCTAACAAATGCTGGATTTTGTCTAACAAGCACTCACAAACGACTAATAATCAAATAGCATGAAAAAAGATTCGATATTTTCATAGTTGGCGGTTAAGTTTATATAGCTAGCCTCCATGGCTAGTTCAAGCCATCGCTTATAACATTCAGCGCCACGAACTGGCGGTTTCGGAAACCCTTCCGTTTCTCGATTTTATACTCACTTTTTCCATACCCCTTCCATTGGAGTTAGGACTCCTTTATGTAGTCTCCATGGCCAGAAACCACGGCCGTACAATAAATAGGTCTTGCATCTCTAGTGGTGGGGGGTGGTTTCCTTGCCAAAGTCGTCCGCTAGAGTCGCTGTGATCGAGGGATGTTCTGTGCGACAAGGACGACAATAGGGAACCTGTCAATTTCTCCCGCTAGAGGGGGCAATGTATTATGACGTAAACAAAACAGAACGTTTAGTGAGATTGTCTTTGGTTTTGCCCGTGTTTCTAAGACTACTGTTGAATTTTCTTTAAATAATCCGTTAGTCGCCAATAAATTGTGAAGAATTTGTGCACTTGAATGCAGACATTAAGGCCTTCATTGATTTCCTAAAAACGAAAAACTTCGCAAGCAATAAGTAATTGCTATACGTCGCAAGCACTTTACAGCCACAACAAATTCAAGGCTATTTTCTGATCATTTTAGATCTGCAGATGATAGAAATGAAGGATTTGTTACACCTCAGTGCATAAACATATTTTGGACGCTATTTACTTTTAAAAGTATATTGTAAAGCAGTTACTCATCATAACTGAAAAAATTCTTATTGAAATAGAGAGTAGTTATCCGAGTAAACAATGCATAACAATTGTTTACTCCATTATTCGAGTAAACGATGGATAAAAATGGTGTACTCCATTGTTCGAGTAACCAATGAACAACAATTTTAAACATGTTTATTCATTATTTAATACTTTATTTGAACGACCGGATGACGTTCCAAACTCAAATTGCAAAATAAAAAATCGAAAGTTTAAATCCAAATGCCCGAATCTGGATTCGAACCCTCGCGGGCGTTCGTTTGGACGCCGAAACCACTGTGGCATTGTTTACTCACGGTTGGACTTTATTCTTAAATATCTCCGCTAATTTTTGTCGCACAACATTTCAAAAAGTGTTTTACTTTTTTTTTAAATGTCTTTAAAAATAGAAATCAATTTTTTTATCGTTGTCAATGTATATACCGTCTTAAGGCATTCATTTCACGAACCTAAATATTTTACAAATAATTGATATTCGTCTATAAAGAAGTAAAAATACATCCCAGTGTGCTGATCAAATTTTAAGCTAAGTTACCGAACTTTAAACGAAAAATTGCAGCTATCAAAATTGTCTTATTTATAAGGAGCTTCATGGACATTGCAGGCTGGCCACATTCCTATGTAATAATTTACACACTAAAAAACTCTAGATGCCGGATATAAACTTTCACGCGTGTAAAAAAATCTTAAGATTCCGTAACGACAATAAAAACGAGGGGGGGGGGGGGGGCGAATGCTTAAAGAAAATATATAAGAAAAGATAAAATTTCTCAAATTCAGAAAATTTGAGGGGAAGACAGCTGTTCGTCTATCTATTTGACGTCGTTTGGCAAAGTTTCGACGGGATCTGAAGAGCCGTTTTCGAGATTTTTGGGTATCTATAATTGTTCTACCATACCGACCGCGATGAGGTATCATTCCCTCTTAAGGCATAAAGATTAGAGTATTGGAGTATTGGAGCTGGATTTGTTGGCTTTGTCCAAGGCTCTGGAATTGTAGTTATAATATTGTGGTAAATTATAAAACTTTCAATTGTGCCTCAATTGCATTTTATTCATTTGCATTGAATCAATTTGTCTGAGCAGAGACGGCAAGAAGCGTTTCCTTTCAGTAAAGTAGACAAAGTAAGGAACATTTTCTTCAAATGTATACTTTTGTTTACTCGTAATTTTGTTATAAGGCGAGAAAAATGATACTATATGAATGCTTTTATTAGAATTTAACAAACCTATAGTGTTGTTTCACCACTTTATAAAATAATAAGGAGATTTTTTTTATAGACCGAACTGAACATAATTTTGCAGACCGTTTTTGAGAGTCACAATATTAACTTCCAACCTCAAATTCGATTTAAGAGAAAACTGTTAGTATCGGCTGAACATGTCAGGCACGTAAAAGAGCTAAGGACAAAGTGTAACCCAAGTTTAAACATGGGTCATGTTTTGTCAATGATTAATTAGAGTTATTGTGAAAAATTCATTGATTAGAGGGATTGTGAATTATTAATAATTCAACTTCGTGTCATAAGGCAAATCTCTATTTCTTTGGTGCCTTACAAAACTTCTTTAAAGTTGAAACTGCAGCTATCCATCTGTTGCGTTATTAATATATTGAAGTTCACATCGTTGGAAAGCAACGAAAATTCTTCCTGACTTTTTCATTCCGTTATATTTATTATCATCTAGTGTGATTTTTTGCAACTTTGGGTTATATATCTTGCAACGAGGATTCTCGAAAATGTATCAGTGACTTTTGTAGGCCTAAGTGTGCCAACAAAGGGAATACGAAAAAATATATTTTCTTTGCATTTCGACGATGCAAACTTGAATACCATGCGTTGTTCTAACTTCCAATGTGTTGCAGGAAATCGATAAAATTTGCATTTATTATTCGTTCCGGTATTTTTACAATTTATCACACCGTAACTGTCGTGGCCCATTTACAATAAAACAATATTTAAACTTTTATTGCAAACATCTCGTACTACGCTTATACAGATTTCATAAATGAATAGCCGAGTTTATTGCATTTATTGTCCATTGCGGGCGCTGCGTTTGATTTTATTACCCCTACCATATACTCTGCACAGAGCCAATAACGAGCTCCTCTATTCTTTCCGCTGACCGCCACATGCGTCGCTGCTGTCGGAGTATCTCTCGCACCCGCGGTCTTCCGTGCTCCCATCCTACCCCCTTGCAGTGTTGCCAGGTTAGGAGATTTCCCCCTAGTTTTAGGGGTATTTTACCTGGGTTAGGAGAGAAATAGGGGGAAAAAAGTTGTAGGAGATTTTTTAGGAGTATTCTGAAGCGTGAGGGTATTATAAGTTTTCGAGGTTTTTCTTTTGTCGAAACAAGTTTTAAAAAACCAACCGCAAGTGCACCAATTCCAAGTGAGCGCGAACAAACAAGTAAGCCCAAACAAACGAAAACAATCATTCGAACCCAACCGATACGATTGGGGTAGAATATCCGTAAGTCGAATAACCATAAGTCGAATTTCCATAACCGAATATCCATAAGTCGAATATGCATAAGTGAATATCCACAAGTCGAATATCCATAAGTGAGTATAGTAAATAACCCAAAGTATATAACCTAAACAAACACAAACAAACGTGAACTTTGACCAAGCATTCTCTTTATTTAAAATTTCTTAAAATGCTCATCTTTCTTCGTCTTTTCACTCTTTCTCCATTTCTGGCGCTCATTTCTACTCTATACATGCCTTCAATACTCACTTTTCCTCTACCTCCCGCCATTTTTGGTGCTGATTTCTACTCTATACTTACCTTCAATACTCACTTATCTTTTTACGTCTCGCCATTTATGGCACTCATTTCTACTCTATACTCACTTATGGATATTCACTAATGGATATTCGACGATAGTGACCGTAACAAGCTGCTAAACAAAATGTCGGTCGCAATGATCGACGCACGTTCGACTCACGCTCAGCGTTGACTGCTGTAACTCGTATGTTAGTCTCTTTAGCTCAGAGAATATTTATAACAATATAAATGACAGCGATGTTCGAACCCTCGATATATTTCCTGACAATTAGGGCCGAAATTTAGCTATTCATGCATCAGTGAATTCTTCATTGCAATAAGTATCAATCCGATGGGGAATCTACTATTTCTGCCCATTCTGTTCATTATCGTTTTCGCTTTAAAATTCCGCTTCGTCCATCGTGCTGCGGGTATTTTTCGATTTTTCGCACAATTTCAAAGAGGGGCCATCGATTTTAGCAAATTTTTCCACACTTTTGCAATAAAAATTGAGGATTTCGGGGGAATTAAGGCGTTACCCCCACTTGTAGCGCAAAAAAGGCCTTTTTCATGAATTTTTTCAAAGAAAACTACAAAACTTTTTTAATCGATCAATATACCATCTTAAAGAACACATCTTGAAGAACTTTCAGTAATTTTTTTATTGAAAAATATTACATTGTTTAGTGGCAAATGGCCGTCAATGAAATAATGTTTTTATATACACGGTTTGCGGTGACGGTTTGCGGTGAAAAAATGCGGATGGATTTAGTCAAATATAAGTATAAACTAGTCTTTAATCGAAGGATTTTAAAAAAATATTCATTTTTCACAAAATGGCGGACAGTCAAATTTAATGGTTCGATTTTAACGAAAAAAACGGCCGTTTTTGGCTATAAAACGGCCATTTTTTCCGAAAAAAAAAATCGAACGATCAAAGACTACATTTTTATGTATTAAATAAGCCTGCAAAATTTCAAGAAGATCGGTTCATTAGTGTTCGAGTAATCTTGGTCACCAACTTCAGAAATGCCATTTTGAGAAAAAACGCGTTTAAAGTTTCAATTTCCGGTCGTTTACACAACGGATTCTTCTCTTTCAACGCTCATATCTCAGTCAATTTTGTTCGGATCAACTTGAAATTTTCAGGACATATTCTCAGATACTTATACTTAAAAAAAAAATGCAATAAAAAAATCGATTTTTTCAAAATCGCAAGTGGGGGTAACCCCTTAATAGTGAATTTGTATTCAGGGGGCCAAAATACGTAAAATGGACTTGGAATGGACCGTCGTCAATAAATATAAGTTACACTATACAATAGTTCAAAGTATATACTCGGCATATAAGTAAAAAATTGTAATAATAAACAAATATAAAGGCGGGATTCTTGTAATATGCAAATTCAAAAAGAAATAAATCCCCTTCAAGGGTCAAAGACAGATTACCATACCACGATAAATGTTTTACCGACTGTACGTTTCACCTACCTACAACAATTACATCTATAAAAAAAGTATCCATCTTTATCGATAATTCGCTCAGATCGCAGCATTCAAGTTTCAAAACAAAATACTCAATACCCAAGTAGGAAATGCATTGTAATTAACAGCTATTTGACAACATTTGACCGATCGCGAAAATTACCCTTCATTTACAGCACTGTTCAGACCAGTGGCTTGGCGGGGGCTACTTAGGAGATTTTTAGGGGAACCAGCGATGGTCTAGAGGAAAGCCGCCAGAACCATCTGACACCACTGCCCCCAAGGAGACTGGAGAGACGGACACTCCCGACTCAAACAGTTCTTTCAATCGGTCGCAGAGGTGTAGTGCTCAGTTCCGCCGCAGGCGTTGCTAGTGTCTTGGGAACCGATAATATATTGTTATACAAAACTGCAGTTATACTAAACCAGTGGATCGGGCGGTCCCAGGTTCGAATCCCAGTCGCGTACATTTCGTCGTGAAATGTTTTTCTTCGGCATTTCGCGGAGAAATAAGACTAGTTCCACGGCTGGGGGGCGAACTCGATGACCGGCTGCATTGGTGTAGGTTTTCCGCAGTTTCCCTATACCCATGACAGAAATGTCATGATGAATATAATACATAGGGGGAAGTCGGCTGCGGCCGCAAGAGGCGGGAACAGGGAGAAAGATGGAGAAAAAAGGAGTAAAAAACAGTAGAGGAAAGAAACGGGCACAATGAGGGGAAAGAAGAGGCAGCAAACGCGAAAAGCGTGTACCTAAGGAAAAAACTAATAGCAAAAAAATGAGATTTTCGTAAAAAAGACTTATTACATTTTTTATCCCTCATAATTCTGAGAAATAATGAATTTCCGAAATTTTTGCAACCATTATTTTCCTTAAGAGGCAACACCAATGTAACGGCCTGCCAAGAAGCTTTTTCAACAAATAATACTTGGGGTAATTATTAAGCTTATTATTGTTTTAGTTTAATTATTAAGTTTAATTATTAAGTTAATTATTAAGTTGTAAATTATTAAGTTAATTATTGAAGTATATTGCAAAAAACTTTTATGGAAAAATTTTACAAAATGGCGACACTGCAGCAAATTCTTCCGAGGCATGTTGAACTTAAGGTGCTCTGCGGAACGCAGTATAACTTGTGCGAATTTTAATCTGGACAAGTGTAGCTAGTGAACCAAGTAGGGGATTTTAGAAATATTGATTTTTAAGTAATTGCCGAGTATTTGACTAAATATGTTCAATTTTTTTTAAGACAGTTATTTGTTAATAAATATTGTTTAAACTAACTTATCGAAAATCTCCAACGTGATTCAGTATACACTCATTCAGTCTAAACTCATGTAGACTTAATAAAACAAAATTCTTTTTTTTTTTAGATTAAAATTGGCACAGATTTTTAGATTAAAATTGCTGCGTGCCGCAGCGGTTCGACATGCTTCGGAAGAATTGCTGCAGTGTCGCCATTTTGTAATATTTTCGGATAAAAATTTATAGCAATATACTTAAATATATGCTCAATAAATACCGCAAGTATTATTTGTTTATCACATTTTCTTGTGCAAAAAAAATATCAAATATATGCTTCCTGTAAGGCCGTTACAGTGGCGTTACCCCTTAAAGTCTTCATATAATTTCCGAGATTTTCCCGTGATCGTAATTAAAATGATGAAATATTCGGAAAAATTCGGAGAAATTCGGCGAAACTTGAATGTTTGCGTAAAAATAATTATCCGCAAAACTCCGAATTCTTCATATTTTTCCAATTTATAGAAAAATTCGGAAAAATTTTTCGGAAAAAAATTGCACTAGGGGCGCTGCATCGTTCCCCGCGCTCAGTGCTTTTTTTTTTAAATAATTATTACTATTAATTCTTATTTGATTAGTTATTTATATTAGTTATCATTATTATTTTAATTAGTTGTCTTTTAGTGTCGAAAAATTTATCGCGCACTCTAACCGCTTATTTTATTAGTTTGTACGTTAATTTAAATATAATAGTAAATCTAAATTACAACTTATTTATCTTCTAAAAAATTGTTTGTGCTTTACTCACACCCGTCCCTATGCCAAATAAATTGTAATTCATAAAAGTAAGCGGACATATATTTATATTCGTATTATTATATTCATTCTCGTATACTTTCATCAAACGATAAAGCATCATGATAATGCTTTATCGCTTGATGAAAGTATACGAGAATGAATATAATAATACGAATATAAATATATTTCCGCTTACTTTTATGAATTACAATTTATTTGGTATAGGGACGGGTGTAAGTAAAGCGCAAACAATTTTTTAGAAGATAAATAAGTTGTAATTTAGATTTATTATTATATTTAAATTAACGTACAAACTAATAAAATAAGCGATCAGAGTGCGCGATAGATTTTTCGACACTAAAAGATAACTAATTAAAATAATAATGGTAACTAATAAAAATAACTAATGAAATAAGAATGAATAGTAATAATAATTTTTAAAAAGCACTGAGCGCGGGGAACGATACCGCGCCCCTAGTGCAATTTTTTTCCGACAAACTCCGTTTTTTTCCGGCAAATTTTTCCGAAGTTTTCTATGAATTGGAACAAATATGAAGAATTCGGAGTTTTGCGGACAATTATTTTTACGCGAACATCCGAGTTTCTCCGAATTTTTTCGAATTTTTCTGAATATTTCATCATTTTAATTACGATCACGGGAAAATCGCGGAAATTATATGAAGACTTTAAGGGGTAACGCCACTGTAACGGCCTTACAGGAAGCGTATTTTTTAATATTTTTTTTGGCGAAAGAAAATGTGATCAATAATACTTGCGGTATTTATTGAGCATATATTTAAGTATATTGCTAGAAATTTTTATCCGAAAATATTACAAAATGGCGACACTACAGCAATTCTTCCGAAGCATGTCGAACCTCTGCGGTACGCAGTATAACTGTACCAATTTTAATCTAAAAAAAAAGAATTTTGTGTTATTAAGTCTAAATGAACATTTTTAGTGAAATACTCGGCAATTACTCCAAAATCAATATTTCTATAATCCCCTACGTGGTTCACTAGCTACACTCATCTAGATTTAATTTAAAAAAATTATTTTGTCCAGATTAAAATTGGCACAAGTTATACTACGTGCCGCAGAGCACCTTAAGTTCAACATGCCTCGGAAGAATTTGCTGAAGTGTCGTCATTTTGTAATATTTTCCCATAAAATTTTGTTGCAATATACTTCAATATATGCTTAATAATTACCCCAAGTATTATTTGTCTAAAACGCTTCGTGGCAGGCCGTTACAGTGGTGTTACCCCCTAAGGAAAATAATGTTTGCAAAAATTTCGGAAATTCATTATTTCTCAGAATTATGAGGGACAAAAAAATAATAACAAGTTTTTTTTTACGCAAATCTCATTTTTTTCATCTTTAAATTTTCTCCGAATATCTTCGCAGCCGTTCACTCAAGTAATAGGAAAAAGGGAAATTTTCGGAAAAACATAATAATAATAAGATTTTTTACGAAAATCTCATTTCTTTTCATCTTTAACTTTTCTCCGAATATCTCCGCAGCCGTTCACTCAGGTCATAGGAAAAAGAGAAATTTCCGGGAAAAAATGAGAAGTAATGAATTTTCAATAAAAAAATGTGTTTTTGGGAAATAGACCAGAACTTGAATCTGTTTTAAATAATTTTTTCTCCGAAAATCTCAAATACGACTAAAATATGAGAAATTATGTAAAATGTTCACTAGGGACCCCTGCGGACCGAAGCCAGGAACGCTACCAACGGGACCATCTCATCGCTTGTAGAATATGTGCACTTTCTGGTAGTTACGATTCGCGGCCGGATGGATGATTGGCTTGTTTTTGGGGATAATGCTTTATCGCTTGATGAAAGTATGAGAATTAATATAATAATACGAATATCAATATATTTCCGCTTACTTTTATGAATTATAATTTATTTGGCATAAGGACGGGTGTGACTAAAGCGTAAACAATTTTATATAAGATAAATAAGTTGTAATTTAGATTTATTATTATATTTAAATTAACGTATAAACTAAAAAAATAAGCGATCAGAGTGCGCGATACATTTTTTTGCATACATTAATAACGCAGAGAATCAAGGGCTAAATAAGCATTGAAGTCATCTAAAAGCCTCCCGCGTACCGTCGGGTGACGTCACGCGCGAGTCGTGCTCAGATTGCTTTTTCCCTCGAAGCCTTCGTTTCGGCTTGGCCGCCCATAAACGTGCTCAGCGTCCATGTGTTGGTGTAGCTGCCGAAGGCGCGGTCGGGACACTTCGACCGTGCTCGGCTCTTTCCGAAGATGGCCGAGCGTCGCTCGCTCACGGACACGCACTACTATGATTGTGTGATGGGCGCGTAAGAGACTAGAGAGGGGATAGCTTTTACGCGCGACCTGGCTGCACTGGGCTGCACTGCCCCAGCCTGTCTATAATCTCATTCCTTCAAAATCCCGTTAGAAACTGTTACATGAATCTGTTTGGATTATAATATTATTGCCGCAAGCTAAAGGTGATCGGGTGTTTGCGGAAAATACGTCGAAATGACTAAGTCGTGCGCGATATTCAAGTGTCACACTGGGTGCAGGATTACGAACGAAAAATATTCGGTTTTCCGAGTGCCAAAAGATGTCGAACGATATAAAAAATGGTTAGCGGTAGTTCCGGGACTGAAACAGTCTCAATTTGTGTGCGAGAAACACTTCGAAAAACAGTTTATTATAAGGGAGTGGAAAAAAGAAGATGCAAATGGTCGGGTTATTGCCCAAGTAAGTTTGATTCATCTTTCATGGTGTTTGTATTTTGTGAAGTGATGTAAACAAAAAGACCAGACACTTCACCATTGAGCCTCATTCATGGCACTGGCTTTTAGTAAATGCGATATACATGTTCTTATATGTTAATTTCAGGTTGCATACATTAAGCCCAAGCTCGATCAGTCCGCCGTGCCGTCGATATTCGAAGATGATGACGAGGTCCAGCAACCAACCAGTAATGCCATGATCGATGAGCCGATGGACGAAATTTTTGGTACACTATTGCCGATGGAACTCTTGGGTAAATAAACATGCACACTCGTTTCTCTGTATTGCTTTTTATCAAGTCATTGCTACAGATCTTGCTAAACAGGCGCATTAGTGTTGCAAAGTTGCCTAACTGAACAAAACATTAACAAAGTAAACACAAAATACTTACAGAGATGGCGGTAAAGATGCTCATTGATTATACCTGGAATAGAAAAAAAAAGATAAAATTGTCAATTGTTAAAAACCCTACCGCTGAGTGGTTTTAATTGCAGCGTAATGACTGCGATGTAACCTGACAAAGAACACCAATCCAATTAACCACGTAGCGAATTATAATATGAAGAATATTGGAATTACTCACTGATTACATTATCATGCACATCCCGAAACAAACAAAAAGGAACGATATTTGTATAATTACGTATAAAACTTATTTTTCTATTTTCATAATAAACATAAACACTTGTTTCTATTTCCTGCCGTATACAATGCGATGATATTTACACAGATGTAAAAATCGAGGATTCCACTCCGCTGCATGTGACTGATGCTGAAAGTGCACAAAATGCATCGCACAGAGGCATTTTGTCGCAGCCGCTCATGGATGAGGATCCGCTGGGGCCGAGCTTACCCACTGAGACAAAAGTTACTTCAACCGACGATTTCCTGCACGACGTGACCATACTGCCGCAACAATCCCATCAGTCGGAAGTTGTTGTATCGAACGATTCAGTGGAATTCGAGGTCTTACCACTATCAGAGGTTGCTGCGGTTGTGTCGTATCCACATGAAAGTGCGTCTGTACCCGGCTGCAGCGTCGAAGTGGCCGAAAGTAACGAGGTTCCCGAGAAGTCTTTCATCCGCATACCTAAATCGTGGGATATTAAAAAAAGATCGACAGAACGAGGAAAGAGTATAGTTTTCGTATACTGGGTGACGAAACGAGAAAGTGGAATTGAAGTGCCGGTGGTAGAGAAGACTGTCGTGGTTGCGAACGGCGGATCGATTCACTACTTTGTTTATGGACGCATCGTAGATCCCGACATATGCGAGCTTGAGTCAGTCTTGAGCCAAATTATGCTGTTGCCGGCGATTTTGGAAAGATTTAAAAATCTGAACGTTTGTGTTGGTATCGGGGCGGTGAACGTCCTACATTTTTCCGCCGATAGTGCGTACAAAGATTACGTTGATCGATGGCGTCAAAAGGATTGCATGTTGATGTCGAAGCGTAAACGATGCAACAACTGTATAACGATGAGAAAACTGGTATTGAAAAGAGAGCGCTTATCTAAAGGAAGTGCTCCTCTAACTCGGATAAATAAAGCTTCCAATCAGATCCTTCAAAAAAAGTTGTTGGCCCAACGAAAAAAGATTTCAAACGAGAAGCGTTTAAAAAATCGAGCCAAGCACCGCGTACAGATATTGACGCAATCGTTAAAAAGAAAAAGAAAATGAATGAACCGCGGCTTTTCGCGCCGAAACATTGGAGACAAGGTGCTCCAGTTTAGAAGCTTCACCCGCACAAAAAGCAGCACTCACCGAAATATTGCGGCTGCGTTAAAAAAAAAGCGGCTAACAACCGGTTCTCTACGGAAGTATGAATTGTGTATGTTGATAATACAAGATCCACGGGATACTACAGTTTCTCTGTTAAAGTAACGTTTTACCACTGCCTCGCAGCGGAACAATTCGGTATTATTTCGTTTATCAATACAAGGTGTGGATTTTACGAACAATCCGGAAGGTTATTAAAGAAGCATTTTGATGCAAGAACCCCTCTACAGAGACACAGTGTATGTTGTCGTTGCACAAAATAAATTTGAGAAAGTCCGTGACGTCTGCTCAGAGAACTTGAGTTACGTTGATTTGACTGACTCTGGCGAAGATGGCCCGCAATCTATCAGGCAAAACACGGTCTCGTTCTTATGTTCTAACCTCTTGCAGCTTCCTAAACTCAACCTATTGCCGTGTTCGTTAGAAAAAATCCTGTACGGGCTGAGGAGCTTTGCGAACGAGTGGTCAACGCTATCATGTTCCTGGAAAACAATGGAGCGATGATTCGCGGAGTTTTTGGCGATGGCGCAGCAACCAACAGCAAAATGTGGTCTTTGCTGGGTGTCTCAGGTGAAATGGAGAACACGACTACGTGGTTCACCCATTCCCTGCATGACGAAAGACATGTTTTTGTCTTTTCGGTTTCGCCCCATATCATTAAGGGGTAAGGCCACTGTAACGGCCCAAAAAAAAAGGTTTTTTTCACTAATTTTTTGCTCACGAAATTGAAGGTATTTGAAAAAAAAACTTTTAATGGTGTTATCGGGCATACATTAAACTTTATTATAAATTTTTTTTACAGTAAAAAAAAAAAACAAAATGGCGGTTCCACAGCTATCTTCCCGGGACATGTTTTGCTTCCAGGGCTCCGCGGCACGCAGCACCACTGGTGCACTTTTGAATCTAGAACAAAAAAAAAACCATTAATCTAGAGGGCTATAGCTAGAGAATGTCGATCGGATTTTAAAAAGTATCAATTTTTGTGGATTTGGCGTGCGTTTAAAAAAAAAATTGATTTTTGACGAAAAAAACGGCAAGTTTTTTGTTAATAAAAAATCAATAAATAAAGTTCTTGAAAATTCCGATCGACATTCTCAAGATAATGTAAATGTTCACATCTGGTTAAAATTTCAAGTAAAAAAAATGAAAATTGTTCGAGTTATGCTGCGTGCCATTTTGAAAAACCATGTTTCGAGAAAAACGCGTTTAAAGTTTTGCGAATAGTTTTTTATTGGAAAAAATTAAAAAAAGACGTCGCACAGGACCTTTTTTTTCTTATTCTAGAGGGTTTAAACTATTTTTTAAGCCAATAAAAAAAATCGATTTTTCAAAAAATTTACAGTGGCCTTACCCCTTAAGTGTATTCGCAGGAGGCTGTGCAACGAGAAAAACTGCGGTTAAGATTTCATTTTTAGTACCGTAATGGATCCAAATTTTGTATACTTACCTCGGAACTTACCGTTATTGGGTAATCATTGCAGGTGTGCTCTCGTTTCGTTATACAGGGTGGGGAAAAAGTATGGAAACCCCTGGATATTTCGGAGGGTGGTTAAAAAAAGAAATATGCAAGGTCATGTCTTAAGTAATTTTCAACGAGGAATCCTATGGTGACCTTCAATTTGAACTTGAAGCCCATCTTCCAGGTTATTTCAAGGTCATCTTTAAAAAAAAATGGGAAGCTCTATTTTTGATATTGGAAATCCAAAGAGCAGAAAATGTTACGTTCAAATATGTACTCAGGCCATTGGTCAGGTGTGACCTTGACGGTCAGCTCAAGGTCATTTGAACTTAATAAAGGTCTTGGTTGGGTTAACGGGACAAATAAGCGAAGCATTCGCCGCAGCAGAGACATTAGAAAAAAATGTGATTGGACTTTTCTCTGGCCGGAAATTTTATTTTACGACACAAAAAAAAATTGTTTTTAATGAAATAGCTGCTGCTTTAACGCTTAATTTATGAAAAAATGACTAACAAGTAAACCTACCCAAGTGAAACCCACCGAACTAAATAAAACCTGGCATACGAGTAGAATATTGGGGTTCGTGGGTTAGGGGTTTGGGGTTTGTGGGTAATCATAAAGGTCATTGTGAAGATCAAATGTATCAACATTTTTCAACGTAAAATTTCCCGCTCAAGGTAAGATTGAACCGAGGTTCAAGGTCAAAGTAAAGGTCACCATTAGATTCCTCGTTGAAAATTGCTCCAAGAATGATCTTGCCCTGAGAAAATACTGGACCGTCCCGTTAACGTAACCCAGACCTTTCTTTAGTTCAAATGACCTTCAGCTGACCTTCAAGGTCACACCTGCCCAATGACCTGAGTACATATTTGAACGTAAAATGTTCCGTTCTTTCGATTGCCGATGTCAAAGATAGGGGTTCCCATTGAAAAAAAACAGTTGTCCTTGAAATAACCTTGAAGATGAGGTTCAAGGTCAAATTTAAGGTCACGAAAAAATACCTAAGACCTGACCTTGAATATTTATTTTTTTAACCAACCGTCCGAAATTTCCAGGGGTTTCCATCCTTTTTCCCCATCCTGTATGTGGGTCGGGTGGAGGTAGTAGGGCTTTCTAGAGCCCGTAACATTCGTGTCGAGCCCGTTTGGCAACGTGAAGAGGGTAAAATCAGACCAAACCAGACGAATTCAGGTTGGGAATGTGGCAACTTCAGAAGTATGGGAGTAGCAGAACCAATCGAAGATCTAGCGCACTGATTTCAAATACGTTAAAGTTAAATACGAGTATGGGAAACTTATTGATTTATTTATTATGATTTTTTCCCCTTTTTTCTAGTTTCGGTGAGAATAGTGACATAACCTCGTGTCTATCATAATAGGATTTTTAAACACCGGAAATTAATTTTCTGATAATCCTAACTCCTTCAAATGAACATATATGAAAATGATAATTACTATTATCCACCATACACTTGAACGTTTGTGCGATATTCATTCGTACACATTATTAACGTTTTGGCGCTGGTGACGTCACAAAATGATTTAGAATATGAACTTCGTACTCACCCCAAGCTTTCAAAAATGATTTTGCAACAACCTTAAGGTTACGTGAAGAGGGTCTGTCTCTCTCGTTCCACAATGCGGTCTAGATCCGTCATCGTGGCACTTTATCTCGCTTTCATCGACGCTTTAAGGGACCAGTCCAATTTCAAAATATCAAAAAATCGAAAGCAAGAAAGACATGAAGAAATCGACGATGATGAGCAATCAGAAGGGCTTTTGTACGGTGCACGAATCGCCGATTGAGTTTAGGTAAGGGTTTTTTGTAGTATGAACTTTAAACGCGTTTTTCTCGAAACAACGTTTTCAAAATCTACCTCCATCGTATCTCGAAAACTAATAAACCGATTCTCTTGAAATTTGAACCACATATTGTAAATGTGATTCGTAACAAGATGACCCTCAATGGTTTTAAAATTTTGATTTTTACTTTCTTTTTTGCGAAAAACTGCGAAAAAACGCGTTTTTAAAAACTTTTTTCCTTTGTCGTGTGTCATTTGTTTAATCTTTTGATAAAACATTATATCCGAGGGTCATTTTGCAGCCTGTGTCATACTGAATCTAATGGACTTCGATTTTTTTGTTTCAGACAAGCCGTTGCCGAGTTGTGATGGAGCTACCTAGCCCACCTATTTTTGAGGCGTTACGTTAAACTATAGTTTTTGTACTTAAAAATGAATTAAATTTTTTTATTAAATGTATTTCAAGACTTTATTTATCAAGTCCAACAACTTTTATATTCATATCTTTTATCCTTATTATTTCCTGAAAAAAATCGCGAAAATAGTATTTTTCGTGGCTCCAAAGTGGACTGGCCCCTTAAGAGGGTCAACCCATGTAACATCTATTTTTTTCGCTTTTTTTGGTATTTTTTTATGAACCATTAAAACATACTATCTTTAAACTTTTACCACATATTTATTAACATTTTGACAGTCCTTCAGAATTTAATTGAACAAAAATAACGCGTTGAATCGACTTTACATTGTTCGGAAAACACGCGTAAAAAAAGTTTGTTGATGGTTGCCGTTGTTCCGAAGGTTTTGCTCATCTGAAATAAAGAAATCAAACGAAATCGAGAAATGCACGAAAATGGAATATTAGGCACAGCTTGAAAAGTTGAGTTCCAAGTTTCGTAAACATTTTCCGACTTTTTCAGCTTAAAAGAAACTGGAAGATATCAGAAAGATTCTAGTTTGGGCCAGAACTATAGATGTGCTCACTATACGATGAAAATTTGAGCGAAATCCGTTCAATAGTTTTTGAGATATCAGGGAAAGCAATTTAACAGATACAGTTGTGAGAAAAACGGGTTTGAAAGTTCTATGATTTATGCAACAAAATGTTGACTCACTACGGACCCGGCTACTATGCCGGGTCCGTATAAGTCCGTATAACACGGACACATTCTTTGTAGTTCATGCAAAACAAAAATTTTCGATTCTTTCGACTTGTCACATGGGATGACCGCCTTAAAAAGACCCTAAGCATCAACCTAGTTTGGATCCCGGGTCACCGGGGAATCCTTGGCAACGAGAGGGTGGATGCACTGGCTAAAGCGGCCACCTCTGATGCCAAAACGTTCGTAACTTCTCTCTCTCTCTCTCTCTCTCTCTCTCTCTCTCTCTCTCTCTCTCTCTCTCTCAGACTTTTTCTTTCTAAGACAAGAGAAACACGTATTTGCAACCAACAGATACCTCCTATGAAATACGGGAACACACAAAGGAACCCTCTACTTCGAAGATCATTTCAATCCCCTATCCCCGGATCCATGGTTCTCCAAATACAGACGCCTGCATCGAAACGAAATTGGAACTCTGTACAGAATTAAATTAAATAACTGCTATCTACAAGCCAGCCGCTTTAGAACAAATATTACACGTTCCTCGGTCTGTTCGTGTGGGCGTGGCTCGGAAGATCTCTCATATTCTGGGCCTGCCCACGCTTTACCCAACAACGTGTAATACTCTGTCGCTCTCTCATTACTCTCAAAATCTTTCCTCCCGACAATATAGAATCTCCAATCGCCAATCCCAATATCAAAGTACTCACTTCTATTATAACTTTCATAAAAAATTCAAACCTATCCATCTAAAAATTGCAACTACCTTATTCACCCTTCACCCCACCAAATTGCACCTAATCATATCTTTCCTCATAATTCAAAAGTTCCCGCACTCCTCGCCAGCCCTTTAGTTGGCGTGCGTAGGTCCGTGGCTCCTGTTGGATCGACCCATGGAAGCTAGAGTGGGAGGAGTCCGAACCCTTATGGAGAGACTTGAAAAAAGTGGCTACAAAAATGTGGTCACACAGGGATGGCGCCACTATTGCTAAAACCTCGAGAAATGAGCTGCATGTGACAGAGACCGAAAAAAACAAATAATGAGAAGTGAGCTGTGTATGAGGCAGAATGATACTTGAGAAGTGGGCTGCGTGCGAGGGAGACGTAAAATGATATATACCCGAGAGATCTACGTAAATGCGTAAAGATTGAAGAATATTTTTAATATAGCAATGCCCAATGAACAATATACATTAGTTGCATAATTAACGGTTAAAAGTGTCGAAAATAATAATAATGCAATACGTAGTGATAGAAAAATATTTGTATTATAACAGTGTTTAATTCTACAACGAACGGTAGAAAATGTCTTAAATAATACTGATGGTTTTTTTCTTGAATCAATTTTAATTTTCTTACGTAAACACGACGGTAAATTAATCCCTGCTGTCAAAGAAAAATGCTTTGTGATCTGTTTATATTAAAACTCGCTAACAGCGAATGGTAACGCGATAATTACGATAACGATATTTAACCCAACAATACATGACTAATTCTTTTTACCGTCAAACGCATGACGGGTGTACATGCAGCCCGTACTTTTCTTTGTCATTAAACCGGTCCTACGGGGATAAATGGACTTTATTATACCTCAATTTCTTCATATTTTCATAAGAAAGTATATCGTGTGCGAGCCATCTGATTTAATTAACATTCCATTAGTGAACAATCCATTTGAAGACTGAAAAACGGCAAAAACCTCAATGTTTGCATAAAAATTGGGGTGCGACCGGACCCCAGTCATGAGTTTAAGGATTAAAGTAAAATGAAAAGATAATCATGCACAAGCAATTGCAATTACTCAGGGCTGTAAGGAATTAAAAAAATTGTCCTGTATTGTTTTCTTGTACAACGAACGGTGGAAAACGGCTGAAATAATTTTTTTATTCTTGAATACATTTTTTACTCAGGTCAATATGATGGTAAATTATTCCTAGTCAAAGAACAACGCTTTGCGATCTGTTTGTATTAAAACTCGCAATCAGCGAATCGGTAGCGTGATTATACTGACGATAACATATTTGAATGAAAATAAAAAGGAAATCACACGAAAGGAATTGCAATTACTCATCAAGCAAAAAATTAAAAAAATTGTCCAGCACTTATTTTTCGATTTGAGAAAAACACCGTAATAACAATATAAAGTCGAAGCGATATTGCTTCCTTCAATGTTTTCAAGATAAAGAGATGCTTCAATGTTTTAAAGATAAAATATCTGTTCTCTTGGTAACATCAAGGCTGGTTTGTCCCGAAAAATTCTCAAATTGTTTGAATATTGTATGTATATTATCGTATTCGCTGGTACAGTAAAACTTCGTTTATCCGACCTTCGATTAAGGTGGTGTATCCTCGGAAAATACGCAGAATCTCAGATAAAACCAGCCCCCTGACACTGGCCTACTGTTCCCTATACGACAACCGAAAACGCGTTTTGTCCCGGCTTTTTGGTTTTTGTAATCGCGACTACCTAGCGTTGGCTGTTATGTGACAGCCTTCGGCTCTAAATACTAGACTATACTTTTATTCATGTAAAATATTCGAAGCACCGCTGCAACGTACATATATATGCATGCCTGTCACACGACTACTAGTATCACAGTGCGGCAAGGACATTTTCGGAACAGCATTTATCTACCAGTGTCAGCCCCCTGGATAAAACGGAAGAATCTGCTATGACTATGCGTGGAATAGTCCTAAATTGCTATTGTTTTCCGTATTATCCGAGATTTCACTTACCCGAGATACCCTCTCCCCACATTACTTCGGATAAGGTTCTACTGTATTTGCCATGTAGGCTAGGATGCGTATTCGATCCTCTTCCATCTCTCTTACATGACATCGATATTCAGCTCACTTCTCGAGGTCTTAAAGAAAGTGGCGCCATTTGACCACATTTTCGTAGCCACTTTGAAAAGCACAGATCGGACTCCTTCCACTCTAGCGTCCATGAGACCGTGGTTGCCTGTATCAACATTAGGCTTGTCCTCATGAGGCTACTTGTTTATCCCATTCTATCCTAGCAGCGTATGCGCAATGTAGCCTTTTCAAGCCCAACTTCCGGTTGTTCAAAGTACTCGCACATGTTTCCGAAAACGTCCGACAAAGTATCAAATGTGGTTATTGCATTCCCCATTGTGTACAAAAACGATTCCGTTTATAGCAAATTCTTCGACAACGTTACGAATGTTTGTTGAAGCATTGGGACCCGATCGACCAAAATGTCTACCTGTAAAATACACAACGTCAGATTTTACAATCTCGAGCCGAAGTCCGTAACTTGCTTGTGTCATGAGAAGAGAAACAATAAATTGGCTCTTTCCAGGTCAGTCTCGATGTCAAAGAATTTTCAAATTACAATATCAAAGCTTATCATTGCCCTGACCGACGAGTAATTCGTTCTATATTTGAGGTTATTTCTCCTAGTAGTTGAGGTTACCGTATCACAATTTCACCAAGTTTTGTTTCGTCATCGAGAAACATCAAGATTAACTGTCAAACGAACGAGAATAAAAAGTCAAAATATTTCACATTGCATTGCTTTATCCACAAAAAAAAATCAATCCTCAATAATCGAATATTCGGAACGAATGCTCATTTCATCATGCTAGTCGTAGACTGTCATTGCGTCGTCAATGAATAATCGTAACAAACAACAAAACAAACTAAAGACAAAATACGCATAGCTTCTTGTTTTTGCATCAACGGTAATAAAATTTTATCGACTCATCGCGCATACTTCCACATCCGCAGAAGTGACAACTCCATCGAGATATGGAACGTGGCAAACGCGCCATTCCTAGAATCCGTCATATCCGGTCACCCGGACGATTCGGTAGAATCGATACTCTGGATAGACGAAAGACTATTCTCCGTGGGTCTGCGCGGCATGTTGTCCGAGTACGACCTGGCGGAGCTGTCGTTGAAGTACGAGACTGCGGTGACGGGTGGCGCCGCCTGGTGTTTGGACGCGAATCGCCAAAAGACGAGGATAGCGGTAGGGACCGAGGACGGCTACGTTAACACGTTTGTCGTAAATTCGGATTCGTTGATCTACGAGAGGATATTCGACAAGCAGAAAGGCCGAATACTGTGCATCAAGTGGGACAACACGGGCGATATGATATTCACCGGCTCCACGGACACCGTGAGAGTTTGGAATTCGATATCGGGCCATGCGGTGCACAAAATGACAACCGCCAGGAAATATTCCAAGAAGGAGACGATAGTCTGGTGTTTGGCATTGACGGACGACAATCACGTTGTTTCGGGTGATTCGAGGGGCGTGTTGTCCTTCTGGGATCCGACTACGGGCACCCTGATAGAGAGTCACGAGAGTCACACGGCGGACATATTGGCTATAGCGATGTCCGGCGAGGAAAACGTCGTTTACTGCGCAGGCGTCGATCCGGTGGTACGAAGTTTCTCGAGGGTAACGCTGAAGGCGGGTGGACGACCACAATGGGTCAAGGGTATAGAGCGACGTTTGCACGTCCACGACGTGAGAGCGCTGGTCGAGGCGAGCGGTAAGCTTTATTCCGCCGGGGTCGACGGTTACCTCGCGGTCTCGAGTTATCCACCCAAGTTGCTTGTTAAATATCCACCTCTGTTGAAGCCTCCTTGCGTTAAGGTTTGTCGAAAATCCCGGTGCGTCATGCTTCGCTACACGAATTATCTCGAGCTATGGAGACTCGGCAGACCGGCCAAAGCGACGAAGGAAGCGACGATCGGTACGTTGCACCAGTTGGACGAAAATCCCGTCAAGTTGCTCGAGCTCAGAACGCGAAACGACGAGACGATTGTCGCCTGGGCGATCAGCCGAGACTCCAACACTATTGTTTACTCCACCGACACGCACTTTCGCGTTTTTAACTTCGACGTTGTCGATAGCGACGCGACACTCATGAAAAACGAGACACACATGGCTCTCACGAGTATCAAAAAGATGCTATTCAGTCCGAACGGGAAATTGTTCGTTACCGTGAGCCGGGAGGACGAGAAAAACTTGCTGACTATCTTTTGTGTCGAGAAGAAGAGCTTCGTGAAGAATGCCGCTTGGAAAACGGACAAACAATCGCTGAACGAGGTCGGACTCGTTTGCTTTTCACCGGACAGCAAATATCTCGTTTGCGCCGATCTAAGGGGCCTCGTTGGAGTATATAACGTTAAAAACTCATTGGACACGGGAATACCTTGCTTCTTTCCGCTACCGAAGTACACGTGTCCACCAACCGCCATGGCTGTTCAGAAAGACACCTTGAATATCGTTATCGTTTACGCCGATCACAAGGTAAAGTAGTTGCCAGGTGGATTTATCGAGCCTACTGCAAATTCTTTCCTTTACTTGTTTGTACGTTTCAAGATTCTAGAAATATCTGGGAATAGTCGCCAAGCAGGTAAACTCCGGGAGTTTTTATCTCAAAAACTAATGTTTCGATTGGATCCGAGTTTCTTTTTATTGGAAAATATGTACATTGAGGTATGTTTAGGCATTTTTCAAAATAAATTCGTTGACTGGAAGCGATTCAAACGCGATTATCTCGGAACATAGTTTTCAAAGTCGGTGCCAGATGTATCTCGAAAACGGCTTGTCCGATTTTGTCCAAATTTGGATACAATATTCTTCGATAGTTTTTCTCGTTCGCCACGTAGAGGTTTTTCATTTGATTCAACCATTGTTTTTTATGGAATGTGTATGCAATCCAAAATCGTCGGAAATTGCGAACGACAAAACGAATGTTAAATTTAAACGATCGCAATGCCGTCAAAAATGAAAATTTCAAAAAATCCTACGTGGCGAACGAGAAAAACTATCGAAGCATATTGTATCTAAATTTGGACAAAATCGAACGAGCCATTTTCGAGATACATCTGGCACCGACTTTGGAAACTATGTTTCGAGATAATCGCGTTTCAAACGCTTGCGGTCGACGAATTTATTTTTAAAAATTCCTAAACATACTTCAATGTATTAGGAGTACAACTTTGCAGTGACCTTTTTTTTCAAAAGTTTAAGGCTTTATTATAAAAAAGTGGCTACATATTTTTTAATCAAAGTACTACCCGTCGCTAGCTACGACCTCGGCCCATCTTTCAGGTAGCATTCGAATCCCGCGTCGATAAAAGTCTTGGTCCTTGGAGACAATCCAGGAATCGACCCAATTTTTGACTTCATCGTAAGTACCGAAGTGCTGGTCAGCCAAATCGTGTGCCATTGACCGGAACAAGTGATAGTCGAAAGGGGCAATGTCTGGAGAGTACGGCGGGTGGGATAAAACCTCCCATTTCAGCGTTTCCAAGTACTTTTTCACGACATTTGCAACATGAGGTCCGGCATTGTCATGCTGCAGTATCACCTTGTCATGTCTTTCGTTGAATTGTGGCCGTTTCTCTTTGAGTGCCTTACTCAAGCGCATTAACTGACGTCGGTAGAGTTCCCCTGTGATGGTTTCGGATGGTTTGAGCAGCTCATAATTCACAACGCCCAGCTGGTCCCACCAGATACACAGCATCACTTTGGATCCGTGAATATTCGGTTTGGGCGTCGATGAACCACCGCCGACACGTTTCCTCACTAATAGAATCCTCCCCGTAAGCATCTACAAGCAAACGGTGGGCCTCAGCCGCAGATTTCTTGATGTTGAAGAAGTAAATCATAACTTCCCGCAAATGCTGAGAATTCGGCTCGTAGGTTGCCATGTTTCAGTGCCTATAACTTTATAATGCATACACTTATCCGTTAGCTTTTTTAAATTGTTTACATTGGCAGAGCCTCTAGTTTAAAATGCCACTTTTTTAATTGAGCTAGGGCCACTACTTCGGCCGCAGTGGCTCTCTAAGTAAAACGGTCACTGCAAAGTTGTACTCCTAATACATATTTTCCAATTTAAAAAAAAACCCGGATTCAATCGAAACATTAGTTTTTAAGATAAAAATTTCCGAAGTTTACTTGTTTTTCTCGCCGTTTACTCAGGTACCTCCCTTGAGAGAATTCGCTTCTGTGTGGACGTATTCTTTGAAAATCTTGATTAATTGTAATTTATGCGGAAATATGATGATCCGGAAGAAAAATATTCCGACCTCTTTCATTGAGGTGATACACAGAGTGGTAGTTGAATGAAAAACCTGGCCATGAATGGTTTTCAAAGATGTTGCTTTAGTAATGATAACGTTCTTAGAAAAGTTAACGAGTTTATGCAACTAAGGGCGAACACCGCACGGCTCTAACATGAATAAGCGCGTCGCGCGATCAGTCGGAAGTTGCCGTTCTCTTGCAGTGGTTGTGTGATTTTTCAAGGCGCTTCGATTTTAATGACATGAAAGTGTTGTGCTTTTAAACAGTTCATCTTCGATTTTTGTGATGGATTATCCTACACCCGGTATGCACGTAATTTAACAATAATATTTAGAACATATTATCTATTCTAATTTCGTCTACAAGGTTGGAAACAGATAAGTAGAAAAGTGTCGTATTTTTTGTTCAAGGCGGGATATACATTTACAACGATCAAAAGATCGATTTCTTTTTTCCCCTTTAAACGATAGGACTATATATGTAGAATATTTTCCAAACGTTTCATAGCGAAATTCGAAAAAATTCAAACATTACAGCCCGTCAACGCTGTGCCTCACCGCTCGGATTCGGAGCGGGCGTGAACTTCAAACGCATTTTTCTCAAAACTACATTACCGAAATTGGCGTGCAGGATAGCTCAAAAACTATTAAGCCGATTGAGTTGATACTTGGTAGAAATATTGATAATATTGGTACCTTCTACTTAACGAAAATTGTTTCTGAAAAATTGGACAAAAAACGACTTTTTTAATCCACATTTTACAGAAGTGTTGCGTGTAATGTTGATTTTTTTTTGTAAATGCGTGCCATTTTGTCAAATTTGCATTTTCTTCATTTTAATTACCGTCATATAGAAACTATACATGTTCTAACGGAAAAAATGTTTGAACTTTTTTGCAAATGAAAGTCTACGGGAAGCCACAGCTCCGTCATTTTGATGATGAATTAATTTTAAAAAATGGTTTAATATACTTAAATATATTATTAAAGTATACCTAAAGTTTAATAATTGTAGAATAATTATATCGTAGTTTAAAAAATCCCTCAATATTGCTTATTTTTTTCCTATCTAAATGTATATCCCGCCTTAATTTAAATCTATATGAGGTGTTTTGATGTGGTTCTAAGTATTTCTAAACCGTATAAAATGTCTTTCCATTTAAAGTACTCTTTCTTCTAGACAATGAAGAAAAAAAGTGCCGCACTTGTGCGCTCCTTTTGTTTATTTTCTTTTTTTAACTCGTATGGCAGAAAATTGTATTTTCGAAACAATAAGTAAATGTTTTTTTTTCTATTTCAAGGCCTTCTGGGTTAAAGTCTACGACTCGCAATGAGTTGTATATAATGATTCAAACCTAAAAAAATCAACTTGTGATTAAAAAAAACTTACATTCATGGAACAAATATTGTTGGATAAATACGACGCGTTGTATCAACTTTTGATCAAAAGTTGATTCTTTTGAGGCTTCAATCATTGTATACAACTTATTGCGAGTCATAGATTTTAACCCAGAAAGCCCTGAAGTAGAAAAAAAATTACTTATTGTTTCGAAAATACCATTTTCTGCCATACGAGTTAAAAAGAGGAAAATAAAAAAAGGAGGGCATAAGTGCGGTACTTTTTTTTCAAATGTCTAGAAGAAAGAGTATTTTAAATAGAAACACATATTTTACGGTTTAGAAATACTTAGAACCACATCAAAACACCTCCTATGATTTTGAATAAAACAAATTACGACATCTTTCTACTTGTCCGTTTCCAACCTTATAGAGGAAATTAGAATAGACAATGTGTTCTAAATTTTATTGTTAAATTACGTACATACATGGTGTAGGACAATCCAACACAAAGATCGAAGGTAAACTGTTTAGAATCAAAACCACAACACCTTTTTAGTCACCAAAATCCAAGCGCCCCGAAAAATCACACCGCCACTGCAAGCGAATGGCAACTTCCAACTGATCGTGCGGCGCGCTGATTCATGTTAGACTCGTGAGGTTTTCGCCTTTAGTTCTACGAATGTTAGCATACATTAGTAAAGCAATATTTTTGAAAACCATTTTTGGTCACGTTGTTCATTCAAATACCACTTGTGTGTTGTAAAACGGTTGAGGGGTGAGAATGATAGGAAACTCGGGGCTGGTGACAGAGCGAGAGACGCAGGAAATGTGTTTGGGTTCACGTTAAGGGGGGAGATATCCTTAGGCGACGAGAACATTGCTGATTTTCATGATTTCTTTTTAAAAGTTAAGATTTCTTCGTCATTTTTGAGACTTGGGATATATTTTATTACTACATTTGGCTGACGATGTTGAAGTTTGCATCGGTGGAATGCAACGACAATTCTTTTTTATTTTTTTATTTCCTCATTTTCATTGTCATCCAGAATCTTTTTCTACATATTTCGGCTGGAGATCTCTAATAGTACAGTTGTGCTGTATATTGGAATTAGAAAAATTACAAGAAGGCTAGTTTTTTGACAGGTGATTTTGTAGGTGCCGCGGGTGCTAAATCCAAGTTTGCCTAAAAATCGCGGTGTAGGGTTTTTTTTAGGGGTTGAGACTTGATCAATGCCAAACCCTACGAGGTCGGCGTCGTGAGACGCCGTGAGTCAAAATGTTTAGAAAAATCCGGGCTTTATTTTTGTCCACAGCGTCAAAGTCAGGGAAGCTCATTTTGGGGGTGAAAAAGTGGGCTGAACTTTTGAAAGATCAGTTTTAATTCAATAAGTCTTTGGGAAAAATTCGTACAATTTTTGTTTAAATGGAAATCTTGTAGCCCTTGAAAAGACGCGTCGGTCGAGTATTTGGTCATCCCTGTCCGATAGTATCTCCACCCCTAAAATAATTATTCAAATATTTAAAAAAAATCGTTTATTGTATAACTAAAAAACAATTGAATTTTCGAGTATGGTTGAAATGTATGAAATGTAGAAAATAATCTTCTTTATATTTTCGTTTCTATGGACCACCCTTGAATTTTGTTTTTTCCAACGCCTCTCGGGGGTTTAAAATTCAAACTGAAATTCTGGGAAAACTATTGGCCGTATGAATTCACCGCCGCGAAACGATTTGTAGCCTGAACCTTCCGCTACATTTTTGTCCACAGCGCCAAACTCGTATCTCTTTATTTTCGATTTCTAAAAGTGGGGGAACGTACAAAAAATCACTATTTTGAGAATAACTGTTCGAGAAATTTGTTTCGAACTCCATTCAAATGAAAAAGTTGTAGCTCTCCAAAATACGCGTCGATTGGGTATAAAATCATCTCTTAACTTCAAAAGTACCTCCCACCATAACGAATGACGAAATACTCTGACAGTTTTGTTTTCGTGATTACTCATAAACGGTTAATTTTACAGGTGCCGTTTGAATGTACGAAATGTAGGGATTGATATTCTCTACATTTTCCTTTATATAAATAACCCTCGAATTTTGCCATATTTTTACCCCGGAACCTACAAAATCACCTGTCAAAAAACTAGCCATCTTTTAATTTTTTCTGATTTCAATAAACAGCACGACTGTACTGAGTATATGGTCAGTATATTTAAATAGCATTGTCCGCGCAATAATACAAAAAAATACACGTGATATGTCACAACACCCCTTCCCCACCCCCTACCCCTAGTGTGATCAATCGTGATGTTATCCAAACCCCCCCCCCCCCCTATTTAAGTCTTACGTGATTAAGGGCGTGATTTCGGCCACTCTAGGGGCCGAAAAATTGGCTTTTTGGGGATTTTTTTTCTGTAGAAAAACTACAAAATAAATCGAAATTACAAAAAAGGTGTTTATCATACATATCAGTGACTGTACACAATAATTTTTTTGAAGCGATTAAATTCAAAATGGCGGCTGTGTAACGTTTATTTCAAATCTGCATTTTTTAAGTTAGCCCGAAACATAAGTCAAATAATACTCAACCGATTCACTTGAAATGTTGAATATATCTTGAAAAATACATTGTTAATGGAAGTACGTAGGATTTTTTTTAATTGCATAGTTTATTTGTTATTAAGAATTACTGACGAAATTGTTCACTTTCCAAAAAATTTTCTAAAAAATCGTCAGATAATTTTTAATAAAAAATGAACTATGCAATTAAAAAAAAATCCTACGTACTTCCATTAACAATGTATTTTTCAAGATATATTCAACATTTTAAGTGAATCGGTTGAAAATTGTCTGAGTTATGTTTTCGGTCAACTTAAAAAATGCAGTTTTGAGATTGTACGCTGCACAGCCGCCATTTTGAAATTAATCGCTTAAAAAAACATTGTATACAGTCACTGATATGTATGATAAACACCCTTTTTTGTAATCTCGATTTATTTTGTAGTTTTTCTGAAAAAAAATCCCCAAAAAGTCTATTTTTTCAGCCTCTAAAATGGCCTAAGGCCTTAATGGACGACCCCACGTAAAAAATTGTGTTTTTATATATTACATATATATTTACCTAAAGTAAACAATATAAATTGTTCGTTCTGAAATAGCTTATTAAAATGGTTTCAGTATTTTACTTGCTTCTTTTTGTTGAAAAAAAAACGAGAGCAGAAGGGGGGGGCGGGCTCTATGTCGCGTAATTTTCAGGAGCGGCACGGGGGTGCACCGGCACCCGTCGCGAAATGTCACACAGGGGGCGGGGGTCGAATATTGATAAAATTTACGTCACGTGTTTTATGAATGGCCCCTAAACACATCTCCCTCCTCCTTAAGGCGATGTGAAATAGAAATGGGCGCGAGAGAAAGAGCTGCAAGTTTTTGAACAAAGCAAAGGTAACAAAGAATATAATCGACTCGTGTGTGTTTTTTTAAATTTATCGTAAGGGCCCTTTATGAAATATCAATATTGCGTTAAAGTTTCCATCTATGGCATGCAACAAATATTCTATTTTATTATTTATTTGTATAATGATCAAAAATCCTTTGGTGGTCAACTCTAGTGGTCTTTAACAATGGTGTTGAAGTCTGCATCGTTGGAACGCAAAGAAAGTTATTTTTTGACATTTTTGATTTTCCGTATTTCGATTATCGTAGATCTTTTTTATAGATTTATATTTTAGATCGCTAAGTAAAAATATGTTTAACCCTCGGACCCTTCACACCGCAAACCCCACAATATTAGTGAGACATGCGAACATAATTTTTCTTGCTTTGTTCAATCGCATTTTTCACGGTGATAAATCTATATTAGGTTTTTCTCGCAAAGCCTATTCCATTCGTCAGATCTCGAGCGTTCGATAAAAAAAATCTCTCTACGACAAACAGTTCGTTAGCAGCGTTGATTTAAAGTGCTGGGGTGGGCGTAACCCCAGTGTAGGATATTTGTTTCGTACAGATAGTGTAGGGTCCTAGGGTTAAATGGTTAAAGGATTTTTGCAAGCAAAGTTTTCTAAAATAAATTAAACAAGCTCATAAATATCAATTATCGTTGGACTTTAACAATGCAAATTTCAATCTTATTTCTAACGAGGATTCTAACCGAATAACAATTTTCTCCGTCAAAATCAGACATGAAAAGTTAGGGAATTGAATGAAATTTTTTTAAATTATACTCCAACGATGCAAATTTTAACGTGATACACAAATAGGGTATTACACCCTTTTTTGAAAGGTGTCTCAATTTGATCCTTTGGTGATAATAATCTACTAGAATTTTTGGTAATTATGCAGTTTGAAGACTTCCGAAAAACGATAGGATTTTTTTTCGCCATGAACTGCTTCAATTGGTCACGACACATGATATTTTGTCGGGGGAGGCTGACATTTCCCATTAATTCCATAAGTTATGGGGTTTTGAAGTTTGCGGAAACGAGGCACAAAATAGTGCAATTACGAACATTTCAACGCTTTTACTGGAAGTGGGGAGTGGCGGGATTTGCAAAGAAAACCTTCCTGAATACAATGCCGAAGAGGTATCGGAGCGGTCACTTCCTCCTCCATGCTGCCCCCGATAAAAGTTTGTCAAAATACACGATTTCAAAGACGAGACTGAAAATCAGTGAAAATGGTGTGCGTTTGTGTGCGTTTTTTTTTTTATAGCGGTTTAGTGGGACATGCCTCCGCACCGTAGCAAATAATTGCCGTGTTTAGGGCTTGCATCGACTAAAAACCCCTGTTTCTCTACGACCTTATAAATTCTCCCGCGGGACGGGCGCTAGGTATTACATCGCGGGAGAGGCCTTAGCTATAGCTCTTCCTGCAGTGTTGTCAGACGACCTCACATGCCTCGTTCCACTCGAGAGGGTATGAGTGGTTTAGGGGTTCGTGTCGTTTATTTCATCTATGATTGCCTGGTCTTCCGGCGTCGTCTTCTTCCTCGCGCGTTCTGCACGTCGCAACTCCTTCATTACTGCGGCAGCATAAGCCGATACCGCTGTCCATGCATCTGCTGACTTCAGCATCAAGGCTACCAGGTTGTCCGGGGTGAAACGTGTCTCCAGCTGATCCTCGACTATCGCGCGGGAGGCACTGAACCCGGGGCATTGGAACAATACATTTTCAGCGATCTCCTCGCCTGCTACACATGCTGGGCAGTCTGAGGAATCTTCATAATTAAACTTATAGAGATAAGCCCGGAAGCAGCCGTGTCCTGAGATCACTTGAGTGAGATAATAGTTGAGCTGCCCGTGTGGGCGGTTTACCCATATTTCCACCTTCGGGATTAGTCGGTGTGTCCACCTTCCCTTGGTAGAGGCATCTCACATCGTCTGCCACTGGTTGAGACTGGTTGCTCTCGCTTCGACCCTTGCATAGCTAGGGTTTCTAGCTCCCTTCTGCTGATACATCGATCTACGCTCCTCGGCGAGCACCTCAATGGCAGCATTTCCGCGATAACGTTGATAGCGCCCTCAAGGCGCTGACGCGATACGCTGCTGCAGCCTTCCTGCGGTACTCCTGGATTTTCAGTGCATCAGCCCATATGGGTATGCCATAGGTGAGCACTGAGGTCATCATTGATGACAGCAGTTCCCTCCTCTTCTGTCTGGGGCCACCGACATTAGGCATGGCCGCGCCAGTGTAATAGCCACCACAGATCCCTTTCTGCTGATCTGCTCGGTTTGCTCTTTGAAGTTCAGCCTCGCGTCGAGAACCACACCCAGGTACCGAATGAACGGTTGGGATGTCATTTCGGCTGGATACGAGGAGTACTTCTGTTTTGTGGGCTGCAAACTGCAGTCCAACAGAAGATATCCATTCCTTTATCTTGGCAAAAGATTCGCCGAAGAGTGCGGTAATTGGTCCAGGAATTTGTTCCAGGAATTTGGCGATGACGATCAGCGCCGCGCCATCTGCGAACGCTACGATGGACATTCTTTTCGGCAATTGTAATAGCAGCAGAGGATTGTACATGATGATCCACAGAAGCGGTCCGAGTACAGAGCCCTGAGGAGGTCCTCCAGTCACCCTATACGTCTTTGGTCCATCCTCTGTGTCGTACATGAGCCACCTATTACATAGGTAACTCGCCACTATTCTCCGCAGGTACCATGGTACCCTAATGTTTTTAGGGCATGCATGATACACTTCCAGATCGCAAAGTTGAAAGCGTTTTTGACATCGAGAGCGACAACTGTGCAGTACTTCTTAGACCTTCTTGTCCATCGTTTCCCCGCAGTCGACTCCTGCGCCTGCTTTACTACTGTGTTAATGGCATCCACAGTAGAGCGTTCTTTTCTGAAGCCAAACTGGCGCTCCGCCAGTAGAGGGTCCACGACCTTCTCAATCCTGTTGTGGATGGTCCGCTCGAAGATCTTTCTGGTGGTATCCAACATATAGAGCGGACGATAGGATGAAGGTACGTTCGGTGGCTTCTTCCCTTTCGGGAGGAGCACTAGCCTCTGCCACTTCCACTTGTCCGGGAAGATTCCTTCCTTAAAACATGCATTGTACATGCCTAGGAATATTGCCGGTACCAACTTGATCGCTGCTTTGAGTGCGATGTTCGGTATCCCATCCATGCCGGGGGCTTTATTGTTGGCCACCCTGGCAGTCGCCGTAAGAAGCTCTTCTTCAGTAATGGGTGGGATGTCCTCATCGATGTCCTCCTCGCGCTGGTAGTCATCCTCGGGTTGCTTAGGGAACAGATGTGTAACAAGCTGTTCCAGCAGGGCTGCGTCTACAGGCGATGTCATTGGCTGGCTTTTCAGCCGAGTCAATGCCACTTTGTACGGCCTGCCCGGGGGAGCACCTTCCACCTCGCTGAGCAGTTCGCCCTAGCTTTCAGTTTTACTCTGCTGGATAGCCGTTTTAAGCTTCAAGCGCGCCTTTCTGTGCTATTTTTCCAAATCGGGAAACGAGCGTTTGCCTCGAGCTCGTTGCGCTCGGCGCCACGACATCACGTTTCCGTGGCATTGTGGCATCGCATGCTTCGGTTACCCTCTGCATGACCACCTCGACCTTCTCGGTTGCACTTTCCGCTGCGAGGGGGCTGGTGTCAAAAGTTTCACGAAACAAGTCCGCGTCAAACATTTTTGCTTTCCAGTCCCTCTTGTTCATTTTCGGTGCCTTCGTTGTCCTGCTGAAGTCTCTGCGAATTTCCCAGAGAATCGCCTGATGATCACTGTGAGTGTAGATATCGCTGACTGCTCAGTGGCAGTGGTTTCCTCTCGCCAGGCTACTACTCACAAAAGTGAGGTGAGGTCCTTTATAGAGGAGGCTTCACCTTTAACAAAAGTGGGCTTTGTACCTGCATTGAATAGTACTACATCCCATAAGGATAACGTCAAGCAGGGCTTGGCCCTTCCTGTTTTTCACTTTACTACCCCATGCCACAGCCCATGCATTGTAATCTCCGGCTATGGCTACCGGGAAGCGTTGCTCCAGCGTTTCCGACTAAGTTGTCGAGAAAATTCTCAAACCCATCAGTCGTCAGTCTAGGCAGTGCGTAACAACTATAGAAATGAACTCCTTTGACTCTTATTCTCACGAAACCAGTTTCCATCCGACTCGCAAGATCCTAAAATGGAAGCTTTCCGCAGGACCAAATTGCGTCCTTCCCACTTGCGTCAGATTCCCAGG
Organism: Ophion obscuratus; assembly: GCA_964007375.1. Lineage (NCBI taxonomy): Eukaryota > Metazoa > Arthropoda > Insecta > Hymenoptera > Ichneumonidae > Ophion > Ophion obscuratus. The sequence goes on along the minus strand of OZ023319.1, from coordinate 37,473,566 downwards.
GCTGCGTGTCTAGATGTCTGTATGGTTCCGAGAATATCGCCAAGTTAGGCTTCAGCTAGCGCATAGTCTGCATGAGCAGGTCCTGCGCGGCCTCACAATGGTTGAGGTTGAGCTGAATTACTCTCATTAGCATCGTTTCTGGAGTGCCTGGAGAGCACGCGTATACGTTGAGCATCGACTGCTACCTGCGATATGGGCTGTGGGTGCCTCATCTTCCGCTTCTGCACATATCATACACTTAGCGCTTGCTGTGCATTCGGCAACTTTGTGACCAGTATTACCGCACTTCATGCAGTCTTCGCCCGGTCGACGCTGCTCTTGCAGTTCCGTGATAAGTTTCCAAATGTCCAGCACTCGAAATACTTTATTATTTCCCCAGCCCCAGATTACACCAGCCGACTCGAATGGTTCCTGTATCCAGAAGTTTCCGGACAGCAGGGACTATGAGTCGAATTACCGCGGTCTGAGTCTCGCCATATGCTTTACGCAGAGACTTAAGAGAATGTTCCGTGGCTGGATAGTCCGGACCCAAGATTCTGCAGGGCCGCCGATATCTCCTCGTTCGTCGCATCCTCTTCTAGGACCTTGATCTCCAGTTCAACTTCCTGGACTTTACTCTGGACCGTTGCTGATTCGCCAAGAACACCGTCGAATTGGTTTCGCAATTCCGGTGCTTTGGCTGAGCTCTCCTTATTCAGAACAATCGGCTGATCTCCCGCGTTCGTTCTGCGTACCTTTTGGACGCATTCACCTGCATCCTTGAGCGCCGGATCCTTCTTTATACGACTCAAGATCTCTCATAGCTGAAGTCAGCCTTTTTATGGATGACGAGAGCGTTGGGCAGAGTCGGCCGTTCGCGAGGTTTCTGCGGCTTCTTCTGAGGCTGCTTCTGGGATATCTTGCGAGATCTTTTCTTCTTTCTCGCAGTCTGCCACTTCTGCTCTGATCTCTCGCCTCTCGTCTCCTCGGGTTGACCAGACAATGGCTCCTCCCGCTTCTTCCTCTTGTTCGGCTCCTTTCCCTCGGTCGACGTCGGTGTACCCCGTTTTCTCCTCTTCGCCTTGCGTGCTCGCCCTGGCGTCGAGGTACCGCCCACGTCGATGACTTCATCGTTCCTCTCCTCGTTATGGAAAGTCGATTTCGCTTAGCTCATGGTCGGCGTGGTTTGCGTACCTCCAGTTGACGTTGCCGCCTGTGGCTTTGCACTCCACGTTACCAGCTCCTCTATACCTTTCCAAGTGCTGGTATCTCTTTGTGGAGGTTTTTCTTCTCCTGAATAAAAGAGGCTAGGCTCTCCAGCGTCTTTCCGTGCCTCTCCACGAACTTCATAATTTCCTTCTGGTTTATACTAAATGCAGTATCTTCACTTGTAGCAGTGGGGGCCAAGTGATCCACCCCGTTGTCGCTGTTGTCTTGCGGTAATCCTCCCAGAATCCATGGAGCCTGCACCGGCCAGCGGGGCTTGCACGCGATCGGACCTGATGGCGGGGTTGGTTTCCGCCTGGGTTATTTTTTTTTTACTTTTATTGCTATACATAGTTGGTTTATTTTCGGGGTTCCTTTCCTTAGGTTTGTTTTGGGGGTCTCCTTCCCCTTCGCACCACTTTTGGTGCGCAGGGGCTTTTTTATTTCGCCCCAGTCCGTCAGTCGCTCCGACAGAGCCGGAACTTCCGGTGGGGACCCTCCCCCCCCCCCTATTCGTCACCCGGGGAGACGCTCCAGCCGGAGTTGGGTTTCTCCGTGGAGAAGACGTCCTAATAAGGACATCATCCTCTGGAGTGTGTGTGTGTGTGTGTGTGTGGATTTGTTTGGGTGTGTGTGTGTGTTTGGACTTATTTGGGTGTGTGTGTGTTTGGACTTATTTCGGTGTGTGTGTGTTTGGACTTATTTGGGTGTGTGTGTGTGTTTGGACTTAGTTGTGTGTGTGTGTGTGTGTGTGTGTGTGTGTGTGTGTGTGTGTGTGTGTGTGTGTGTGTGCGTGTGCGTGTGCGTGTGCGTGTGCGTGTGCGTGTGCGTGTGCGTGCGTGCGTGCGTGCGTGTGTGTGTGTGTGTGTGTGTGTGTGTGTGCGTGTGCGTGTGCGTGTGCGTGTGTGCGTGTGTGTGTGTGTTTGGACTTATTTGGGTGTGTGTGTGTGTTTGGGTTTGGGTTTGTTTTGGCCTCTGTGTCGGTCACGATCGACACACACGCACATAAGCCTAAACAAGCCTATCTTGTCCCTTGTTTTCGCAAACTTCAAGAGTCCATCACTTATGGAGTTAATGGGAAATGTCAGCCTCCCCCGACGAAATACAGCTTACTATCAGGGAGTATCATCAAGGCGAAAAAAAAATTCTTGTCGTTTTTCGGAAAAGTCCTCAAACTGCATAATAACCGAATTTTTATTTCTATCTTATGAAATCGATAAGAGCCATAAAAATGCATTTAAATTTTACATTTCAAATTTCTGCGCCTAAACTCTAGCCGCCATGCTGCTTCGGTTCGTGACGTCACTTGTATAGTAAATATCGTCGCTGCGCCAATTGTGAATACGCACATTTTTTTGGCTAAAAATGGATAACCACCCCTCTCATTGGTGTGTAGTTCCTAAATGTGAGAATACTAGCGTAGAAACACCGGGAAAGTTGTGGACTAAAATGCCAATTCACATAAATATGAGGAAGACTTGGTTAAAACTTGCGAGAAGAGATCCAAAGCCCTAGTCCGAAAAAAAACTCATTTGTTCTTTTTCGAAGTACAGATAACTATTTGAAAAATTGCAATTTACTATGATTAATGAGAATATATAGTTGTTGACGCTTTCTTTCACAGGTTAGAGAGTAATAAGTATACCACTTTCTTTATTTACTATGTCAATGACGTCACATCAGAATCCATTATGGCGGCTACCATTCCGCATGTTCGTTGAACAGATAGAAACAGTATATAAAAAAATGAATTATAACATTAATTTTGTGTTTTTATAAATTAAAACCAACATTATTCGATTGCTTATTGCGACCACTACCTTATTTATAAATTCTTAGTATTTTTCTTACATGGAGTAAAATACCCTATTCTGTACCACCACGACGAAAAATTCAATGCAATGTTTCGTCTCTGTTTAGACTCTCGATACCGGAAACGCCTCAAACAATTGTCGAAATAAATATCGTCGGATGTTGCCACCGCACTTTTTATTTCGAACCACCAATCGTCGTATTCGTGAAAATTATTCGAAAAATTATTTGACTCGTTCGAACCGCGGCAGACTTTTTGAACATGACCGTACGAAATTGCTCCGAATGGGGATGAGGTTCGTACGAGAGATAAATTCTTTTCTCGAATAAGTTCCGTGCGCAGGGGGGCAGGAATGAGCCAGCCATTCGCAATTATATCCAAGTAACGGTGCACAACGTCGTAAAGAGCATTAATTCCGCCTGATGACTCGCGGGCAATAAGGAAGAGCAATATCTAACCGCGCATCGATTATTACGCTTCCCTCTTAAGAACAAAAAAAAAGAGGAAGTTAAAATCAAGTCTTACTCGGGATTTCGTTTTATCCGCCTTTCTCTTCCATCTGAAACACCGTATACGCGTTTTACGTCTACGATGATGAAATTAAAGAAGAAAAACCAGCACTGCCTATAAACATGATACTTTACAAGGCACCTTAAGACGATAACTGAAGATGAGATGAAATTTTCTCTATTTATCGGGTCTCGCGCGGCGGTCGTTAAGAAATATTAAAACGCGTTATGGCCCGACGAGTTGTGAAATTTGCCGAGAGTTGTATGATCGCCTCGGTGAAATTCCCGTTACATTATCCTTTCTAAGACGGTGCTTAAACATTACCCATTTCACGTTTGTCGCATTTAAAATTTTGAGGCAGTCACTATCGCGTTCGAACGATTGTACGATATAGGCGCTGCTTACGAAAAGTAGCACGATTCAAAGTTCTTATGAAAACTAGCATGATTATGCTTTCGCCACGGAAACTAGCACGTTTACATATTCATCGCGAAAACCCGCACCTTTCGGCTTTCGCCGCGAAAACGAGCATGTTTCCATATTCGCTGCGAAGATTAGCATGTTTCGGCTGTCACCGCGAAAACTAGCTTGTAAGATTTTCACTGTAAAAACTAGTGTAAAAGGAGTAAGTTTGAAGCTTTAACGATCTCATCGCTCGTACAATCTAACCAAAAAGAGTTTTGGTGAGAATTTAATGTTCTTCGTGCTCAGGTAACAATCTGGAAAAATACCCCATTAGTATTTTTTTTTAAATACGACAATTTTTTGCGTAATGACATTTTAATTTTATACTCGTTGCTTTTATTAACATTTTAATAATATTTATCAATTAAAATCGATAGTAGTAATTTTTATTTAAAAAAAAATATCGAAATGATTAATATAATGAAATATTTATTGTGATTATCTATTTAAAAAATTACGTTATGGAAAATATCATTCAACAAATTTACTGTAATCTTACAGATGGATCGTCGAATATGTTTGAAAAATCTTGCTGATGTCCGATTGGAATTAAACCTCCGTCATGCATGGCTTGTAAATCTTTTTTTTTCTTAGGGCAATAGGCAATTTTTTATCTGACGTCTGTTTTAATTTGAACATTCGAACATCATCCATGTTGTTGCTTTTTTGAAAGATTTTCATCACTTGTGCTTCTGGCTCAAAATCATATTTAACGTGGATTGTATCGACGTAAGGTTGAATGGATATTTCCCGAATACTTGCAATTTTAATTGCAGTCCAATTAAATTTTTTTGAGAGGTCTAAAAAATCGAAAATTTCCGATTGTGGTCAAAGGAATTGGAGTAAAAAAATAGAGGCAAGGCGTAAAAAAGCATGCAAGAAAAGTCGGAAACAATGCCAGTGTTACTGAAACATGTTAATTTTCGCCGTGAGTATAAAAATCTGATTCTTTTCGTGGTAAAAGCCGAAACGTGCTTGTTTTCGCCTTAAATTTTGAAAGGTGCCAGTTTTCGTGGCGAAAACCGAAACTTGCTAGTTTTCGTGTCGGAAGCCGAAACATGTTAGTTTTCGCGGTATTATCAAACGTGTAAAGTTTTTCGATGTGGATACGGTATTATATGTTCGTAAAATTTCGAGCTCGATGGGTGAAGCTAAACTTTTTTGTATCTATTTTGATCCGCTGAATCCGAATATCACAATTTTTTGCCGAAAACTCGAGCATTCAATTGTTTATAGCCAATTGTTGAAACAATTTTTTTAAAAATTACAGTTTTCCGGCATGAATTATTATTTTGTAAATATTTTGGGCAATTTTAAAACGAAAGTAATTGTTATAAAATTTTGCTAAAGTTCATAGTTTTTGAGTAATACATTTTTGAAAATTTCTGAAAGAGTTTTCCAATTTTACACTTCATTTATGTATAGAAATGCTAATTAAAAAATGACTTACATCAAATCATCAATTCCTGGCCCATACAATAGGGCTTCTACCGATGTGGGAGATACCAAAATATCAATTTGTTGTTGTCTTCGAAGCATTCTGCCTTCCCGGGTATTATCGTTTGCACGTTTGTCAGCCACTACCTGCCATGGGACCCGACGCGCCTTCACTAATTGTGAGATATCCCGGAAACTATTCATCAGATTGACTTGAAATTTTCAGGGAATATTTTCGAAACATCATACTTCAAGAAAATATTTAAAAAAAATCGATTTTTCGAAAATTCCCAATGCATCTCACCCCTTAAGGAATTATCACAGTGTAACAGGTCGAAAAACAGGGGCCGGGATGAAATTCCGAACTTTGAATTTGGAATCGGTGAATACCCTGAGAGTGACGAACCACGGAGACCTGATCGCTACCTGATCTCACATGCGCGTGCACACACATACGACTGTTGAAGGCGTTACACCCCCTTGTAGTGCAAAAAAGGCCTTTTTCATGAATTTTTTTAAAGAAAACTACAAAACTTTTTTAATCGATCAATATACCATCTTAAAGAACATATCTTGAAGAACCTTCAGTAATTTTTTTATTGAAAAATATTACATTGTTTAGTGGCACATGGCCGTCAATGAAATAATGTTTTTATATACACGGTTTGCGGTGACCAACATTGCGGCGAAGTGGATCATCTGAAAAAAAAAATGCGGATGGATTTAGTCAAATATAAGTATAAACTAGTCTTTAATCGAAGGATTTTAAAAAATATTCATTTTTCACAAAATGGCGGACAGTCAAAGTTAATAGTTCGATTTTAACGAAAAAAACGGCCGTTTTTTGGCTATAAAACGGCCATTTTTTTCAAAAAAAAATCGAACGATTAAAGACTATATTTTTATGTATTAAATAAGCCTGCAAAATTTCAAGAAGATCGGTTCATTAGTGTTCGAGTAATCTTGGTCACCGACTTCAGAAATGCCATTTTGAGAAAAACGCGTTTAAAGTTTCAATTTCAGTTTACACGAAGAAAATATTTTTTTTTTGTAAACTTACATAGAGTCATCTATTCCGGGCCCATGCAGAAGTTCTTCCGCCGACGATGCCGCTTGCAAAACGGAAATTTGGTGTTGCCTTCGTAAAATTCTTCCTTCACGAGTGTTCTCGGCCGCACGTCTCTCTGCCAGTGCAATCCGTGCTTCGTCCATTTTATCAGCGTATTCGTGCGCGTTGTGTCCACAGCTCACTCCGATTGAGTTCAAATAAAATAATAATGATTTTGAACCTTCGTTGAATAGTCCAACGGCAATATAAGCTGCTAAATTTACAACGATTGCTCCACTCGAGACGATTTTTGGGCTGATTTTCCGAATAAGTTGGTTGAAGCTTTCGTTGTTATTTTGATTGAAGCCACCGACGCATCTTTCGAGTAAAGTTTCCTTACAGTCATATCAATATTATTTTTCAGTTTCTTCGCAGACGTGCTGAAACTTTCAGTTTCCGTTTCGGCCAGGTTGGGGTTAAAAACACCCTTCCTTTTTCTTGGTCGAGATTTCCGTAAATTATCACTGCTTCTTGTTTGTTGCGAACCTTTTTTTCGATCCATTTTTGAATGTAAAATGAATAAAAACTGCGCTTATAATATTATGAACGGCGAAATATACGTCTTATATAGTCGAACTTTCGAGCTACACTGACGAGTTTAGGCCATAACAGACAACGAAAATACGTTTTTATAAATTCCAGTCTATTATATGAACGTTGTGAATGCCAGGTATACGACCCTTTTCATCGAACAATGCATTGAAGGTCGGAGGGAGGGTCGAGCGCGCCAGACGGCAGACTAGCCGGTTGTTTACACAACGGATTCTTCTCTTTCAACGCTCATATCTCAGTCAATTTTGTTCGGATCGACTTGAAATTTTCAGGACATATTCTCAGATACTTATACTTCAAAAAAATGCAATAAAACAAAAAAAGCGGAGGTAACCCCTGAAGGCGTGACAACAGTGGCCCCAAAAGTTGTTGTCATTTACCATGTGCCTATCCGTCTACTTCCTCGTGGTGAGAATCGGACAACGGTGAAGTTATTTTTTTTCGAATAATAGAATCCACTGGCCAAGTGATGGAGGGCTTTATTTTGGTGCTTAACTCGCTTTTGTTGTATTTCTCCTATCCACGATCCGGGAAACTTATATTTCCGAATTTTTAATATTTCATTTTTTATTTTCTGGGTGACGTGCTCATTTGCGACCCATGGCTCCTTTCTGACTCTTGTTCCTCTCATTTAGTAGAATTTTTCAAGCCAAAAAAAATTGACCTAGAGTTTTGGGGGTCAAGGTCAATGCGGGTCCATGTTGTGGGGTGATCTTCGCCGAACGTGACGCGGAGAATGACCTGGCGGAGTGGTGACACATAATTTTCATACACCGTGTACACCGTTTTGAAAAACGACATTTCGAGAAAAACGCGTCCGTCCGCGTCAAGTCTCACGCAGCTGGTCGGATCCCTTTAGCCTATAGCCTTAAGGCTGTAGCAACCGAAAAAATTCGAATACCGCCCCAAAAATTGAACAGCATGTTTATAACCGTCTATACTATCGGATAATGCAAAAAATAGATTTGTTGATAATTTTACACTGTGATGATCCCTTAACACTCATACGCAGAATGTAAACTAAGAAAAAGTGAGGAATGTTGAAAATCGATGAAATGGTACCCTTTGAAACAAAAGGTTGAATTTTCCAAAGACAAAAACCTACATTTTACAATAAAAAATACTTGTTATAAAAATTTTCGAAAACATTTAGGGTCACGTTTTAGACAATAAGGTTGAAAAAATTTATACCAGATGTCATCAGAATCGCTCGATTAGTTTTTTCTAGCTGTACATGACGCCATTTTTGAAAATGCAGTTTTGAAAACCGTGATATACGGCCGACATTTTTAAAGATTAATACAAAAATACCATGTAACAGTCAAAAGTAGGAACAAAACATACCCTGAGTGTCAAAAATAGTGACGAAATCGTTGCCTTAAAAAAAACCATGAAAATCAGCAAATTTTTTCCTTGCCTAAAAGTATCTTTTAGACAATAAGGTTGAAAAGATTAAACCAGATGTCATCAGAATCGCTCGATTAGTTTTTTTTAGCTGTACATCACGCCATTTTTGAAAATGGCGTTTTGAAAACCGTGATATACGTCCGCCATTTTTAAAGATTAATAAAAAATACCATGTAACAGTCAAAAGTAGGAACAAAACATACCCTGAGTGTCAAAAATAGTGACGCAATCGTTGCCTTAAAAAAAACCCATGAAAAGCAGCAAATGTTTTCCTCGCCTAAAAGTATCTCCCTTAATGTCGAGATCTTTTGCAATGTTAAGGAGGTTCGGTGATTGGAGCGAGTCCAAGATAAAAGCCTTTTTTTATAGTATTGTCGAGATCTTCGTCCATGCGTATGCGGAGTTTCCACGAGATTTACCGTACAGTTTCCGAGTTATTCATTGTTAAAGTTGGTGAATTAGTCACACGTAGATGACGAAACGTGCTTGTCCTCATATATCGATTTCTTTGTGCTACTTGGAGCCAAGACACACATAAAAAAAACTGACGGTTGCGTTCATTGAATCTTTGTGATCAATAAGGCACCTTGAATTGGAAAGCTCACCGCCGAAATAAGCAATACATTTATCTATAGAGTTCTTTTATGTATAGACAAGGCAACTCAATGTTTCTGGCGACATGTATACAACGCATCTATATATAAATTCAGCATGGAAGAACTGTCATACAAAATGAACGTTTCTTTTTATATCTGCACATATTGTGAAATTTGGGAACGGGATAAATAACATAACAATCGATGAAGTATGTTTTGACTTTGGGCAGATTGGACATTGGGCATTGAGTTTAACCTCAACGCGACGTTTTTCATTTGCAATCGCAATATCATCTATTCATTTTCTAATTCTTGTCCGACAGAATCTACCTCTGTCTCTAAACTGGACTTCAGGTGCAATCCCGTTACTCTCTTGATAAACTTCTACAGTATTTTCATTGTCCATGTTTGCCGGCTAAAAAAATAATAAAATGCGACGATGCTAAAGGTCGACGATATGACGTACCACTTAAGTCGAGTAGTAGATTATTACGTTCTTTTCCATATTATAAAAATAATAGGTAGCTCGAAGTTCAATAGCTAAAAAATATTTCTCGAAAAATAGGCCATATACATATGTCTAAAACGTGGCGGTATTACGGCGCAAAATAGACACTAAGTTTACTAGCGTGGTCATCACCGTACCTCCTCAAGTTGAAGCATTCACGCCACTCACCCATAAAACTGGAAAGAATCCAGTGGAACGGAGATTTCGATATGGTGTTGAATTTGCATTGTTAGAACGCAACGAAAGATTTTTTTTATTTTCCCTTTTTTATTTTCCCTATTTTTTATTATTATAAAAGACCTTTTTTTATAGATTTCTATTGTAGATCTTTCAAAATGGTTGGATGATTTTTATAGGCAAAATTTACCAAAAGAAATAAAAGGAATTCGGAAATAGCAATTTTTGTTGCATTCCAACCACATTTCGATTTGAAGGAGAGAATATCGCTCGGAGAATATGCTGCAATATAGTCCAGTAAAAGACACGAAAATCCAGCACTTTTTAGCGTAGAATTAGAATGTTTGATTGGAGCTAGATGGTTGCATACGGAAAGTACCCGCAATTCAATTTTGCCCCTCAACTCGCTCCAACCCTAAGAAATAGGGGTTGAAAACTTAAAAATCGCCGTATCTTGATAATTTAAAGTCCGATCAAAAGATGTTCCAAACAAAAGTTGTTTGGTATAATAAAATACGTATGAAGTTATGTGACGTCTAATCCCCTAGCTTTGACAATAGCGGCACAAAAACGATTAAAAAATTGGGGGTTGATGCGAAAACAGTAGATCTTTAGAAAATCGAAAAAAAAAATGTCGATATATATCGAATCAGCATGAGTTCCTCTATATTTCGCCAGAGAAAAAAATGTTAAGCCTTTTTTTATGTCCGTTTCAACGTCATAAAGTTAGCGAACTGGAAAAAAGAGACATCCTATGTGACCGTACCGCTCGCATTTGCAGCCACGCTTCCTCCACTCTCAGCCCGTGTATATATAGATATAAACCGACGCGTCGAGGGTGCGCTCGCGAAGGATACATTTTCAAGCAAACGCGAATTTTAAAACCGTTTTTGTGCCGCTATTTTCAAAGATAAGGGATTGAACGTCAGATAAATTTACACATATTTTATTATTCCAAACAACTATTGTTGTAAAAAATTGTATTGGGCTATTAATAGGGTATTTTACTCTATGTAAGAAAAAAACTAAGAATGTATAAATAAGGTATTTTTCGCAATAAGCAATCGAATAATGTTGTTTTTAATTTATAAAAACACCAAACAAATGTTATTCATTTAAAAAAAACTTTTTCTATCTGTTCAACGAACATGCGGGAAGGTAGTCGCCATGATGGATTCTGACGTGACGTCATTGACATAGTAAGCAAAGGAAGCGGTAGACATATTACTCTCTAATCTGTGAAAGAAAGGGTCAACAACTATATATTCTCGTTAATCATATTTTATTGCAATTTTTCAAATAGTTATCTGTGCTTCAAAAAAGAACAAATGAGTTTTATTTCGAACTATGACTTTGATCTCTTTCCACAAGTTTTAACCAAGGCTTCATCACATTTATATCAATTGGCATTTTAGTCCACAACTTTCCCGGTATTTTTACACTACTATTCTTCAGGGTTGCGAAATTTGTACTGAATAAGTAACGCATGATTCATTACTTTTTTAATGGGTAATAAAAAAATATTTCATTACCCATTACATTACATTCAGTAATGGAAAAAAATTCCATTACTCATTACATTATATTTTGTATTGTAAAAAAAATGCCATTAGTCATTACATTGGAGTTTGTAAAGTAAACAATTCCCATTACTCATTATATTACATTTTGTAATTTGAAACATTTTCATTACAAAATGCAATGTAATGTGTAATGATAAAAAAGTTCATTACCCATTATATTGTAAAGAGTTATGGACATTTTTTACATTACAAAGTCCAGTGTAATGGATAATGAATTTTTTCACATTACAAAGTTTAATGTAATGAGTAATAATTTGAAATGAGTAATAATGAGAAATATTTCACATTACAAGATTTAATTCAATGAGTAATGAAAACGCTAACGCATTACAAAAAGTAATGCATTATTTACAACCCTGATATTTTTACATTTAGGAACAACACACCAATGATGGGGATTGTAACTCACGTTTAACCAAAAAAAATTACGTATTCACAATTGGCGCCGCGTCGATGCGGCTAGAGTTTTCGCGCGGAAATTTAAAATGTAAAATTTAAATGCATTTTTATGGCACTTATCGATTTCATAAAATAGAAATAAAAATTCTAGTAGTTTATTACCATCAATGGATCCGATTGAGACACCTTTCAAAAAAGGGTGTAATTCCCTATTATCGAGATACGGCGATGTGTAAGTTTTCACTCCCTATTCCTTAGGATTGGGGCAAGTTGAGGGGAAAATATTAATTAGGGTTACTCTCAGTATGCAACCATCTGTCTCCAGTGAAAATTCTAATTCTACGCTAAAAAGTGCTGAGTTTTCGTCTCTTTTACTGGACTAATGGAAAATTGCTTTTCCGAAGGATTTCCAGTTCTTTTTCTTTAAGTATTAGAGTCGGCACCGATTTTTTTTCTCAATCGATCAAGTTAATTAAACAATCAACGCTGATCTACCGATTGGATTATTTCACAGGTTGTCGAATACAACATACCCAGAAAACAGTACACCGAATTTTCGAACAACCTGCAGAGCCGTTTGCCTCTCCAGTGGCTCTCACGTCCGTTTCCAGTCACAAACGTCATCTTCGATCCAAACAACGAAAACGTCATAATATTTCACGACGACACGACGGTGTACATCATCAACAAAAACAAGGAACTCCCGGAGAAGGAAGCCAAAATTCCAAGACGAGAAAACGGCGATTTCGGCGAGGACAGCAGTTCTGGTTCGAGCTCGAATTCCCAACACGCTTTTCAAGTCGTCAAAAAGTACAAGGTTAGATTCGGGATTTTCGCGAGTTTTCGTTGCCCCTCGAAATTCAAATTCGGCGACACATTTTGCTGCATTTAAGGACTAGGTCACAGTAACGAGTATAAAATCATGTGCGAAGTTAACAATTTTTTTCGTATGAAAAAGTGATTCACTCAGAAAATTAATTATACATCTATTTAGTATGAATATCAAGCTGTTAGAATTTTTTTTTTCGATGTACAATATGGCCGATTACTCGAAACTTTTCGAGATAGCCTTTGTCCAATTGGCGTGACAAATAAATTCAACAATTTTCACTCGATTTACTTGAAATTTAAAAGTTATGTTCCTAATTGCATTTCGCAGAGAAGTACGTTCGCAATTTCTGATTAATCGAAAACTTTTCATTTTATGAGCAGTTATAACGAAATTTTTCACTGGAAATTCATTTCATAAGTTCAAATACCTACAACTTTTGAATAAAAGAATATTTTTTAAATTCCGTACGTACTTCTCTAGATATTCCAATGTAGATTGACGAGAATTTTTATTTTTCGTTCTCGGTAAAAAATTGTGGATGCTAAATATCACGCCGCGGAGTGCCTAAAAAAAAGATAACAAAAGAAAATATTAGTAGTCGGCCACTTTGGACATCGAAAAAAAATGTCTATCTGCTTGATATTCATGCTAAATAGATGTGTAATTAATTTTATGAGCGAATCACTTTTTCATACGAAAAAAATTGTTCAATTCGCACATGATTTTATACGCCTTACTGCGGCCTAAGGTCTTAACATTCTGACGATCCAAACGCAAACGTTCATGCATTATTGAAACGAATTTCCTAATGTTCGTTTATTCGCGATGTTCTTTGTTTTTTTTTTTAACATTTCAAAAATTATATCATAAATAGGTTATCAAATGATTTTTTTCATTGTAAAGATCATGTGCGGCTTCTATGAGAAAAGTATTTTTTTAAACAATTAACAAAGATATAGCACCTTGCAATTTTGATTTTATTCGGCTAGGCGAAAATGCGCCGAACGTATCCGAAGTTACCCGAGCACGCTGTGACGTCACAATGTTATTGTCGTATAGTACGAGTATTGTTCTTTTTTAATAGCTCTAATAATAGTTCTAACTATTAATCTTTTTTAATAGTTCATGGTTTTTGGTACTACGATAATTCAAATCGTAGTCGCTGACGCGAAACGCCACGCGATAGGCACTGACTCGAAATCCGACGCCTTTGGAGCTCGCGCTTGTGACGTCACGACTTTGTGGCCGGTATATGAACTACCCGTGTAGACGAGTATTCTGTCAAAAATGACAACGGTAAAGACGTATAGGACTTGTTTTGTTCCTCTGTGTGTTCGACTCTCTAAAAGTTTTTGAGATGTTTTCGTATCCTGTATCTCCTAATCTCACCAAGTGTCGAATTTATTTACACTCTCGCGTAAGCCATATAACCTATAAAGCTGACATATAATGGGCAATGAGCAGCGACAGCAGTCTGGTAAGTAACTAGAATTCAGTAGCACTTCCGGCGCAAGTGCCCACTGCTGAAAGGTTCATTCTTCCATATCTATTGCATCGCATATATATTGTAATCTTCGCGCGACAAATAAAAAAAGGAATCGATCGATTTTTTAAACCGGAGATCGTTCAATTTTAATATCGGAAATACTCGCTGCTAAAATCCATTTCGTTTTCGTAGACGATGTAGTAATATACATACATATTGTTGTAGTTGATTTTATTCACACAATTCATTTGTCACTGATAAAGCCTGTGCTTATACGACATTCTGAAAGGTTAACGAAAACGCTACGAATAGGTGACGACCGTTACGATTCAATAAATGTTGTGGCAGGTGGTGGTTCGAGTGCGTCGCGTCGCGAGCGTCGTGAGTCGCGGCAGTGGCGACTTCACTGCAAATTCGACCTATTTCATGAGCCGCCGTATGTTTGAGCTGCAGTTCAGTTTTTTACTAGGAAATCATTAAAATCACTGCTGCTGCTGCTCACTGCCCATGAAATGTCAGCTTAAGGGGTAAGGCCACTGTAGCGGGGAAAAAATAAGTATATTTTGGGAATTTTTCCTGTGGGACAATGGAATAAATCAAAATTCTGAAAAGGTCCTTTATTGTACATATGATAAACTGCATAAACTATCTTTTTCAAAGTAATATAAAACAAAATGGCGGCTGCATAGCTTTTCTTCGACGAAGCCTTTTTTTTCATAGGCGGCCGGACCAACGGCACCTGCAATTTTTAATTTACAGTGAATGAATTTTTTTCTTTCGATTATACATGTGAATAGCTACAGAAGTACGTAGGATTTTTACAGCTACAGAAATACAGAAGTACGTAGGATTTTTTGATATAACGATTTTCGCAAAAACACAGCGTGTTTTTTAAATAAAAGTTTAATATTCTCAAAAAAACATCTTCCGAAAATTGTTTATAAAAAAAACTGAAATATATTAATAAAATCCTACGTGCTTCTATGCAGCATGTAATTGTGAATATAGAGCTAAAACTTCAAGTCAATCGGTCAAAATTTGTTCGAGTTATGCGTCCGGCCGACTTGAAAAATGTAGTTTCGAGAAAAACAGGTTTAAAGTTTTCGGTACGGATTGCATCGGACTGATAGGGGCTGCGTCAAAATTCAAAACAGAAGTATTTAGACATTTTTACCACCTTATTCCTTTGAGTATGTCACTTTTAAGTTATTAAGACAGTAGTCTGGTCTAGAGCGAGATTTTTGACGTCATTTTTGGGTTGGAATAACTTTTAAACCGTTGAAGTTGTCTTGATGAAATTTTACATATGTATTTATTGTTCCTTTGAGAATGTATCTATATTTAAAAAAATTATTTCAAATATTTTCATGTAGTTTTTTCATTTTTTTTACAAAATGGTCCGTCGAAAACCGTCTCAATCGGTGCCCACTCTGGGTGATGTTTACATCTGAAATATATATATATATTCTCAATCTGTATGAGTATTCTGAGCACTGGTAGCAGAAATAGTACTTAAAAAAAATTTGTAGCAAGCAATGGGAATTTGCTATAAGTCGCAAGCACTTTACAGCCACAAAACATTCAAGGCTATATTCTGATCGTTTCAGATCTGCAGACTAGAAATGAAGGACTTGTTACACCTCAGTGTATAAACATAATATTTTTAAAGTTATTTATTTCTAAAAGTATATCGTAAAGTAGTTAATCATCATAACCTAAAAATTAGTATTTAAAGTATTCGCATTGTTTTAACCTTCTGATATCAGTTCATTACATAATACTTACGTAGGTCATTTTCATTCTTTACGGGGATAAAACTGAGCCGGAAAATATTAAAAAATGGGGCCGGAAGCCTGAGCCGGAAATATTGAAAAATTATACCTTCCCTGTTTGTTCGGAGCAAAAAAGAAACTTTAAAGAATGAACAGAGAAGGAAAAGAGAAGAAGCCGATTTTTCAATTCCAGTACAGTCAAATATCCGTAATTATTATCCATTTTGTCCATTCATATAATTTTAGTACAAGACAGACACCGTGAAAATGTACCGCGTGTTGACAACTTCTTTTGTTTACGTTATGTTTACGTGGCGTCATCTGTGTTGAGCTTTGCGTAAGGTTTCCCATACTCGTACTACACGAATAGTTCGCATACAGGATATAACATTGTGAAGTCACAGCGCGCTCGGGTAACTTCGAATACGTTCGGCGCGTTTTCGCCTAGCCGAATAAAATCAAAGTTTGAAGATACTATATCTTTGTTAATTGTTAAAAAATATTTTCGGTATTGAAGCCGCACATGATCGACGAAACCATTGAATTAAAAACATTTAGTAACCTAATTTCCACCGCTTCCACTACTGCCGGATTTGTTTTCTATAAAATCGGCTCTACCACAGCCACCTACAAGGCAGCCATTGATTCTTCAATACTGGCTAATAAGTACCATTTTTGTAAACAAAGCACATGTTTTTTGGCTTTTCAGCATTTGGTGCATTTGGAATGGCTGAACGACGGAGAGATGGTCGCGGTCGAGGTTAATCCGATATCTCTTACGGAAAAACTGCCACCAACGCTCAAACAAAAATGGTTCGGCATGTAAATCGTTGAAAATGGACAATAAATGGAAAGAAACGAGTGAGAATCCATTTCGTGAGACATGTGCTTGACGAATACGTGTCCATTTGTATGGACAATTCCACAAAAACTGTACGTCTCAAGGGTTAATCGTTATTATTTTTTCAATCGTTCCGCTTGTTCGTAAAGTTCGGCGTTGGCGAAAAGCTATTGCGCGAAAAACAAAACTTAACTAACGTTAGGATAGTACGGATAAGTAGGTAAAAGTTAAAAAAAAAACAAAGTTCATCCGAGAAAAATGAATTTTTGATCAGTAACTCGAAATTCCCCCGGTTTCAATGGCGGCTCGATGGTGAGTTTTGGAGAGACGTAGAGGGGGCCAACGAATTCCAACGTGTTTTGCACTCTCGATGATCGCCAGCCGACTACGGCTGAGCTGATCTTTGGTACTGGCATGGGAGATGCTTCGAGTGCTATCGGTGATACGGTGTTGACATTTTCCAGTGACTTAGCCTCGAACGTGTCAACCGGAATTCCAGCCTTTGCGCACTCTTCAGCGAGCACTTTCTTCAAATATTCTCCCGATAGATAGTCGTACTTCTCGACGCGGTTTTTCTCGAGTTTTCTCTCGAAATTATTGATCTCTTTCCTAGAGAAAAAAAAAATCTCGAATAACTCGCGAGGGAAAAAGATTGTCGAAGCGGGGAAAAAAGTGTGTAGCTTTATGTATCGACGATGAAAATGGATTAAGAATTTGAAGAAAAACTAACTTGAGGAACATCACTTGAGTGTCCGCCTTCGATTTTATTGAAACGCATATATGTGGTAAAGCATTGTAAACTACTAGGCACGTATTTTTTTTCATCGGCGGAAAACCTTTTTAAGGGGAGAATCTACCCCCCGAAGAAAGGCGTGTCACCCCTTAATTTAATTTTTTTCCAATACTTGTATAGGGGCCCACCATATATTACGTTATCGATTTTTGCTGATTTTTGACCCCTCCCCCCTGAAATAATCCTATCCTTCCTATCGTTATAATCCAATTATCGTTACCGTCATCCAACGCCCCATATTTTTAAATGACGCAATTTATGGACGGCCCATAGTGGATTTTTCATCGCTTTACATAAGAATTTTGGTTTATGTTTCTTTAAGGTAGTTCGGAAGAAAAACCAGAAGTCAAACTGACCATTTTATCGACTTTAATTTTTTTCTTTCGAATGTATTTAAATACATAGAATTTAATCTCATAAAACAATTATTTTTATTTTGGTACCCATTAGAATGGAAATTAATGATGATTTTCATAA
This sequence comes from Ophion obscuratus, assembly GCA_964007375.1. Taxonomy (NCBI): domain Eukaryota; kingdom Metazoa; phylum Arthropoda; class Insecta; order Hymenoptera; family Ichneumonidae; genus Ophion; species Ophion obscuratus. Next base: position 37,455,625 of record OZ023319.1, on the reverse strand, counting down.
ATACGTGGAATCGTCATTGGTTATTGAGCACTCGGTTGATCATTATCGACTTTACTAGTGAGTTCGTATTTTAAGCAGTTGACAACGCTACATAACCTCACTTTAGAAGAATTCAAACATCACCGCTCAACGACTCGACAAACGTCAAAACATGGCACAATTACGTGTAAGTGATCGTTTCTTTTTTTTTACAGAAAATTGATCTGCTTTTGTTCACGTAGATAAATAATAAGAGATTGATTGGGCAGTTTTTGAAGTTTCGTCTTCAGGTAAATATGCAGAACGAAAACAGAAAGAAACTCAAAAGATTTCTTAATAAAAATGTTTACAGCCGTTCTTCATATGTATATTTGTATACGTAATAATCAATGAAAAAAAATAAGATCTACAATTAACATTTTGATTAATTTTTTATCCTTTGTTTCATTATTACTTTTATTCTATTCTTATTGAATTTAGCATGATCTGCAGCGTAGGCATTCGGCGACATTCATATCGCATTCTGCGTGTATTGCCGTCTAGGAATTTCCCCTAGCAATCACAGCTGACGCTCCGATCACCGTTTAGAGAGAGACAGATGCTGCATAGCAAAAGTTGATAAATTCTTGTGAAAAAATTACACTGTGGATCAGCTACAATGTTTGCAGGTGAATTCCGTATTAATCGAAGATTGGAATAAGAAGTTTTGTTTGTTGGGTCAAACGACTAAATTTTATGTAAAGTTATCATTACCGGTAAATTTTTCGAAGGTCAAGTTGAGGGCGTGTATTTTAGGCCAACTTTCAACGTTCATATCTCGGAAATGCTACGGTGGAGTGGCTTAATTTTTTTTATTTCAATGTGGTTAATGACATGCTATCTCTTTCTCACAAAAAATAGGAGGTTAAACGTTAGTCAATTTTTTAATTGTTTCTTCCGTGCTATCTTGACAAGATTTTTTTAACGGATTTTTCAATTCACTTAGAAGAGATTTTCATACTGAAGAAAATAAACTTTGGCTCGATTCAATATGTTGTTTAATTTTTTAAATATCACGCCCGCCAATTTAGCGAAATCGTGAAAATGATAACTGGAGAAAACGCGCTTCAACGATTTCAATAGGAGGAAATATCAATATCAAATATCAATCGCTTCTCTGCGTTTGGCCTTGTATCTTCAAAAATAATTACAATTGGCCTCTGAAAATTTGTAAATATATTCTTGGATAGTTTGTCTATCGATTTAAGCAATAAAATAACGATTTTCGGACCTTCTAATTCTAAAAAAAATACGCGTCTAATAGTTTTCAATGCTTTAATCACGTATATGAGTTTCAACAAAATCGAAGGCGAACCTTTAAGTGATGTTCCGTGTAAGTTTTTGTACTAAGTTGATGAAAAACTAAACGAATTTTAAGAAAAAACTAAGTTTTACCGTATGTTATCGAAGACGACCTGCCCTTTGGCGAAATTAACGTACTTCGCTTCACCGATTCTCTTCCCCGTTTTTGTCTCCCCTGGAATTTCCGTATCTCGTTTTTGATCAAGTTTCACTATTTCGCCCATCGCTCGAGACAAAAAACAACGGGAGAAATTGCGTCCAGAGATCGCGGATTCAACTTCCAACGTAAAGACGACAGATAAACGACGTTCATCCCACTCGCGTGAGCGGTCGCGCCCGACTTGGAACTTACCGCCGCGACGGGGAGAGAAAAACGATCGTTTGTTTGTTCGATAGTATCGCCTTTCTCGGTCACGAGAGTGGAACTTGAATAAATGGTCTCGCATCGCAGGTGTAGTTCATTTCCAGTAGAATTGACTGAGACACCCGCCTGGGGTGGTGATTTAAATGAACAAGATTATGGCGTTTTACGATTTTAAACATTGAGCGGGGAGGGTGTTATTATATATTTATAGTTACAATTTACGATAGCGAAAAAGAATGTCGAATCTCGGTAAACATTAAATCCAAATACGAGCAATCGAGGTGGTTGGAGCCTTAGCCACAATCCAAGATTAAATTTGAAAAATATATATTGTAACGGGTCGAAATTCGTTACAAATAAATTTATTTGTTCGGGACTCGATCGGGAAAGAAATTCGTTGAGACTCTGGTGTTTTTGGTATTTTATAATAAAAAAAAATAATTTATTCAGTTTTTATGGCTTGATATGAGCTAAATATAACGCCCTGTATAAGTGTAACGTGTCGTTTGTATTGTTTTTCGTGTAATTATAAAGTCCTGATTTTCCGTCGGTAAATGTTCACTTCGCGTAATTACTCGGGTGGTAAACCCTTCCGGGCGCGACCCGCATCGATTATCACGCGTCGATAATCTTTCCCCTTCCCTTACTCGCTCTATCGATCGCGGCGTGTTGATCGTGACGCGCTGGCTCGCTCAATGTTTACGTTGCCTCGGTGTATGCGTGTTGTGTTTTTGCACGAATATCGTGACGTTCGCAAATTTAAAATACCTCTTCGCCCTTTATGCTTTCCTAATACAATTTTTCTATTTACCTTGTAATTTCAACGACTCAACAAAGCAACTCAGGAGCTTAAAAAAATGTATGAATAAATTAAATAACAATAACATAGAGTTGTACTTACTAAGTCTAACAGATACGACGAACACAGATTACTCACTCTGGAAAGTGACTAAAAGAATAAACAAACAGCAACAACATAATCCACCGATCAAAAAAACAAATGGAGAATGTGCTCAAAGTGACACTGAAAAAGCAGACACTTTCGCCGAACATCTCGATCAAGTTTTCACACCATTCACAGGACAACAAAAAGACGAGAACATTCGCGCCTTCTTGGAGCGACTACTGCCGATGGACTTACCGATTCGACATTTCACGCCTGGGGAAATAGGATACATGATCCACGAAGGATTGAATCCGAGAAAAGCTCCTGGCTACGACCTAGTCACAGGAGCAATCTTTAAAAAAGGACCGAAGAAGGGAGAAGGGAAGTCTATCTCACGAACCTATTCAACGGAATCCTTCGCACATCTCACGTACCCAGCCAATGGAAAGTCGCTCAAATAATCATGATACCCAACCCGGGAAAACCTCCGAATGCTGTCCCCTCCTTATAGGCCTACACGCTTATTGCCTATGCTATGCAAACAGTTTGAAAAATTACTGGTTTCGCGCATTAAAAAATGGTTCAACGAGCGAGAGATCATTCCTGACTATCAATTTGGCTTTAGGCCCAGCCATTCAACGATAGAGCAAGTAAATAGAGTACGTTACACGATAGCCAACGCGCTCGAGGAAAAAAAGTACTGTTCAGCGATATTTTTAGACATACAGCAGGCCTTTGACAAATTGAGGCACCTGGGTTTACTGTATAAGATTTTTTTTAAAACCATCCTGCATTACTACCTGCTTCAGAAAACGTACTCGAAAGATCGAAAATTTCAGGTGAGACATGGAACAGAATTCTCCCAATTCCATCACATACGATCAGGTGGGCCCCAAGGAAGTGTCCTGGGCCTATTTCTTTACACCTTGTTCACGGCCGACCTCCCTGCGGATAATAACAACAACCTCACTGTAGCCACCTTCGCTGACGATACAGCAGTCTTAGCCGTCCACGAAAAAGCGCACTCCGCATCGAGAATGCTCGAAAAGAGACTAAACGATGTACAAAAATGGCTAGCACGATGGAGAATAAAGGCCAGTGACACAAAATCGGTACACATCACAATGAAAAAGAAGAACTGCTCTACGGTCTCACTAAATGGACCAACCCTTCCCATCGCCAACGAGGTAAAATACCTGGGAATGTATCTCGATCGAAGGCTAACTTGGACAAGCCACATAAAAAATAAAAGAAAGGCACTAGACATTAAAGCCAAACAAATGTACTGGCTCATCGGTGGTGAGTCGAAGCTATCCCTCTACAACAAACTACTAATCTACAAAACTATACTTCGACCCATCTGGACGTACGGTATCCAACTCTGGGGAACTGCTTGTAACTGGAATATGGAAATCCTCCAAAGATTCAAAGCGAAGACGCTTTGCATCATCGCAAACGCTCCTCGGTTCGTCACCAACGCCAGACTACACCAAGATCTCAGGATCGAAAAAATCAAAACCGTTGCACAAAAACTATGCACGACGTACGAAACGAGACTTGACCAGCATCCAAACCCACTCGCAACCAACCTACTTGACAGACGAGCAATTACGAGACGACAAAAAAATAGAAGCCTCTGGATGTACAAGAACGTTTCCACACGGAATAAACACATATAAATAGATTAGGGTGCATCACTGGATGCGTCATCTAAACTACTCTATATTGCTACTTGCCATTGTTCTGCTATCTTGTTTCTTTTGTGTTTTCAACCAATATCAAAACTATTCATTGTTATATTTGTATGTTAGATTATAGTTTTAATAACAACAATAAAAATAAAAATAAACCCTTGTAATTTATTCCCTTTTCCTTATTTTTATTTGTTCTCTTTTTTCTTTTATCCTTATCCTAATCTTTTTATTTACCCCTACAACCCTTCTCTTTATAAGTTTCTCTATTTTAATCGTTTTAACCCTGCTCAATTTTCTCTTTTTTTCTTTCCTTCTCTTGAGGGCAGTATTCGCGTCGGCTGTGTACTTGTTAAGTTTTAGAAAATTGAGAGTACTGTATTATTCTAGCGACTCTACTTTTTCTGTTCTGTCGACTTTCCTCCCACTACACTTTCCTTCCTCTAAGGTCAGTATTCATGTGCCGTGTACTAGTCGACTTCCTAGCCAAAAAGAAGAAGTGTCTTTTCTCCAAAACTCGTGTTCTTTTATATATCGATTTTACCGCCTTTTCTTTCCCCTTTCCTTACTTGTTACCCAGAATTCCCTTTATTATTAACTTATTCTCTTGAAATAAATTTTACTTAGATTCTGTTTTTGTGGTTCTTTTCTATGTCTCCCTCTCGCATTGCTGTGCCGCATTTACATTCCCCTTCCCTTACCCTTTGTTATTGTTAACTTTTCCTGCTATCTATACATCCTACTGTTTTTGTTCCTTTCCTTGTTTTTCTTTCCGTCGTCCTTCTTCCTGTTTATAATTTTGTACGTCCTACCTAATTGACCTTGTACTTTCGTGTCGGTCTGTTGTCCCCCCTCTCCTGCTATCGCGAAGTCGGTTGCTTTTTTCAATATGTGGTGGGGTTATTTATTTTTGAGACGCACCCGTACGCTTTAATATGTTGTTGTCTAAACTATAGTGAGTTTACGAGTTTTTTTCAAAAATTTTGACCACAAAACACCGGGGATAAAAAATAAAGGTGAAAACACTTTTTTTAAACAACCTTTTATTCAAAAGGTACTGCACTAAAAAGTAAAAAATAATGTTCATTAAAATTGAAAATTAAAACAGTATAACTACAAAAAAGTCCCTCCCTTGGTCACTCATCATCGGTGCCAATACTTAAAAGGTACATAATCGTAGATATTTAAAAAATATTAAATATGAATTTAAAAAGCTTGAGGTTTTTTCAAAAATTTTAAAGTAGTATTAGTACTTATGACGTTTGACGCCTCAAGCTTTTGAAATTTATATTTCATATTTTTGAAATATCTATGTTTATATACCTTTTAAGGGGTTACCCCCACTTGCGATTTTGAAAAAATCGATTTTTTTTATTGCATTTTTTTGAAGTATAACTATCTGAGAAAATTTCAAGTATAAGTATCTGAAAATTTGCAAGTATTTGAAGAAAGAAGAAAGAAAATTTCCTCTTTCTTATAAGAAAAAAAAAAATTTCAAGTATAAGAAAAAAAAAGAAAATTTCAATAAGAAAAATAAGAAAATTTCAAAAAATTGAAAAAAAAAAGAAAATTTCAAGTATGAGTACAAGTATCTGAGAAAATTTCAAGAAGTATAAGTATCTGAAAATTTCAAGTCGATCTGAACAAAATTGACTGAGATATGAGCGTTGAAAGAGAAGAATCCGTTGTGTAAACGACCGGAGATTGAAACTTTAAACGCGTTTTTCTCAAAATGGCATTTCTGAAGTCAGTGACCAAGATTACTCGAACACTAATGAGCCGATCTTCATGAAATTTTGCAGGCTTATTTAATACATAAAAATGTAGTTTTTAATCGTTCGATTTTTTTTTCTTTAAAATCGAACCATTAACTTTGACTGTCCGCCATTTTGTGAAAAATGAATATTTTTTAAAATCCTTCGATTAAAGACTAGTTTATACTTATATTTGACTAAATCCATCCACATTTTTTTTTCAAATGATCCACTTCGCCGCGATGTTGGTCACCGCAAACCGTGTATATAAAAACATTATTTCATTGACGGCCATTTGCCACCAAACAATGTAATATTTTTCAATAAAAAAATTACTGAAAGTTCTTCAAGATGTGTTCTTTAAGATGGTATATTGATCAATTAAAAAAGTTTTGTAGTTTTCTTTAAAAAAAATCCATGAAAAAGGCCTTTTTTGCGCTACACGTGGGGGTAACGCCTTAAGTACTTGCACCTATGATGTGTGACCAAGGAAGGGACTTTTTTGTGGTTATGCTGTCTTGATTTTCAATTTTACTGAACACAATTTTTTACTTTTGAGTACAGTACCTCTTGAATAAATGCTTGTTTTGAAAAAGTTTTTGTACATTTATTTTATTTTCAACTTTTTAGTATTAGAATTTGTTTATTTATTCGCCATGCCAGGCCACCATGCCATTCAAACATCGGCGTAATAAAAAAAACTTACCTGAGGTTATAAAGGCTTCGCGAGAAACTTTATAGTTGTGTAATTATAAATAATGATCAAGTCAACAAAGTTAATGAGCCCAAACCGATTGTCCTACCATTTGCCTATAGGAAATTTCAGTTCCCACCGCCCACCACCATTATCAGACTCTCGTTATCATGTGTAATAAAGAAAGTGCTCATGATAACGAAACAAATGAGCAAACAAACCCAAACTCGACTGTCCTGGTATATGCTATTAAGGAGTTGCATTGCCTACCTGCCATCTCCGTCATCAGACCAGCTCTATGGTACCATATTGCATTTTCACCGAAGTTACATACGTATGCCAAATTTCAGCTCAATCGGATGCCAGCAAGTGCTTGAAAAATGAATTACAAATTTTGAACCGAAAGACAGACATACGAACGAGGCAAGTTAAATAAAAGCTACTTAAAATAGTGTAATGTCTAATTTTACGTGCAGTTAGATGGGCAGGGCGTTCACGCTACGGGTCGATGTAATTTTTTTCGGCTATTCAGCACCAAGATAAACCATTTCTAACAGCAGATTAACGCAATCTAAACCTTGCAAACATTTATAAAAAAATCCATCTTGCCCATCGTAAACCATATATATTCAACATTGAACCATGGAGAGTTGATAAAAGATGACGAATCTTGGCTGGCGAATGAAGAGCATTGCTGCCATCCTCAATGTCCCCGAAGTTACTAAAATTACTAAAAAAGATTTTAAAAAAACCGTCCTACTAAAAAACCGGGTCAAAAAAAAATCAAGTCCAATTTAGTAAATATATATAGCGAATCCGGTCACCCAGTAAACATCGACAATAAAAAAAAACATTGCATTGAGAAAATCTCATTAGATTTATCGTTGGTCCGCCCGTTTTCGCCTGACGTTGGGTCGAATTGAAAAAATGCCGAATACGAAGCTCACTAGACTATGAAATAGCGCGTTAAGTGATTTTTAATTATTCGGCGTCACATCGCTGCCGCATATCTCGATAACACCACTGGACTAGAAATTATGGCAAGGTACATATAGTACGATTCACGGATATTAGATCGTAAAAAACGCAAGTGCATATGAAGGAAAGGCGTCGCCAGCTAACAGGCCGGGGGTGGCAAGATGAGAGAGAGAGGGTGGGAAAATATGAATTGTAGACATTTTAGACTTATATACATTTCTTCGGACCTGGAGGGAGGGGGGGGGGGGGGCAGCTGGTGACGCCCTTAATATGAAGGAACATTAAAGGTAAAAAAATAACACGGTACAAATATTATTTTCACAATATAGAAATAAGCTATGAATATAAAAAAATTATTTAAATACATTTTTCTTTTAATATACCACGTTTTTAAAACGGACTAAAAAGTATAAAATAATTTCTCCTAGCCCCATGCAGATTCCTAACGCAATACAGATTGTCCTGAAAATGTGTCATTGTGAATTTTTAATAGCTATGAAAATACTTGTAAGATTTAGAATGAAAAACGTGGGTCGCATGCAGTAGATTATAGTAAGGAGTGTTGGAAGTAGCTGTCGTTGAGAAATCTCACACAACAGTCCATATCATTTGCAGTGCAATAAAATTGTTAGTGAGTGAGGTGAACTATTCATGCACCAATTATCTATTGCATGCGCCCCACGTTTTTCGTTTTTAATCTTACGAGTATATGCATAGCTATTAAAAATTCACTATCATAAATGTTTAGGACAATCTGTATGGGCTCAGGAATCTATATGAAGTTATAATCTGTAGGGGGCTAAAAGAAGATATTTTATACTTCTCAGTAGTCCGTTTTATAAACGTGGTATATTTATAAAAAAATTATTTAAATCATTTTATTTGCTGCCTTTTGGACTTGTGTGTGTAAAATTTTCGAATCGATTCTAAACATCTTGATGAGATTATGGCAGAGACATGTAGCAAATTTCAGGTTTATGAAATCCTGAAATTTGAAAATCCTAGCCACTAATGGTCTATTCACTATGAATATTATGATTATTTATTTTTTCTCTTTCACTAAACTATTTTCTATTTCTTGATTAATTTTTTTTCACCATTTTTCGCCTCATTTTCTCTCTCAATAGAATCGGTTGTAAACAATCGATTGACGTGACATAAAAACTATAAAATTTTAACGGGGCATAAATGTCGAATAAAATCTGAAATAATTGTATTGCGTTTAAAATAAAAAAATAAAATTTTGTCCTATCTTGAAACTTTGCGACAAACTGCTCAGTTCTCGTAAATAAATCATCTGATTTTTTACCGAAAATAGGTGGAAAAAAAATTCTAAAAAAAATATGTAAAAGTTCTCGCGACCTCAACAAAACGCGATTTAACCATTTTACCATCATGAGTTTTTCTTTTTGAAGCCTTGTCGTTTTCGTGTTACACGTTATTTTTCAAATGGTCTCTTTGAAAAAAAATCAAAATATGTTTAGAAGAAAAAAATCGTGCGAAGCTTTAAAATAAAATGGAAGTTTGAGCTTCCCCCTTTATGATGCCGGTCGAAGAAATACATTAAAAAATTTTGTCTGCAAACGGGGTCCACCAGAAAAGGAACAGAAAAGTCGAAAAATGGTCGCTTGCAAACTTTTACGACTAAGGTCCTAGTTGTAAAGAAAATAGCGAAAAATTCTTTTAAAAAACGGAATGAAGGTGAATTTCGCCCCTTGAAGATGCCGTTTATCAAATTCATTTATGTCAACTATCGGCGAAATGACATAAAAAATCGTTCCGGAACGTTTTCGAATTTTTTTCCGGAAACTTTTCGGCGGTAGGGTATATAGATATATTTTTTTATATTTACATTTAACTTGTCTGTTTGTTTCTTTGTCATCCAGTTCTGGGCTACGTTTGAAGTTTCAAGTCTAGCTCATGCAGAAATTAGTTTAAAATCAATTGCAAAATTTGTACCGAACAAACAAACAAACAGACAGGCAATAAAGCGAGTTCATAATAACGTGGTAAAATGGATCACTTCGGAATTTCTGGTTGCCACGTTAGGATCAGTTGAGAAATTACGAAAATTTGTTGAAATTTACGAAGCACAAGAACATTAGAGGAAAAAATCGCATAAATCCAAGAGCTCTGTAGTCATATGAGAGAGGTGACTTATTTTCGTTCTTAATTTCAGGTGAGGCGAAAGCGAAGAGGCGGAAGAGCGTATCGAGAAGGAGAGAAGAGAGAGAGAGAGAATGCAGTCGAGTTTGGGAAAGTGTTAGAGAGCAAAGGAGAGTGGGTAGGGGCAAGGGTTTGGAGCTGTAAATTACAAACGCAAGAGCAACTCTCGTTCCACACACCCCCGCAACGCAGACGTTCCTCTCTGCACCTTCCCACCCTTCATCCCCTCAAATCCCGTCGTTCTTCAACCCCCCTCAAACCCTTTTGTCGCTTTTGCCCATACTCTCGGCGACTTCTCTCCCAAACAGAGAGAGAGAGAGAGAGAGAGGGGACGAGAGGCGACCCACGAATGTCTAGACTTGTAGATAATGCGGAGTTTGTTCGAGGCAGCAGACTCGAGGTCGACGGGAGAGCTCGATTCTTCGTTCGTGCGAGCCAGCCGGCTAGCCACGTCCCCTCCCTCGTTTCACATCTCGTTACTTCGAAACAAAAAAAAATCATAATTTTTCGTCTATTATTTTTTGGACATTTTCTCATGGCTTGTTCCACGAGAAAAGTTCCAACGATGGCATGGCACGTAGGGCGGTTTGCGGTCACTTTTTTCGGGGTTTCATTGCCGTCCGTACGTTTTCCCCAGTTTGGTAGCTCCTGCCGTTTACCAGGGCGTTGAAGCTTGCATCGTTGGCATGCAACGAACATTCTTTTTCCATTTATATTTCCTCACTTTTATCATGCCACAATTTTTTTGGCAGATTTAAATCGTATTTCGCGTAAATTGGCAAGTTAAAGAATTGTTGAAGGATTCTTGCGGATAAGATTTGCCAATAAAAATTGGAGCAATTATCATTATCATGCAAACGACGCAAACTTCAATTACGGAGTTTACTACCTATCGTGTTAAAATTTAGGAGGCTCGCGCTTCAAGTAGAAACAGTGATGATAAATTGTGAAATTCAATTTCTTTTCATACTTTTTTCATGCATACATAATCGAAAATAAGTCATGAAAATAGCAATTGTTGAGTACTTTCGTTTCGTTGAAAAACATTTTTTTAACTTTTCTCAATTCGAGAAGCTCGTACGTGCCATGTATCCGAAAATATTAGGCAAAGGTCGCACGCCGAAGTAGTTACATTTTAATTGGATATTGCAGTTATGGCCGTACCAAACAAGTTATAAAGTTGCACTTTAATGCGTATCCCGACACACACTCGATTGCTTCTCCTTTCAGAATTCGTTTTCAAGAAGCTGTAAAACCATGTGAGAAACATACAAAATTTCACAGTGATCGAGAAAAAAAACATTTAGGAACCGCTAACATGTACTTCTATTTTTCTATTGGCTCCGTGCAGAGTTTAGTGTGGGGTTAATGAAATCGAACTCAGCGCCTGCAGTGGACAAAAAAGCAACAAAAAAACTCGACTATTTACCTATCAAATCTGTATGAACATCGTACGATATTTTTGCAATCAAATTGAAAATATTGTTTTATTAAAAATAGGCGACGACAGTTGCTGTGTAAAAGATTGCAAAAATATCGGAAGGAATAATAAATACAAGTTTCATCGATTCCCTACGGCAAATTGAAAGCTAGAACAATGCAGCAAATGGATAGCTGCAGTTAGAAGAAACTGGAGGTTTGCCTTATGGCACGAATCTTATAACCACAATCACAGAGCCTTCGACAGAGCCGACAAAAATACGAATGCTAGGCGGCGCTAGTGTTGCGCACGGAGCCAATACTGCGGCCACGGAGACTCTAAGGATAGAGTTGATGGTTTTTTTTATAACTATCCAAAAATGCATTATAAAAATTATTTACAAAGTCATAATACATTTTTCGTAATTAAACTGAAATGTAAGCAGTTTGTGAAAATGGTTATATCAATTGTTGCATTAAACTAATTAGACGCACTGGATCGCACACAATCTCAGTGCACGATCGGTGGTTTTTTTTTATAAGCGTCAACAATTAGCCGCCATGACAGTCAGCTTCACCCTGTGCACTGGCTGTGTTATTATATTTTTGATACACTAAGCACACGGACGACGCCTACAGGCCAGATTTAACACTACGGTCTTGGGTTAAATTTACGGACGTTTCTTATACCGTCTCACCATACGCATATTGGACTCCTTCCCTATAGTCTCCTTGACTGTGCTCCACGAGAGAACGACACAGGGCCGCGCAGCTTTGAACGGCCTGTGGGTCGGGCGGGGATAGTGGGGCTTGCAGTACCGTAGCACCGTAACGTTGGGTGCAGACCACGGTCTTACATACAGGTCTGGGAACTCCAGGGGAAGGGGTAGGTCATGGTCGTACATACAGATCTTGAAACTCGCTCAAAATGTCAGTGGTGGGGGATGGCCTCTTATTGAAGCACCGACTGTTTCAACCTGTGACCACGAGGATCGCTACTATAGAGTGATGCAGGCTGTGTGAGAGAGACGGAAATAGATTTCAAAAGTAAACAAAACCCAAACATAACCGCTGATTCACGCGACCACACACGACGTGCTCTACTTGTAAACTTGTAAAAACGGTGACTTTGAAAAATGACTAAGTGGTGTATTGTGCCGACGTGTAAAACAGCCTTTCGGAGTGAAAAATCGAAACGCTCAGTGTTTCGGCTGCCGAGAGACTGGGCGCAATTAAAAAAATGGAAGGCCGCGATACCGGGAGTTGGGAAATTAGAGCCGAGACACGTGGTGTGCAAAAATCATTTCGAACCGAAATATATTCATCGAGAATAGGCGAAACAGGCTTTGGAGCCGGGAACTTGAAAAAAATGAAAAATTATTGGGATCATTACAATAAATACTTTCCAGGCTGGAAAACATGAAACAAAGTTAGTGAATTACTTTCATTTATCCTACTCGAGAGTCCTTCGCTTAAAGGTCGGAAAAGGGTTTTTTTTAAATTTACTACCGCAAACCGTTTCGGAAACTGCAAAGTAGAGATTATTGAAAATGTTTCTTGGGACATGCATTAAAATTTGTCGAAGAGGAAATAAAGAATTGCAAAAGGAGCACTGTTTCTTAAGTATTTGTTTCATTTTCAAGACATACATCTTGCAAGTGTCTGGATTCCACTTCGGTCTGGAATAGTTGCCACTTATTTTCCGGTCAATTAAAACAACGCCTAAAGCCTATTTTTTTTATAAAAGCTAAAGCATGTTTTCAAAAAACCGAGCGCACAGGGATCGAACCCCTGAAAGCAGCATTACGGAGCTTGCTCCGAACCCCTCGACCAACACGAGCTCACATAGACACCTATATAAAAAACATTCATATTCATTGTACCCACTTGGATAACTATAGTACTTTGGTTTTTTTCAGGTTTACGATAAAGTTCCTTTTAATTGTATTTAGGTCCATCATGCATGTTTGACATTGAATATTATAATTTGCCTACGCCAGCCAATTGTACAGCTAGGTTAGGTTCCAATGAGTCAACAATCGATTTCCATCTCTCTCGCACAGCCTGCATCACTCTATCGCAGCGACACTCGTGGTCACTAGGCGAAACGGCTGGTGCTTCAATCCGAGGACATACCCCCACCACCAGAGTTCCAAGACCTGTATGTAAGACCGTGGGGTAGGTAGCATATTGAAGAGAGTTCGTAGTTCACTAGTCGTCCCTAGGTTCGCTGCGATCAGAATACCCGTTGCGGTGCAGTCGGGGGGGGGGGGGGGGGGGAGGGTAGACAGAGACAGCACTAGTTGGCCATGCTTCTATCCCTCTATCTCTGTCCCACATTCATGTTCACTACACGGATATTTATTATGAGTTCGAAACACTGTTAAAAGGGCCTGGAAAAGGTGTTAGTCCTGTCAGTTTCGATTGATACAATAAAAATATATATGATCCTAATCGTAATCAAACTTTCTAAAGCCAAGCGAGCGTGATAAGCATATACACACGATTTTGAAGCTGTCACGTTTTATGTGAACTTTGACCGAGTACTCGCGTTGTTCTACGTTCAAAGCCACTTGTGGCAATTTTTTTCTTTCATCCCTCATTCCCTTTTTTTTTAAATTCAATATAATACAAATGCAGAAAATCTTCTGATATTTTTTATTTTTGTACGTGCATTTGTTTTCGCACATCATCATTTTGCAAGAATATGCTTTCAATTGATCGAAAACGTACTGTGTCCAAAACGTAGAAAAAAACAACAGTTATCAACGACTCAGCGACTCACGTTTTCAACCGCTCACTCCGTTGCTCGCTGTAGTGAGGTTATGTGTGTCCGGGCTTCGGAACCGCAGCGACAACTAGTGGCGGCGCTGGGACCGACATTTGCCACGCTAACTGATGCATCGGATCGCGGCTGCCAGCATTAGAGTTTCCAGACTTGTATGTAAGACCGTGGTCAGAGTCCTGGCTCGTATAACATTGTGACGTCACAGCGCGCTCGGGTTACTTCGGAAGCGCTCGGCGTATTCTCCCCGAGCCGAATAAAATAAAAATTTCAAAGTGCTAGCTCACTGTTAATTATTGTTTGAAAAAAAGAATACTTTTGTCATAAAAATCGGGCGATCTCTTTACAATGAAAAAATAATAATTCAGCAACCTATTTTTCGTTGACCTTGGTAGCAAACTCGTTCCTCCAGTATCAGTCTTTTGGTTGTTTTTACGGGGGTAGATACCTTTAGGTGGAGAAAAAATTGCTGTATTACTAATCTTAAAAAATGGCGGAAACGGGGTTGCGGCGGATGTTGTCAGACGGCGTGACATGTAGCGTCAGAGAGATTAATCGAAAAAAAAAACCAGCGCAGATTTTTCTTTCATTAACACTCATACGCGGAATATGAATCAAGAATAAGTGAGAAATGTTGAAAATCGATTAAATGTCACGTTTTGAAACAAAATGATTGAATTTTTTCGAAAAATTGCTACACTTTGCAATAAAAAATACTTTTTTCTTTTTATTAAAAAAAAAAAACATTTAGGGTCATGTTTTAGACAATAAGAAATTTTAGAAGACCGTACCATATCGCCGTTATTTTTAAAGATTAATTGAAATAAAAAAATACCACGTAACAGCCAAAATTAGTAATAAAACATACCTTAAGTCTCAAAAATAGTGAAGAAATCTTTCGATTGAAAAAAAAATGAAAATCGGCAAATTTTTTCCTTGCCCAAAGGTATCCCGTCCCGTAAACACTCCGATTTCTCCAATACTTCTTGTTTAGGTTACCCTCTCATTTTCACGTTTTTCATGATTTTTTCAGTAAAACACGCGCCGTGAGCTGCCGCCTCAACTCTAACCACTGCTTTCGCCCCAACACCATGAATCCCGTGGTGTTTTTATCGAGGAAACTCGTGATGCATAAATCTCCGTTAAATAATACCGCAGTTAACAGCGCCATTAAGCGCCCCGTTCGAGATACCGCAAAACTGCGACAAAAACATAGCACACGAATAAATGGGCACCGGCGCGCACAGTGAATTCGCGGCGGGTTGATCGACTGCACAGTGATTGGCCCCTCGAGTCGGAAATAAATCCCAAAGCGCATTCACCAACAATAAATAAGCTCCATCGAAAAAAAAAACAAGTAATAGAGAAGCAAGCTTAACAACTATTTTCAAGTTTTTTGTTAAATTTTATCACTAAAATTATTACCGCCATTATTAATTTTCCATATTACTTTTACCTTTATTATATTGACGATAATTTGTTGTATGTCCTTTCGGGTTTTTTCGATCACAATCATTTCTGATTTACACCAGGGCACAGGAAAACTGGCAAAACTTCTGTAAATTGTGTCTACAATTTTATAGAATTGAAACAATATCAATCATATGCAGCCTGCAATTGATTTTATCGAAAGGATTTTAATTATTTCAAAATAATTGTTATATGGTGATAAAATTATTGTTTCAAATGTGCAGTATTAAATTATTATAGGTCAAAAGTATTTAAAGTGTATCTACAATTATGAATAATTTGAAAAAAATGGCCGATGACCCCCGTAAATTTTTTTGTTCTCGAGGGAAAAATCATCGAAACAATGTTTGAGATGCTTTTACGTAATCTTTTCTGATAGGTTTATTCAAGTCGACCCTTATTTTCACCGAAATCATATTTCTTGTAGCGTTGATGTCGAAAAAAACAAAGCAAAAGAACATTTTTACATCTCTAAAAAATTCGTATCTGGAGTGGTGAAAATCTCTATAAAAAAAAATCACATATGTTTCTTTCAATACGTACAAAGAGGTAAAGAAATCGCCGGTTCGCTAAGTCGTTTATATGTATTTTTAGAAAGTCTCAATAATATTTACTCAACAATATTTACTCAATAAATGAACATAAATGCTCAAGTTTTTTTTACAGACGGCTATTGTTTTCTCTCAGTGTGAATTAAGGCGTTACATGTATGTGGGTCACCGAAAAATAAGACTTTTGAGTATCTCAAAGAAACAATCGAAATGAGGTTTGGAAGATTTTTTCTACACGTGTTGAAATATGAAAAAAAAATTTATTATTAAAAAATTATGATTATTAAAAAATATGTTTTTTTCTCTGCAAAATACCATCATTTAGAATACATTTTCTCGCGCTGAAAAATCGGCCTTAATTCGTTTATAAGAACGAGAATTGTTAATTAATGAAAATAATCGTGTGTAGGGGAGGGGGATCCAAAGTGGGCTCTTAGAAGGAAACTACAAAAAAAAACAGTTGTAAAATGTCATATTCAGACAATTTTGTTTCTATCGGGTGCTAAGGTCATCGTAGTTTAATATTACATTCACACATTTTCAGTAAATCTTCAAAACACAAAGAATGAAGCCAATTCAAAAACTTTGAGAAATGCCCGCTTTGCCCAGAGGGGTAGCCTAAAGCGGGCACGGCTTTTGGGTAAAGCGGGAACGTAGAGGGTAAAGCGAGCACCTTGTATTTTTTCCTGAGATTTAAATAAAAAGAAAATACGGAATCATGGGGGAAAAAAACTATGATTGTACCCACATATTTTATTGCAGACGAATCATGATTATTATCATAAAAGAACAAAAACCTAACGTGTTTTCTTAACACTTAAGTCAGTCAACTTATTTTTTTTGGCAATTATCACAGTAAAATGATCCAACACCAGGGTAAGCAGTGCATCAGCCCACATTTGATAGTCATTGTCTTGAATCGAGTCTTCGGTAAGAAGATTTATATATGGTTCGTTATATATAATCCACACGTAATTTTTCTAGTCTGTAGTCTGTTTCTTTTTTAACTCTTTTGGCTTTTCCTTAGTTTTCAAATCCTTCTTAAGGGGTTACCCCCACTTGCGATTTTGAAAAAATCGATTTTTTTATTGCATTTTTTTGAAGTATAAGTATCTGAGAATATGTCCTGAAAATGTCAAGTCGATCCGAACAAAATTGACTGAGATATGAGCGTTGAAAGAGAAGAATCCGGTGTGTAAACGACCGGAAATTAAAACTTTAAACGCGTTTTTCTCAAAATGCAATTTCTGACGTCGGTGACCAAGATTACTCGAATACTAATGAACCGATCTTCTTGAAATTTTGCAGGCTTATTTAATACATAAAAATGTAGTCTTTAATCGTTCGATTTTTGTTTCGAAAAAATGGCCGTTTTATAGCCAAAAAACGTGTATATAAAGACATTATTTCATTGACGGCCATTTGCCACTAAACAATGTAATATTTTTCAATAAAAAAATTACTGAAAGTTCTTCAAGATGTGTTCTTTAAGATGGTATATTGATCGATTAAAAAAGTTTTGTAGTTTTCTTTTAAGAAATTCATGAAAAAGGCCTTTTTTTGCGCCACAAGTGGGGGTAACGCCTTAAGGCTCTTATCCCAAGAAGCTTGTTGTGTCTTTCTTTTATATTTATTTACCAGCTGGAAATAATAGTGGATATCGTTATAAGAAGGTAACAATACCACTTTGAAACATGTAAAAAACATAGGTGCAGTAAATAATAGCGTTTTGGTCAGTTCCTTCATAGATAAATAAATGGGAAAATTATTAAAATAAAGTGGCATAGTCATCTTCCTTCTATTATCATCTTGATTTCACATAGTCATCTGTCATTAGAGCACAGCGGGCACGTGCTCGCTTTCCTGGAATAAAGATGAATAAATAAGGAAATTATTTAAATAAAGTGTCAACTTCATTTCACACAGCCATCTTTTATACTGGGCATAGCGGGCACGTGCTCGCTTTGCCCTGCCCGCTTTGCCTTTTTGCGCCATTTGACGTTTTCATCAAACCTGACCAAAAAAGATTGGAATACATTTAAGCAAATACGAATAAAACAAAGTGAAATAGGCATAAAACAATAGTCACATTTTAGTATTGATCTATTTTACTCACAAATAGACAAAACACTAACAGACTTTGCGTTTTTTCCCCTAAAATCGTGAAATTTTGTTTTATTTTGCCACACAAGCCGCACGGTCGGCCGCAGTTGACCTTTACGACTGCGGCAGGTCGGGCGGGACGGGGACAACATCTCCGCGTCGCGAAACCGCGGTAAATTTCAAAACGTTAGTCGTATGAAGGATGCCCGCTTTAGGGCGGGTGCTCGTTTTGGGTCCCGTTCCCCTACTTCTTTGGAGCATCTACGACGTTACAGTTAAATTTCGAGTCAATAGGATGAACCAAGAAAAAGTGAGAAATGTTTTAAAAATCGATTAAGGAGTTACACCTAGTCGGTAGCACCAAATTGGAATTTTGGAGGCTGCTACCTCTGCAGAAGGTTCGCTGTATGGTCCGGCCATCGATGGTTCCATTTAGAGGTAATGCATTACATTTTATCTACGTATACACCTGACGTAAAACTTTAAGGAGGTACGGTGATGACCATGCTAGTAAACTAAGAGTCTTTTTTTCGCCATAATACCGCTACGTTTTAGACATATGTGTGTGGCCTATATTTCGAGAAATATTTTTTAAGTATTGAATTTCAAGCTACTTATTATTTTTATAATATGAAAACAAACGTAATAATCTACTACTCGACTTCAGTAGTACGCCATATCTTTGACGTTTAGCATCGTTGCATTTTCGATAGCTGTCATCGGTCCCACGCGCTCGGCTTATTATTTTTGGTAGCCGGTAAACATGGAGAATGAAAATAAGTACTGTAGAAGTTTATCAAGAGAGTAACAGGATTGTACCTGAAGTCCAGTTTAGAGACAAAGGTAGATTCTGTCGGACAAGAATTAGAGAGTGAAAAGATGATATTGCGAATGCAAATGAAAAACGTCGCGTTGACGATAACCTCAATATCCAATGTCCAATCTGTCCGAAGTCAAAACATATTTCATCGATTGTTATGTTATTTTTCCCTTTCCTAATTTTCACAATATTTGCAGATATAAAAACGAACGTTCATTTTATATGATGGTTTTTCCATGCTGACTTTACATATAAATGCGTTGTATGCATGTCGCCAGAAAGATTGAGATGCCTTAGCTATACATAAAAGAACTTTGAGTAAATATCGACGAAAGGCCTTTTATAATCGATTAAAAAACGTACGGCTTCACACAACCATATTTTTAATTCGCGTTGAAAATATCCGATAGAAGAATCAAATTTGCGCGGGTATCCGGCGTTGCCACACTTCGAGCAAGATGGCTGCGGCTACGTCACGAGACGTCTCTCTCGCCGAATACTTCGGTTTTTCGCGACTTTATTTCTGAATTTATTGCTTATTTCTGCGGTGAGCTTTCCAATTCAAGTTGCCTTATTGATCACAACGAACCAACGAACGCAACCGTCAGTTTTTTTTACGCGTGTCTTGGCTCCAAGTAGCACAAAAAATCGATATATGAGAGGACCGGCACATTTTGTCGTCTACGTGTGACTAATTGACCAACTTTAACAATTAATAACTCGGAAACTGTACGGTAAATCTCGCGGAAACTCCGCATACGCATGGACGAAGCTCTCGACAATGTTATTAAAAAAAATCGGGCTTTTATCTTGGACTCGCTCTAATCACCATACCTCCTTAAACGCTTTTTTCTTGGAATTACTTTTTCAGAATCAGTGACCAAAATATTTCAAAAACAATTAAACCGACCTGCTTCAAATTTCACAGACATTTTTTGTATATCAAAAGGTAGTCCTTAATCGAAGGATTTTTTTCAATGCATACTTTTTTATCAATGAAAATAGAGTGTTTTCTCGCCGAAATTTAGGCGATCACTTTCGATAAGCGACCATTAAAAAAAAAATAATTACCTTACGAATCCTTTGATTAAAGACTGGATGATATGGTACAAAAACTAAATTCATTTGAGTTTTTGAGTTCAGATGATTTGTTCCCGAGCAGGAGTGGTCACCGCGGAGGACCTTTTTTGCATAGCGATCTGTGCGGTTTACTGTATCTCCGTGGTTTATAAATATTTCCTAGTAGAAAAATTGGGTAATCATGCAGTATGAGGACTTTTGTGAAAAACGACGGGAAATATTTTTTCACCGTCAACATGTTTATTCCATTACATTGAGTGATATTCCGTCGGGGGAGGCTGACATTTTCCATTAATTCCATAATTTGTGAGGTTGTGAAGTTCGCGGAAACAAGTGAGAAAATAGGGGATTTTAAAATATTTCGACGCCTATATTGGGAAGTCCGTTTGGGTTTGTGTGGGTTTGTTTGTTTGGGTTCGCCCTTAGGAAACACGTAGCAATTTAGCGACAACAAACAAGAGGCGTCGAAATATTACCTGTTTCCGGAAACAGGACAGCTGTGGTCACGAAATCAAACATATACATTGTATACATATACTCGTACAACAAACATATACAAAACCTGTACATAATACAATATCTATAAGGAAATACGTAGCTGTTTAGCGAGGCATCGAAATATTACATGTTTCTGGAAACTTCAAAACCCCATAACGTATGGAATTAATGGGAAATGTCAGCCTTACCCAACGGAATATTACTTGCTATAATGGAATGAACAACATCATGGCGAAACAAAAATTTCCCATCGTTTTTTCGGAAAAGTCCTCATACTGCATAATTACCAAAAATTGTGAAAGATATTTGAAATGATAGCCTTTACTGTGAAAAAAAAGTTAAAAACCTGCACCCACTTCCAAAACAAAATTACCGAAAACACCTTTTTTTCCGGTCGCGAACTAGGTGTAACCCGTTAATTGCTACGTTGAAAAACAAAAAGATTGAATTTTTCGGAAGAAAAGGGTACATGTTGCAATGAAAAAATACTTTTTTCAATTTTCAAAAACATTTAGGGTTATGTATTAGACAATAAGGTTGGTAAAATTTACATCAAATTTCATCAAAATCGGTCGATGGGTTTTTTAGCTATACGTCACGCCAGTTTTGAATATGCAGTTCAGAAGACCGTGCCGTACTTCCGCCATTCTTAAAGATTAATAAAAAAAATGCCATGTAACAGCCAAAAGTAGTTATAAAACATGCCCTAAGTATAAAAAATTGTGAAAAAATCTTCCTTAAAAAAAATCAGCCTTTTTTGATTTGTCAACAACCCAGAATCAGATTTTTCTCAACCTACTGGTATCTACCCCCTTAAGGTTTCAAACCTGATTTAGGAGCTATCGTCCACGCGACGGAATTGAAGCTCTCAGTTGAATCTTGCGTGTACCCACGGAGGCATGTTGATAGTAGGCCGTCAGTTGTTAGTTCGTGGCATATTTTTCGTACAACTGGACTTTTCTTCAAATTGCTACTTCCACCGTCTAGGCTGTTGCGTGCTTTTCAGAGCGCTCAGAGGCGCTGCGGAAAATGAGCTTTAAAACTGAAAAATGACTTTTCTCGCGTATAATTTTTTTGTATATCACTCTCGTGACGTTTAGACATCATTTGATCAATTTGAAAAAAAAAAACGGTCCACATTTTTTTTCTACTCATGTAACGGCTTAATGGAGCCACCGCCAACTGGTGTCCGAAATAAGCAGGATTGGGGTCCGAGAGAGAGGCTGGGGAAAATCGATGGCGGCCAATGTTTACACTACTCGTATATCATCCCTCATGGGATAGGTAACGTCATGCCATGACCTTACACATGCGTGCATTCGCCCGTGTGCGGCTTGCATGCTTTCCCGTCAGTATTTTGCTCTGTCGAGCGATCCAACGATGCGAGAAGAGTTCTCGCGCAAAGTCCCTCTATTTATTGGCGACTGTTCGACCCTTTATATCCTCTGTACATATCTCTCTCTCCCTCTCTCTGTCGCTCTCTCGCTCTCTCTATCTCTCTCTCCCTCCCTTCCTCTCTCTCTCTCTCTCTCTCTCTTTCTCTCTCTCTCTCTCTCTCTCGCTCGCTCTCTCGCTCTCTCTCTCACGAATGTATCAGCCAAACTCACCCTTTTACACTCGAGTAATTTACAATATCGAGACAGTGCTAGGTTTCGCCCGACCGAGACCCGCCTTGTGGTACAAAAAAGCGCCTTTCTTTCGATAGAAAATCAGTAAATATGAGTGACAGATTTTGCAGCGGAGATAATTTTTCGCGATACGTATCATTTTTCATTAGGGGTGTTGTGCTCAGGATGACAGTCAGATAAGACGACGCACCCTCAATATCTTTTCAAATATTCGCACTATACGAGTATCGATGACGTTCTATCGTCGTCCAATAAGTATTGCTAGTAGCGAAATCTAGTATAGGCGTCGCTGAACGCGAGCTTTTACGTAGTAAATATTTTTATGATTTTGAAATGCAAAAAAAAACTGACCACGTTATCATCTGGTGCTTAGAATACCCGTCGGGTAAGATTTTTTTTAGTTGAACCAATTTATTTATAATCTAGGGTCATTGTACTTCACAAATACTGCACAACGGATATTCGAACTCCAAAGTTTTTGTTACAAGAAATACACAAAATCTGCATTCACTTATGAGTAAGTTGACATACCAGACGTCGGTGTAAGATGACACACTATGACATCTTATCCTGCTGCGTATAAAAACGAATAGATTGGGGAATAACCCGGAACAAATGAGGAAATTAAGAGGGAATGATACCTCATCGCGGTCGGTATGGTAGAACAATTATAGATTCCCAAAAATCTCGAAAACGGCTCTTCAGATCCCGTCGAAACTTTGCCAAACGACGTCAAATAGATAGACGAACAGCTGTCTTCCCCTCAAATTTTCTGAATTTGAGAAAAAAAAATGTAGATTGGCTTATCATAAGCCAATCCAGTTTTTTTTCTCAAATTCAGAAAATTTGAGGGGAAGACAGCTGTTCGTCTATCTATTTGACGTCGTTTGGCAAAGTTTCGACGGGATCTGAAGAGCCATTTTCGAGATTTTTGGGAATCTATAATTGTTCTACCATACCGACCGCGATGAGGTATCATTCCCTCTTAAAAATGACGTTTCTGCGTTTTTGGAATCCTTGAGGAGGTAAAATCGGTAGTGTATTCAATTTAGTATTTCGACAACATATTGTTTTTTGGTTATCTACTTGTTAAAGTAGTATATCAGTGTATACAAACGCTGCTCGCATTTCTTGAGAGGCAAAGAGACAGAAAAACGTACATAGATCACTATCCAAGCGGAAAAGGCCTAGAGTGCAAAGGGTTATTTCGCAAGTATCGCAGAATCATAAGCGTAAATGCACGTGTACAGCGTGCACTTACGCTTTTGATTACTCACAGGACGAACTTTTATCCTGGTACGATGGTACCTTGCTTACGCGAAGCGCTTCGCTTGTAGCCACCTGGCGGATTGTTCGCGAAATACATTTATGTAATGTCGTCCAGGCCAGAACATTGATATTTCCCAATATGGCGACAAGGCGTTCGAAAATCACGAATGACCTGCTTTACTTTTTTGATTGATAAAATAATTCGTCTATTCTTTATGCCCATATCATTAATTATCGTAAACCCAGTATTTATGATAAGCATTGTTATCCTCGTCGATTATCATTGATGAAATTAATGCTCTTAACCCCTTGACTGTGAGTGACACGCATAGGGGCAAAAAAAGGCGTGCCATTTTTGTGTCATGACATCGAATCGATGCAGTAGAAATAGGTTATTTTTCAAATGCCCCTACCCGTGAAAAACGACGCAACCGACCCAACCTCGAGCCAGCGTCACGCCAATCACTGTCTACCATTGGCCGATGAACGGCAGCACTACCGGTTTAGTGTTGCGCTACGGTAGGAGTGATCTCTTCGGCCCAACGCTGGGATGTACGGTTGGCCAATAGTAAGCTTACCGGAAATCCTAACAGTTGGCCGGGTATTGGCCCAACGTTGGGCGAAAAACGACGCAACCGACCCAACCTCGAGCCAGCGTCACGCCAATCATATTCTACCATTGGCCGATGAACGGCAGGACTACCGGTTTAGTGTTGCGCCACGGTAGGAGTGATCTCTTCGGCCCAACGCTGGGTTATACGGTTGGCCAATGGTAGGCTTACCGGAAATCTTAACAGTTGGCCGGGTATTGGCCCAACATTGGGCTAAAGAGATCACGATCATTGGCTGACGGTTGGCGTGATAACCGGCCCATAGTAGGGCTAAGGTCGGCTTCATATTGTTGGCGCAATATTCGGGCTAGCGTTGGCCCAGTGTAGGGTTGTCAAAATAACCTCAATTTTTCTTTCAAAGACAATGCATCGGTCCTTATTCCCGCACATGGATTAGATTCAGAAGTTGCTGTGCTCGATGATTGCTCATCGGGAGAGTTATTAGATTCACTAAACTCGTTATGCACAATCACTTCTTGGAATGTTTCCAAATTTGTTTCACTATTTATTACTTGTCCTTTTGTTTCGTTGCCTCTGATCCTAACCTGCTGTAAAGAGTCTTCTAATTTTTGTCGTCGTTTTAACACTCGGCGTTTCTTAATACTGTCATAATACCTCGGCATTTTTTTTAATACACCACAAAACTAGTATAAATCAATTTTATTTTTAATAAACTGAATTTCAGAACAGAGTAATGAGTTTTTATTATCACAGGACGTAGAAAATTGCGTGCAGCGATAATAAAAAAATATATAATAACCCAACGAACACCCAACCTTGGGCCAAATATCGATTACCAACTGTCAGCCAACTATCGGGTCCCAGTGTTGGCCCCGAACATGGGCCAATCGGTTGATCATGGGTTTGCTAGTCTACAATTAAAGCTCGGCACACCATCGAAGAGCCAACGCTGGGCCAGTACTAATTAATGACCATCGGCCAATCGTCGGGGCGAGCGCAGGCCCTGAGTCTGAGCCAATCGTTTGACCGTGGTTTTGCCAATGCTTTTTTACGTATATACGTTTATACGTAAAAAAATTCTTGTATAGTCCATACACACACACACAAACACACACACACACACACACACACACACACACACGCGCGCGCGCGCGCGCGCGCACGCACGCACGCACGCACACACACGCACACACACACGCACACACACACACACACACACACACACGCACGCACGCACGCACGCACGCACGCACGCGCACACACACACACACACACACACACACACACACACACACATTACGTATATACGTATACACGTAAAAAAGCATTCTTGTATATATGTATGGAATATACCGTTCAAAGCCAGTGTTGGGCCAGGATTGGCAATTCGTCAGTTTGCCATGCTAAAAATAAGCATTGGCAAAACCACGGTCAAACGATTGGTTCAGACTCAGGGCCTGCGCACGCCCCGACAATTGGCCGACGGTCATTAATTAGTGCTGGCCCAGCGTTGGCTCTTCGATGGTGTGCCGAGCTTCAATTCGAGACTGGCAAACCCACGATCAACCGATTGGCCCATGTTCGGGGCCAACACTGGGACCCGATAGTTGGCTGACAGTTGGTAATCGATATTTGGCCCAAGGCTGGGTGTTCGTTGGTTTGCCATGCTTCAAATGAGCACTGGCAGAATCATGGCCAAACCATTGGCCCGTATAAAGGACCAACACTGGGTATTGGTGGTTGGTGCTGAATATCGTACCAAGCGTCGGCCGCATGTTAAGCGCCGGCAAATTTTTCACGGGTATACGTGTTATGACACAAAAATGGCACGACTTTTTTTTTGCCCCTATGCGTGTGACTCACACTCAAGGGGTTAATGATGAGTAGAATTACAACAGATGTTTTAGTTTCATCCAAATCAATTAAATATTTTTGATGAGGTGAAAAGCAAAGTACCCTTTCTTCAGTTCTTAAGGCGGGATTATACATTTACCACGATAAAAAAAAATTGATTTCTTTTTTTTAACGATAAAACTATATATGTTGAATCTTTTCCTAACGTTTCAAAGCGAGATTCATAAAACTTGACTGCACGCCGATTCGCAACTCCCGCGACGACCGCGCTGGAACACTCTGCCACAGCTCCGTCATTTTGATAATGCATTCATTAAAAAAAATTGTTTTGTATACTTAAATATACTATTAAAGTATACTTAAAGTTTGATAATTGTATAATAATTATTTCTTAGTTTAAAAAATCCCTCAATATTGCTAATTTTTTTCCTGTCTAAATGTATATCTCGCCTTAAGGGGCTATACCAGTGTAAACGCTGAAAATTTGTGTGATTTTCGAGAATTATTTGGACGAAAAGCACCCAATTAAATTTTTCGGAAAATTAAAAATGTATTTGGCTATATTTGACCTATATTACATAATTTTTTAAAGATAAATAGTGAGATGCAAGCGACTTATGCGCTGCCTTCGGAGGCGCCAAAAAAAAATCCTTCACTGCTGATATGATTCCGACCAATTGAGTAGCTGAAACCAAAAAAGGAATAAATATCGTTAAACTGGAAGCTATTTCCTGCACAATGACGTAGGATTTTCGGAAAACATCAAAATCTAACAAAATTGCGTAGTTATGAAAACAGTCTGTTTTCTTGCCTATAAAATTGTCGTTTTGTTCAATGCTAAATCGTTAATTTTCATCCAGTCAAAAATATGTACGTCAGCAAATTTGAAAAATCTCATTTCGAGAAAAACGCGTTCAGAGATTAGCTATCGATTTTTGCAACATAAAATATTTACCATGAAAACTGCTGATCAGATATACCTGGCCCATACAATGGACCCTGCTCTTCCTCGATTAATGCCTACTGAGAGGCTGATTTCTTTTCACACTGGTATAGCCCCTTAAAAACAGGCTCCACTTTTCAGAACATGTCAATGTTCTGGCCGGGTCGACATTACGTGAACATGTACTTGCTCGCAATGTATCCTGGCCAGAAGATTGTAATTTCCAAACATAGAGGGTAAGCCGTCAAAAACGATTTTGCGATCTTCCCGATTTGTTCCATGGGAGTCCATGTTCCATGGGATAATCCTACCTTCTTCATATCAACATGTATGTGAATAATAATTACGATTATCAACCGTACTTTTGAAAATGTTCCCGATATTTATTCGTACACATTAATATTTTGCTACAATAAGTTGGCACTGGTGATGTCTCACAATGAATTAGCATGGGAACGTCGTTTCTCTCCCTCCCCCCCCCCCCACCTTTCAAAAATGATTTAGCAAAAACTTTAATATCTACGCCACCGGCGAAGATATCGCCCAAATACCGAAATCTTGGTAACGTAATATATTTTTCATAATTGTTTACCATTGAGAGTTGTTAACAGCAACAACAAAATACATGTTATGTATAAAGAATATGATAAATGTGCTGTATGCAAATCGAAATACTATTGATTCAAATACGTTTATCATTCCTTCGAAATACCAATATATTTGAATTTAATATACATCAACAATACATGTATGTGAATGAAGATATATTTTATTCAAATATATATTTTATACATTTAAAACAAGGATGGGTTTCCATCAAGCATGTATCTATTTAATTGGACCACATCAAGGAATACTTGAAACAAATTAAAAAAAAGATTGATAAGATAAAGTTCTAGTACATTGTGAGAGGAAGAAAATAATGATTCGATAAAAATAGATTTTATCTAAAGGAAATATGTTTTTTTAAAGTGCATCTCAGCGCGCTAATGCAAAAGTCTTAAGCCGCAGGTCTGAAATTCTTAACGCGTTACCCCCACTTGTAGCGCAAAAAAGGCCTTTTTCATGAATTTTTTTAAAGAAAACTACAAAACTTTTTTAATCGATCAATATACCATCTTAAAGAACACATCTTGAAGAACTTTCAGTAATTTTTTTATTGGAAAATATTACATTGTTTAGCGGCAAATGGCCGTCAATGAAATAATGTTTTTATATACACGGTTTGCGGTGACCAACATTGCGGCGAAGTGGATCATCTGAAAAAAAAATGCGAATGGATTTAGTCAAATATAAGTATAAACTAGTCTTTAATCGAAGGATTTTAAAAAATATTCATTTTTCACAAAATGGCGGACAGTCAAAGTTAATGGTTCGATTTTAACGAAAAATATCGAACGATTAAAGACTACATTTTTATGTATTAAATAAGCCTGCAAAATTTCAAGAAGATCGGTTCATTAGTGTTCGAGTAATCTTGGTCACCGACTTCAGAAATGTCATTTTGAGAAAAACGCGTTTAAAGTTTCAATTTCCGGTCGTTTACACAACGGATTCTTCTCTTTCAACGCTCATATCTCAGTCAATTTTGTTCGGATCGACTTGAAATTTTCAGGACATATTCTCAGATACTTATACTTCAAAAAAATGCAATAAAAAATCGATTTTTTCAAAATCGCAAGTGGAGGTAACCCCTTAACACAAAGGCCCAAAATTCTTAGGGTGCACATGTAAAATTCTTGGCGTGTAGAACTAAAACTCGCCTCTTCCAGTAAAATTTAAAAACCTATGAAAATAATTGAGTGTCTTTTTTATCGACCAACCGGATTCAACTTCTTTTACAATGAGATAAGAAGCGTCTGATCTGTGTTGAACAGATCTTCATACCCTAATATTGTTACATAAATATATATACAATGTTATATATACATAAAAAAATTAATACTATATATTAAATTTATTAACATTCGGTCGTTGTCCTCGTTGCATATGTATACAGATGCGTAATGCGACCAGTGACCCAACGTTAATAAATTTGAGCACCAATTTCACGATTCGCTTGTCCATGTAGATAAGAACGAACTGACGAGGCACTTGAGCTCCTCGACGCGATGAGCTACAATGCGCCTCGTCGCACATTATTCGGTCCGAAGTTACGAAGGTGGCGATATTACGAAGCGTCGAATTTCAACCCTTTCGTAATGACGATAAAAAAGAGAGTTCTTTTTTCTCGTTTCCCGCGCTATGCGTATACGAAATCTTCCCCCTCTGTATCGTACGTTGACAGGACGCCGGTAATCTGATTGTCGTGTCCCTCCGGCCGCAGGAGAACAGATTTTCTGTCCGGCTTTACGAAATTGGAAGGGTGCAATCCAATGATTCGAACGAAACGCAACAGCGAATACGTATATACAGGGTGTCCCTCTTATCTCTGCCACCCAAAATAACTCGGTAATTATCGACGTCACAAAAAAATGTTCCAGACAAAAGTTGTACGGTGTGAAGGGGGCAATCAAATGCGACCAATTTTTTTTTTATTTCGGTGGAGGTGCTACCGCACTGTGAAGGTCACCTCCGCTTTTTTAAATGGTGTGGTATATTTTTTTTCAACCATCTTGTGGAGCACCTCAAGCCGCATAACAAACATTAGGGGGTCTACGTCGTTCAAGGTCATTCAAGGTCGGTATTGATTATACAAATCTAAATATCTCGGATCACTACCAAATATTTGGTAGTGATCCGAGACATTTAGATTTGTATTTCATTTTAATAAGTGACCTTGAATGACCTTGAACGACTTTAACCCCCTAATGTTTTTGATGCGTGAAATAAAAAAAATTGGTCGCATTTGATGCGACCCTTCACATCGTACAACTTCTGTTGGGAACATTTTTTTCCGTATTAACGTGAAATGATGTTTTGACAGTCCGATACAGTTTACTCAAATGTGCAATATTTTTGCTGGCATCCATCTGTACCAAATAGAGAATTGATGACGCCACCTCGTGTGTAATGAGCCCGGAAAAATTGTTTCTCTTGATAAGCTGCATAAGGTTGGCGTACACAAATTACGTAACGCCAAATTCCCAAATTTTTGCCCCCGTCCCCTCTTTTCCTTTACGTAACGGGGACTTTGTCGTCAATAATTGCGATTTTTTTTCATAGACATAATTACGAAAGGATCGGGTTTATACTTATTTTATCAAGTATTAATTCATCTAGTTTTATACCAATTTTTATGAAAAAAAAACTTTTCTCTGATATTAACCGAGATATATGCCTAGATTTGACGACGAAAGCAAATAATTTCTCTTTATTGTCCCATCAATATCTTTATGAAAGCCCGTGCAGAAATTTTGGCAGGGATACAGCTGGATTCTGACTTGTATCCCGGGCTCCCAGTCGGGATCTAGTCCGATATCGGATCAGATTCGAAGACTAAATGTAAGATCCGTAAACTGGATTCCATTAGGGATCCAGAACCGGATCCTCTAATGACTCTAAATAGATTCCCCATGGAATCATTGAGGAATCTGGGAAGGATCACGGGTGAATACAGGCTGAAATACAATGTCAAAAATGGAATTATGACATGTTAAATTTATTATAAAAATAAATAACATTTATAAAATTTTGGTGCATTAAACCATCAATAAAAAAAATTTGTCCAAAGATTCAAATGGCAGATCGCGCTCATCGCGAGATTTTGACGTGAATTAAAAAAAAATTCACATCAAAATCTGTGAATGCAAATGTATTGACAAGAAATTATAAATACAAAAAAATTCACAAAATTAGTTGTGAATTTTTTCGTATTTAAGACAAATTAAAATCAAATTCAAAATGATTAGATTAGAATTTGCGCCAAAAGTGAGTTCGTACGTATTTTGAGATAAAACATTACCTCGAGGCAAAGAAATTTTTGCACATAACTTTTTGTGCGAACATTTCTTTGCCTCAACACAATGTTTTCTCTCAAAATACGTTTACACTTGTGGTGTAAATTTTAATATAACTGTCGTGAATTCGATTTTTATTTTCGTCAACTTGAGGAAATTCACAACTCATTTTGTGATTTTTTCATATTTATAATGTAATATGTGAAACTCACAACTTTTTTTGCAAAAATTTCTTTGCCTCGACGAAATGTTTTCTCTCGAAATACGTAAGAACTCACGGTTGGTGTAAATTTTAATCTAATCATTGTGAATTTGATTTTAATTTGTCTTGAATACATGTTTATATCATATATTACATTACATTTATATATTAAATTTTGGGGAATAAACAGAGACTTATTCCCCAAAACCGGTCTCCCGGTTAGAATTCAACTTGCATCAGTATCGGAATATGTACGACGACGATGACATAATTTTGAAAATTTTGGCATCACGTGTATTTTCGGTATTACTATGTTATTCCTATCTATACATAGGAATTTTATAGATAGGAATCTATAGACAGAAATTCCTATCTATAGATAGGAATTCCATAGTAATACAGAAAAGACACGTGACGCCAAAATTTTCAATATGATGCCATCGTCGTCGTACATATGCCGATACTGATGCAAGTTGGATTCTAACCGGGATACCGGTTTTAGGGAATCCATGACAAATCCTGATCGGGATTTGATCGGACATAGGGTATCCCGGTCAAAATTTCTGCACGGGAGGTTATCTTTAAATAAAGAGTCAACAATTTATCGATATCTATACAAATGTAGCTATCGAAATGCGTAGCCGTTTTAATATTTTGGTTTGTTTTACAAAATACCTACAGTTTGTACATTTTTTCTATTTTCAAGGCCCTTTTTTGTCTTCAAGCGGTCTTTAAAAATAGTAATGATCAGAATTTTTTAAATCGGCTACGAGGAACCTTAGTCACTGCAATTACCAAAATGGAAAAAAAAATGAAAATCGGTTGATAAGTTTTTGAGTACTCGGTGGGACAAGGTCGAAAAAAGTAGTTTCGAGAAAACCGCGTTCAAAGTTTTCGTTCCGTTTTTCTTGATATAAAGTTATGTTTTTTTTGACGTGACAACGTCTTATAATTCGATGGAGCCGGCTGCACGCACGAAAAAGCATGACTCATCGCCGTTACCTCGCTCTGAGGCGTTCCATCTAAGGCTTGAAGTGTAAGCGAGAGCGCGGAACGAGCGACAAAGAGGCACAATCGGCCTCCGCGTTCGGCAGCGTTCGGCAGCGTTCGACATCTGTCTCTCTCCTACTTGAGTGATGGCCTCTACACACTGCGAGCGACGAGCGACGATAGATGAGCGATATCCAATGGCAACGTCACTCTCATAGAGCATTTCCGTCATACTCGAGCTCTCATTGGATATCGCTCATCGCTTGTCGCCCATCGCGCGCAGTGTGCAGAGGCCATGAGCGATGCGTCCGCGTGGACAGCTGCTATACAATAATACATGTACATGTTTTCGTCAAGTATGAAGTGCAGTGAAAAGTGAATGTGGTGTCAATTGTTTATAGCAACGATAATTGCGGCGATAAAGGTAATGATTCTTTCGATATTAAATATATGTTCAGTGATATATTGTCGAATATTCGTGCTTTCATCATTAAAATAAATAGCATCGGTCCGCTAGTGCAGCGATTGTAGGTTATGCTATAATTGACAAAACTATAACAATAAGTTAACAGAACTATTTCACGATGAGTAAAAATCAATTGCTTTACTATTCGATCGAAATAATTATCGAGCGTAGCTATGATTTCAAAAAATTAAAACATAAATGTTAAATCTTCCACATATCATAACAACGTGTCTGAAATGACAGGTTGGACCAGCCAGCCGTCAAAGGGAACAATTTTCTCCTATATCAAACACATTGAGGCGGGCTTTTTAAAAGCTAGAGTTACAAAAATTTTAATGATGTTTCCAAATTTTTAATTTTAAATTTAAAATTTATGAACAATAATTTAATCACAGTTTATTCTTATAATAAATTATTCAAAATTATTACTTTTTTACAACAAATTACAATTAAATTTGCAAAAATAATTAAGTAACTAATTGAACAACAACTTTTATTCAGTTTACTTGCTGAAAGAAATAATGTCAATACAAAATTTATTATTATAAAATAATAAAATCAAAAATTAAATTTTAACAGTCGAGTAGAAATTTAAACAATAAATTTTATTCAAGTATTTTGTAAATTTAAAATGATTTTCTGAACGAAGAATTTTATGAAAAAATAAAAGTTGTAAAACAATTGCTCAAAGCACATTCATACTTGTAAAAAATATGTACATTGTAAAAAAAAAAAAAAAAAAATTGACATAATTGTATTTATGCGTACAAATAAATGTAACTTGATCAATTCAATTGTGATTTCCATTTACCTCCTTCTCTATATCCATACAAAATATCTATCAAACAAACAAAATAAAAATTTTCTTTTGAAAAATGAAACCATTCCATCAGTATTTTCTTATGACGTTGTCACGTTCAACTATCGTCAGTAAACCGACTTTACAGACAACCGATTTTTTTCTAGAATATTGATGCTTACATTAGAGTATCTAGTTGCGGGTGATATGACGTTTGTCTGTAAAGTGACTATAACTGTCAATTTTTGGACTTGTGAATAAAAATGTTGCCAACATATTTTTGAATATATGTACTTTCAAGAATTATAAAAAACAATTTTTTTTTAATTCTCCAAACTTGCTTGGGGAAATTGGGTAAAGCTACTGTGTAAGTTAACGTACACAGTATACAGTGACTTCCCCTTAACTGACATTTAGTATGGAAAGCTGTCACCTTTCCGCGGTAAAATTGCGCGCGAGTTTTTATTTCAAAACTTGAATACAGTAGACCGTAACACCTGCCCCCCCCCTCCCCCGATTTTTTTAAAGCTCTAAACCTACTTATCTTTGTATTTTTATAAACGCGTTTCTTCTTAACCAACCGTTTACCAGAAAAAATCGAAATTTGGCCATTTTTTCGGGCCTCTGGATAGATGTGCCGCTTTAAAGTCCTCAGGCCGTCCCCGCCTTCCTCACTGGCTACCCATCTCCCAAACGTCCAGGAAACTTGATTTGATCGAACAATTTTTTCCAATTTCTCGTATCTCAAGGTCTAAATCGATTTTATATTCATTTTCCCGTGACCCGTTGCCAATGTCTCTTCGCTGCTTCCACACCCAATTTTTATTTATATTTCCCGGATTGCGAGTTTCAGTTGTGTTAGCGGCGAGGTTGCGAGGTCGATCTCTCCGATTTCGATGAAATTCGGCATGCTTGTAGAATCTGTAAAAAAAGGCGACACGTATTTTTTCATATCTGCGGAACCCGATTTTTAAGGGTTGAAACGCACCCTCGAAAATTGCGGTGTTTTTCGTTTTTCGTCGATAACATTTTAACGGTACGAGATATGTAAAAATTTCAAATTGCAACAATGTTTATGTTTTCGTGTAGTGTACATTGGAGATGAGTCCGATTACGTTATCGAAGAAAAACGAAAAACACTCCTATTTTCGAGGGTGCGTTTCACCCCTTAAAAATCGGGTTCCACAGATATAAAAAAATACGTGTCGCCTTTTTTTTTACTCATTCTACAAGCATGCCAATTTTCATCGAATCGGAGAGATCGACCTCGCAACCTTTCCTTGCCACTGAAACTGCGCCCCGCTTGATACGCGATGTGTAAACCAATGCTACGCCGTCACCCATCCGGGTATTGGCCCAGACCATTCGCCACGCGACCCTTCATAGTTCTAATTATTCGATTTGAATGAACAAACATTTTTTTTCTGAAGAACATGACGAGCTCGAATTTCGGACATGTTCAGAGTACCCTGTGCTAGGTGAGAGGCGATATAGAATGCGTTGTACACACGTCTAGGGGCTCGTGTGAGAGGAAAATAGAGAACGAAAAGTCGTGCAGGTTGGATAGGATTTTAATCGGTGAGTCGACCAGCCCCGCGGGAGCGGTTCTCTCTCTCTCTCTCTCTCTCTCTCTATGTCTCACCCTCTCACGTTTCGGATAGACTGTAGGGTGGAAGGGTGCTCAGGGCCAATAGGAAAGGATTAAAAAGTTTAAAAACAAAATAAAATGGTCGGGTAACGCAGTCCGAGAGCCGATGTTGGCTCTGGCACGACCATGAACCACGGAGGGTTACATGGGGTCATGCATATTCACGCGTCGCATTCGTACCAACGAAATTAAGCGCCAGTGGAATTAAAGCGTCCAGTCCGAAATGTCCACCTGCTCTGCCCAGTCCTACATCTTTTATTTTTTTTTTTCACGGATTTATATACGCACACATGCACACACGGATATATTGACGCGCATGCTTGCAAAATATGCATGTGGGACCAGGCAAAGTGCATTTGCAAGCATATATGGATATGGGTAATTCTCCCGAACGCTCATATTGCATGTACTGTGACTTTTTTAAATAGATGCATTCGATTACTTTGTTGGTTTTTTTTGGAATACAATAGGTTGAATATTTCGAAATCTCCCCACAAAACAGATTTAGCAGAAAAATCGTTATCCTTTTTTTTTTCCTGTATTTTGAGTACGGAAATCATTGCTCTTGAGTGTAGCTATCCAGGCTTCATGTACACTAGCGCGCTGAAGAGGTACTAAAAATTCAGAAACATCAGAAAAATAACATTCCCTGAAACCATTAGGCATTTATCTGATTCCTACCTGAAAAATAAACAAAATTATGAGCACAGGTATCTTACAATAAATAACGAAATGTTGTAACCGGTTTCTCAATCATTCCTCTCGAGAGCTGTAAATCAGTTCATATATTGTGCGACGGGCGGGGCCAGCTGATAATGCCTGCCAGAGCAGTGCCTCCTACATTTACTTTTTTGAAGAAACTGATTGTGTCGTATCTTTTTTGTAGCTTACGCTTTTTTTTCTACAAACCTTGTGTGTTATGAGTGTCACAAGCGAGGGAGTAACTCCTCTGGAAATTCTTAGGTGTATTATTTTTAAGGGGAGGGTAGGGGTTTCAGCGTGAGAAAAAAAAACACTTTTTTGCGAATTTTTTTCATCTATATGGATAGAGTAAATTTATGGAAACCTTATGTATATTGTTAAGTATCATTTCAAGAACATTCCGTAAAATTTGTACGCGAAAATATCGACAACCAAGCCGGTGCCGCGTTTTTCTCGGAACCACTTTTTCAAAGTCCGTGTTCACCGCCATTTGAAAACTACATGACCGATTTATTTCAAACTTGGTACACACTTTCTGCATATAAAATATCTCCCCCCAACGGTTAGTTTGAGATTTTTTATATTGAGGGAGTTTTCCACCCCCAAAACGGCGAAATTTTTCGTGAAAAATAGCACTTTTCACTTTACATGACTACCAAAAATTTAGAAATGAAAAAAAAAATTATCATAGACCATTGAGGGGAGGATTTGATGACACTTTGAATAAATGTTAATAGTACTTGATTTCAGACAATTTCTAGCTGAGATAAGGTGAACACCGCAAAGCGTGTTTTTCCAAAGGCGTTATTGGAAAAGCTTTGTCACCAGCTTGTTTGTGGATATTTTCGCGTACAAATTCCACGGAATGTTCTAGAAATGACATTTAACAATGTACAAAAGGTTTCAATAAATTTACTCTATCCGTATAGATGAAAAAAATTCGCAAAAAAGTTTTTTTTTCATGCTGATACCCCTACCCTTCCCTTAACTAAGGGGTCTTCTCACTTTAGACGCTACAAAAGGCTATTTACATGAATTTTTTTATTTATTTTATAGATATTGATATAAAAGTTATTACACTTTTAAAATATTGGGAGTACAACTTTGCAGTGACCCTTTTTTTCAAAAGTTTAAGGCTTTATTATAAAAAAGTGGCTACATATTTTTTAATCAAAGTACTGCCCGTCGCTAGCTACGACCTCGGCCCATCTTTCAGGTAGCATTCGAATCCCGCGTCGATAAAAGTCTTGGTCCTTGGAGGCAATTCAGGAATCGACCCAATTTTTGACTTCTTCGTAAGTACCGAAGTGCTGGTCAGCCAAATCGTGTGCCATTGACCGGAACAAGTGATAGGCGGGTGGGATAAAACATCCCATTTCAGCGTTTTCAAGTACTTTTTCACGACATTTGCAACATGGGGTCGGGCATTGTCATGCTGCAGTATCACCTTGTCATGTCTTTCGTTGAATTGTGGCCGTTTCTCTTTGAGTGCCTTACTCAACCGCATCAACTGACGTCGGTAGAGTTCCCCTGTGATGGTTTCGGATGGTTTGAGCAGCTCACAGTACACAACGCCCAGCTGGTCCCACCAGATACACAGCATCACTTTGGATCCGTGAATATTCGGTTTGGGCGTCGATGACGGAATATGACCAGGCAGTCCCCATGATTTTCGGCGTTTAGGATTATCGTAGTAAACCCACTTTTCATCCCCAGTCACAATCCGGTGCAAAAATCCCTTCCTTTGTTGTCTTTGGAGCAGTTCCCGCAAATGCTGAGAATTCGGCTCGTAGCTTGCCATGTTTGAGTGCCAATAACTTTATAATGCACACACGTATTCGTTAGCTTTTTCAAATTGTTTACATTGGCAGAGCCTCTAGTTTAAAATGCCACTTTTTTATTGAGCTAGGGCCACTACTTCGGCCGCAGTGGCTCTCTAAGTAAAACGGTCACTGCAAAGTTGTACTCCTAATACATTAAAATTTCATTTATTTATTTATGTCACTGTTTATAGACGAAAGTGGTAGTTAAAAAAATGTCCTGAAAAATTGTAGGTCTGCGCTGTTGATGAAATAAAAAAAAAAACAAACGGTTTTAGATTCAGTATGTTAATGGCTATAGAGCATATCATACGATTTTTGATATATGCAAAAATAATAAAATGGCGAATATTTTTCGAAAAACACGTGTTTTTTCACCGTTTTTGGCGAAAAAATAGTAAATATCTAAATTTAAAAAAATCCTTGATATGCGCTATAGCTATGGTTGTAAAGAATTGTGGTTAAAATGTCATAAGGATCGATGTAGTAGTTTCGAAGATTTTATCAACAAGCCGTCGAAAAACGTTGTTCCGAGAAAAGGGTGTTTAAAGTTTGTTTGGGTTACACTAATGAATACAAATTAAAAAAAAAAGTATTTCGAAACAACCTTTATATCAATATCTATAATATAAACTAAACAAAAAATTCACGAAAATAGCCTTTTTTAGTGTCTAAAGTGAAAAGACCCCTTAAATAAGTCACTCTTTACCGGTTCCAGCGGAACTTTTAGACATCTACTCACCGCCAGATTTTGAGGTTAGAAAAACGTCGCATGCTGCGCTGTGCATAAAAACCCGATTGATTCGTCATTCCTCTGGCATGATTTCCCTGGGTTCCTCTCGACATGTAAGATGC
Source organism: Ophion obscuratus (assembly GCA_964007375.1). Taxonomy (NCBI): domain Eukaryota; kingdom Metazoa; phylum Arthropoda; class Insecta; order Hymenoptera; family Ichneumonidae; genus Ophion; species Ophion obscuratus. Next base: position 37,417,399 of record OZ023319.1, on the reverse strand, counting down.
AGAGGCATAATATTAGGTGTACAAATAAGTTTTAGGACACTTCGATTTTGTATCATAACAGCTATTCTAAATTAATTCAAAGGTCCCGCTCACTTATCATAGATTGCGCTTGATATGTAGTATCGAAACGTAAAGGAGTCATAAACATAACCTATAAATTCTATAAATTAAACATGCAGACCGATAAGCTATTTATTAGACACTGCATTCGCTATGAATTCCATCAAGGAAAAAGTGTTAGGAAAGCGTGTGAATCGATATGTTCTGTTCTTGGAGACAACATTGTATCTAAAAGTACATGTGAGTATTGGTATAAGCGATTCAAAGAAGGTGATTTCGACGTTAGTGACCGTGAACGCACGGGGCCTCCTGTAAAGGTGGACGATCAGGAACTGCAAGCGTTGCTGGATGAAAACTCTTGTCAGACGGAGAAACAACTTTCGGAACAGCTTAGAGTAACTCAACAAACTGTTTCTTATCGTTTAAAAGCAATGGGTAAGATTCGAAAAGGAACAAAGTGGGTACCACACTTTCTGACTCAAGAAAATAAAAACAGCCGTCTTAACATTTGTGTGAGTCTTTACAACAAGCAACATAGAAAGTCTTTCTTGTGGAAAATTGTGACCGGCGATGAAAAGTAGATTTATTTTGATAATCCGAAACGCAAATATCATTGGGTTGACCCCGGCGAGCCGACAACATCCACGCCAAAGCGCAATGTTCATTGTAACAAAGTCATGCTGTGCATATGGTGGGATATGAAAAGCGTACTGTATTATGAACTTCTCAAACCTGGTCAAACAGTTACTACCGATCGCTATTGTCATCAATCGATGCAAGTGAATCAAGAAATTGAGAAGAAACGTCCATTTTCTGGTAAAGGAAAACGTCCAGTAAAACTGCTCCATGACAACGCGCGGCCTCATGTGGGTAAACCGGTCAAGGATACGTTACTAGCGCTTGGATGGGAAGCTGTACCACACCCGGCGTATTCACCAGACTTAGCCCCATCCGATTATCATTTATTCCGGAAAATGCAGAACGATTTGTCTGACGTGCGATTCAAAACATTTGAAGAAGTGGAAAAATGGGTCGCTAAATTTCTCACCTCGCAAGACGAAAGTTTCTTTGCGAAAGGCATCCGCGAGTTACCTGAGAGATGGCTGAAGGTCATTTAGTGCGATGGAGATTACTTCGATGAATAACTGTGTTTTACTTCTTTTTTTAATAAATCTTGAATTTTTTGAAAACTGTCCTAAAACTTATTTGTACACCTAATAGATGCGCCAGAGAAGTGATACCATATTGGTTACGCATGTGTGAATATTAGGGTGGCACAAATTTGAGCTCTATTGTTTTTTCCTTTCCCTCACCATCCAATTATCTACTTTGAAGAAGAAAAAAGCTGCGAGCGATCAACAAATATTCAAAGGTCGCTCAAGCCTCCGAAAAATTTCAATTTTAATTAACAAATGGATTTTTTTTCGTTCACTTCTCACCCATGAGCTTTAAGCTTTATAACTTTAAAATTAAGCTTGCGAAAGCTCTAGCCGGTTAATGAATATTTAGTGGTCGCTCAAGGGCTTCGAAACTTCCAATTTTTGACAATTTTTGTTTACTCTCCTCACTCATAAATTTGACGTTTTGTGAAATTTTCAAAACAGCAACCCGAGTTGCCAAAATAGACGTTCAACGACGGGCAGTCGTATATAGAGCGTATATAGAGCGGAGGGGAGAATTCCGGCTGTCGATTGAGTCTGAGGTGACCGTGACATTGAAATGTTACACCGGCGTCCTCTGCAGAGGGTATAAAGAACCGTTTTCCCTCCCTCTTCCGTTCTCTACCTCGCGACCCATTACGCGCACAACACCGGGAACAGGGATGTTTTGCCACTACGGTCGATGGTGACGTCACACGCCATTTTGCTTCCTCCTCCTCCGCGTATTGTTCCTCTCGATACTTTCTGACGTCCCACCCCTCTTCACCGGCCCCGATCCAGGAAACGCACGTTTGGCACAAAAGAAGAATCCAATCGCGACCATTTTCATGCCAGTACACAACAGGGCAAAAATTATAGTCCAGAAAAAATTAGACAAAAAACGGTCAAAGCTTTGAAAAAATTCTGACCAACCTGGATTTTTGTGGAGATCTTCATTTTGATGTCCTAAAATTATCCTGAAAAGTATCCCTAACTTGAGCCGTTGGGTTTTTTTAGGGGATGGACAAGGGTAAATTCTAGTTTTTTACACATATTTCGAAATCTATCAACGTTTCGAGGAAAATAGTTATATAAAAAATTATAGTTTATAAAATTGTATGCAAAAAAACCTTCAAGTCATTTTTTATGTAGAATCAATCCCCTTTTGGAGATAATGCCCCCATGCTGAATAACAACGGATATCCATTTTTCTGCAACTACAACTCGCGCTACAGTATTTGGTGCAGTTGCAATATATATGATCTATTAACTGGTCGGGAACGCGCGACAAAAAAGTTGGCATAGATCCTGATCTATTGTTGTTAATCGTCAACCCTCAGTCTTTCGGATTCGACTCATCATTAAACTATTTCTGGACCGGAAGGTAGACTAAATAAATGCTGTTGTGATGCACTGAATGTGGGTGGGAGATTGCATAATTTTACTGACTTATCAAGGCTGATTGGATTCTACGTTACCAGACGTGAGCGAATTCCATTTAGAACATTTTAAAATGCCATATAGTTCATGCGAATTAATCACGAAAAATGGAATTCTCTTAATGCTCAATAATTTAAATTAATTCTTTCCTAACCCGGGAAAAAAAGTTCATGTCTGAGTGGGATATGTTCATATATGTTTCAGATTTTGTCATATATGTATCAGATATATTTATATCTGACATTTTACAGTATCACATATGATTAGGTCTGATCATATTCCACATCACACATGCATATAGAAGATCATATCTGATCAAATACAGTATCTGGCCTGAACATATATGAACTCATATCTGTTTATATCTGGCTAAGTACCAAGGCGAGTTGGTACCGTAAATTTGTATCTGAACATACATGATGTGATATGTGAACGTATCTATTCGTATAAGATCATATTCGATCAAATACGGTACCAGACTCCGCTATATAGATCCCATATATGTTTTTATCTGGTCAGGTAGCAAGGCGAGTTGGCAACGTGAAACCATATCTGAATATATATGATGTGATATATGAGCAGGCACGTTCATATAAAATTTTATCCCATCAGATACGATTCCAAACCTGGAAAATATACGAAGTCTTATATACTCATACCTTGTCGTATATGCAGTTCAGTTGTTCACACATGAAAACATCTGAATATATGAAACGATATATGAGGATATGAGACGATATCCGATCAGAAATGGCCCTCACCTGACTGTATTATATGTGATCATATGAGTTACTATAATATTATTAATTATTAACACGTCAAGTGATGACGTGTTAATAACCCCGCTCTATATATGTAAACATTTTAATATCTTCCTGACGGCACTAACAAGATTTGATCTGTCTCAACAGGGTAAGATTTGCTTGGATATAGTCGGAGTCATACCTGGTCTGATGGTTCAGATAAACTATGATTCTATCATATGGGCAGGTCCCATTGTTCATAGATGTCCGAGTCTACTGGGATACACGGTATTTTATTCTTATACGGACAGACAGATCTCGTCCAATAAGATTAGATTTTCTGACATGATCAGATCTGGCCCGATAAAATCAGATCTACCTGACATGATCAGATCTGGCCCAATAAAATCAGATCTGGTCCAACAAGATCAGATCTTGCCTGGGGATTGGATCTGGTCAGACCTGCTGCGATATGAACGGGTCTGCTCTCAAAATTATCAAAATGGATCTGATATGATCATACATGCTCAGATATAAGCATACATTATCTGTCATGACACTACATGAACAGATATTGCCAATTTTCTTGTCTGATCATATCTGATTCTACAGATATGAATCAGATATATTCAGATATGAATTTTTTTCCCGGGAAACACGCGCCCAATACTCTATCCCCGAAATTTGATTTAAATCAAATTGTAGTGGGCTTTTAGTCCACCAAAAATTTTCGAATTACGCGATTGCAAAACATAAATTCGGCAGCCAGCGAACAAGATTGTTTGAAATATTAGGTTGGTAAGAAAGTCTTGCGACACTGAAGTCCTCGGTTCCATATTTTTCCTAGCAAAGCAGTTCGAGGACACTCGAAAGTAGAAATTGTTAGAATGTTCTAGGAATTCCCATGTCAAAGGGTATATAAGGTGCTTATTCATTGCGAACAGGCAGTAGGGGGAACTGAGGCAGCGCGGGCACCTTAAGGGAAAACTTGAATAACACCTTTGTAGAAACAGCTAATAAAATCGATCGACCGCTATCTTTTAGTCTCATTAATAATCTTTAAACGTAACCCAAAAAATCGTCTCAGTTTAGCAGTCTTTGGTATAAAAGGAACTTTTAAAAAATAAGAAAATGCTAGTTATACCCCAGGTATGGGCATAATGGTCATATGTGGGGCATAATAGGCATAGTACAAATATAAATCTAAAATCTGGAATAAAATGAGCAAATATGGAGGGACTCGGCATCATTGTCTTTTTCGCCGGGGTAAGAACGGTGAGCCCATCGGTGGCAAGCACGGCAAGTTACCCAACCTTCTTTAGATTCAGAGTACCATTCTCCACAATATAAACATTCTACGTCTTCTTCATCTGATTCATTTTCTTTATTCTTTTCATTTTTGTTCATTCTTTTCCCTTTCTTTGTTCTTCTCATCTTCCTTCCTCTTTTTTCACCAGTCACTGCCTTCTGTGTTTTGTTTTCTTCTAAATCTCTTTCATATGGTAAACTGGTGATTATTGCTGTTTTGCGACGTTTTCCAGTGGCTCGTTTTCAGACACGTGCCTTGGGCTTGGGCATAATATCTGCTGGTGATATGACATGAAAAGATGTTCCTGGTCGTGGAGTTGTACATGCCTGTGGCATTGTTGACAGACCTGGAGAAAGCGTTGCAGGAGGCTGTATGATACTCCACGCAGAGGCTCGTTTACAGCTTAGTTTTCGGCGTATTTTCCCTCACGGCTGCTACTATCTTCTCCATATCCCATTTGCCACGATCTGTCTTTCGTTTGTAGCGCCGAACCATAATTGTAAATGCAGAAAAAAAGAACAAATTACTATAAACCTGAGGCAATACGTGCACCCTGCCCTTTTTACCCCGCCCATATAATGCCCCGGAGGTAGTAAAAGAAAACGTAAACCAAATCGAAAGAATATTTGGTAATTACTTAAACGCTATTGTTAGTTATGTTGTTACATAATTGGTCGTAGTAACCAGTTAAAGAATTTAGCATTTAACAGAATCACGAATTAAGCAGAAAGAAAACTAAAAATTGAAAAATAAAATCAAATGCAATAACTTACGTATTTTTTGTCTGTCGGCGTGCAACCCAGAGCCACTTCACACTCCACCACTGTCTCGCTCGCGTGGGACCGATTGAGCCACGCTACACCTAGTGCCGAACGTGTCGGGGCATCATTTGGCGGGGGAGAGGGGATGCCCCTTTTACCCCGGGAGCCCGTAATGCCCCGGTTTCCCCTATTAGTAAATATGCATCAAAGAACACTTCGAGTGATCGCCTATTGTGAATGTATACAAGGACGTTCTACAAGGTCTGCTGCTACGAATGTGTGCAGTGTGTTCAACAGTCACGTTATTCATCATTCAGCAGTATCCCGTTGGCTTGAACGTTTCCGTTCTGGCCATATATCCCTTAAAGACAAACCTAGGTCCGGCAGGAAAACTGTTGTTGACGACGAAGCATTGCGATCTCTTCTACGAATGAAACCTAATGCACCGTCACGAGAGTTAGCAAACGAACTCGAATGTAATCAACCCACGATCCACGAACATTTGAAAGAGCTTGGATATAGAAAAGTAATATCATCTTGCATACCCCACGATCTCAGTGAGTCGAACAAAGCGACACGCGTTTCTATTTGCCTTTCATTGTTGCTTCGTTCGCACAGAAAGGATTTGCGCAAGGAAATTGTCACTGGAGATGAAAGCTGGGTGTTATACGTTTACCGAACACGAAAGCGCTGATGGCTACCTCAAGGGCGAAAACCAGAACCAACTCCTAAACCATCCCGTGGAGAGAGAAAAGTTTGACTTTGTTGCTGGAGGGATTTCGAGGGTCTGTTGTATTATAAGCTTCTTTCGCACAACACCACGATAAGTGCCGAGATCTACTCTTCACAATTACAGAAGCTGTCTGAAATTATTAAAGAAAAACGCCGTGAGCATCGACAACTTCGTCTACTTCACTACAACGCTCGGCCCCACGTAGCTAAAATTACACAAAAACCTATTTCAGAATTAGAATGGGAAGTACTATTACATCCACCATACTTATCGGACTAAGCCCCGTCAGATTATCATTTGTTTCAGACTTTAAAGACCTATTTACGTGATAAACAATTTGATAATCAAATGAATCTTCAAAATACCCTTGAATAGTATTTCTATTCAACACCTAAGGATTTCTGGGAGGCTGGCATACAAAGCTTATCAGAGCGCTGGACACAAGTTATAGATGAGGAGGGAGACTATATTATAAATTAATCTTATCTTTAAAAAATCTTATGTTTATTTAGAAAAGGCGTCGTTTGTGTCGCAAGACTTTCCTACCATCCTAATATTTATCCTACGTGTAGGAGCTCTGTGGAGTTTAAAAATGAATGGACGTCGATTCAAATATATATATACAGGGCGAGGCACATAAAGTGTTACAGAGCAATAGCACTCAAACTATTGATCATATCCAAAAATGGTTGAGACAAAAGTTTCAGTGTCCGAGAAGGCCGTCATACAGTCTCGATAATACAAATTTAAATATCTCGGATCACTACCAAATTTTCGGCAGTGATCCGAGATATTTAATTTTGTATTTAATTTTAATAGGTGACCTTGAATGACCTTGAACGACTTTGACCCCCGAATGTTTTTTATGCGGCTTGGGGTGCTCCACAAGATGGTTGAAGAAAAAATGTACCATTCCATTTAAAAAAGTGGAGTTGACCTTGACGTAGCATCAGCGCTTCACTGCGGTGAAAATGTCTATTTGCGGGGAGTGTTGATTTTCTGTTTCAATTGGAAGAAAAGTGCAGCTGAAGCCCACCGAATGCTTGTGGAAGTTTATGGTGAACCTGCACCGTCGGAAAAATTTTGCAAAGAATGGTTTCGACGGTTTCAAAGTGGTGATTCTGATGTTAAGGACAAAGAGCGTTCGGGTCAACCGAAAAAGTTTGAAGATGAAGAATTAGAAACATTACTCGGTGAAAATTCGTGTCAAACGCAAAAAGAGCTCGCACAAACATTAGAAGTTACGCAAACAGCTATTTCGAAACGACTTAAAGCCGCGGAATGCATCAAAAAATAAGGACATTGGGTCCCATACGAATTGAAACCGAAAGATATTGGACGACGATTTTGCATATCCTAAATGTTGCTAGAATGTTACAAAAAAAATCTTTTCTGCATCGAATCATTACCGGAGACGAAAAATGGATTCATTATGACAACCCGAAACGAAAAAAATCGGATGTACCGCCCGGTCAACCCGGAACATCAACGCCGAAGCCGAATATCCATGGTGCCAAGGTTATGCTCTATATTTGGTGGGATCAGAAGGGTGTGATCCACTATGATCATCACTATGATACTAAAACCTGGTCAAACCATCACGGGAGACTTCTACAGGCAACAATCGGTCCGTTTGAAGTGAGCTATAGCTGAAAAACGTCCAGAATATGCGACCAGACACGAGTCCATAATCTTTCAACATGACAACGCTCGGCCTCACGTTGCTATTGTGGTTAAAAACTATTTGGCAAATAGCGGGTGGGAAATTCTGGCTCAACCGCCTTATAGCCCAGACCTTGCCACTTCCGACTACCATTTGTTTCGATCGATGCAGAACGCTTTGACTGGAATACGCTTCACGTCACAGCAGGGTATCAAAAATTGGCTCGATTCATTCTTGGCTTCAAAAGATGAACGCTTTTTCCGCGACGGCCCATGTAGGTTTCGTCAATCGAACCGTAACGGCCAATACTTGGACCAATGTTGGCGGGACGATGATCGATTAACCAATTGTACGCCAACGCTCGGCTGAGAATTGACTAGCCAACATTGCTTTGCTGATACGAGACCAATGTACGGCCAAATGTAGACTCGCCAATCATTGGTTTGCCGATACGCGGCCAATGTTCGGCCAAACGTAGACTCGCTAATCATTGGCTTGCCGATACGAGGCCGATGTTTGGCGAAGTATAGACTGGCCAATCATTGGTTTGCCAATACGAGGCTAATGTTCGGCCAAGTATAGACTTGTTCATTATTGGTTTATCGATATGAGGCCGATGTTTGGCGAAGTATAGACTCGCCAATCATTGGTTTGCCGATACGAGGACAATGTTCGGCCAAATATAGGCTCTCTAATCATTGGCTTATCGAAACGAGGTCGATGTTTGGCGAATTATAGACTGGCCAATCATGGGTTTCCCAATACGAGACCAATGTTCGGCCAAGTATAGACTTGTTCATTATTGGTTTATCGATATGAGGCCGATGTTTGGCGAAGTATAGACTCGCCAATCATTGGTTTGCCGATACGATGACAATGTTCGGCCAAATATAGGCTCTCTAATCATTGACTTATCGATACGAGGTCAATGTTTGGCGAAGTATAGACTCGCCAATCATGTTTTTGCCGATACGAGGCCAATGTTCGGCCGAGTAACGCATGATCGAACCGCAATTCGTATATTGACGATTCATTGTTTCGCGTTGAAGTCATTGAGAGACGAGATAAATACTTTTTACGGGTCCATTGGACATTATTCTTAACAAATATACTACCAAATCAATGCACTCATTGTTGGGCGATTCTCGAACGAGCTCATACGCGATATTCTGCCGACTTTTATGAACCATCCTACACTGACAGAAAAATTCTATTAATATTAACTAACCGCGTCTATTTATTTATTTTTTATTTGAATTAACTAGATTTTTCGTGAAATCAAATTTTTCCTATTGCATTCCATTATTGGAATTATTCATTTTAAATATATTTATTTATTCAAATTAAACTTGAACTAATGAACTAAGGGTCTGTCTTTATTGCAACACACATATTAACGGGTTGTGGGGGTAGAGAAGGTGAAGAGAGAGAGGAATTATATATATATATATATAGGTTAGGTTTGAAAATTCTATAACATGTCATTCGATAACACTCTCTAATTACCACAATTATATTAACTAATTGATATAGTTTATGTGATACAAATAATGATGAGAATCCATTTGGTATCTTATGCCATATCTGCGATTCAAATGTTACGAGCACTCGGTAGCATAGGGTCAGCGTGTTTGGCTATGAGTAGGGAAGTTCAAGGTTCGAGCCCCCCATATGGGTGAAATATTTTTTCTTCGAACTAATCATTTCGAAAGACCAGGTAATAACGAATGACAATACAAAAATAGTTAATTTTTTTTTTTTTGGCAGTGCAGGACCAATTTTGGTGATCTACATTCGGTCACAATTATCCGCCTAGACTCGGTCGATAATCGGGCCAAGCTCGAGTGCCAATGATGGCAATCTTGAGGGGGCTTATTGTTGGCCGATTCTCGAATGAAATCCTACGCGATGTTCGGCCGATTCTCATAAGCCATTCTAGGGCCAATATTGATTGCGAATATCGGGCCGCTCTTATCATCCAAGGCTCGGTCGATGATCGGGCCAAGCTCGAGTGCCAATGTTGGCAAGCTTGGCGTCGAGCATCGGCCAATCATTGGCCACTACCGATCACCCTACATGGGGAAATTCATAAATTCCCAGAATGATGGGGAAAAGTAGTGACTAGCGATGAACAATATTTTGATCAATGTATTCATTCATTTTATCATTCAAATCAGTGCGTATTTTAAGAAAAACGGACCGAATTGAGTTGTACTCAATTCGGTACTTCAATATATAAATATTCTCGGCAGCATCCATATCTCCTCCTGGGCGCTTGACAACCAGAAGCACAAGGATTTGCTAGACCGAGGGAGCGCCCAGTCACCAGGAAGTGCATGGACCACCCCGAAGCCAGAGAATGATATAGGTGGGGTAAATTAAAAACAAAGCAGAACGAACGACCGGGCGGTGAAAAAAGTTTCGTGACGTTGCGAATAGTACGGAAGACAGGGACAGAGTCAGGGGAACGAGCGAGGTAGAGAGGGGGAAACAGTGGAAGGGGGTTGCTTATAAAAGGGTAGGAACGATATTGAAGAAAGATAGGAAGGGCGGGAAGATTCAACTCGTGCGAACGAAACGATGAGTTGGAGCACCGATCGAGGTGTTGAGTTCTACGTGTGCGCGTTGTGTGTGTGTGTGTGTGTGTGTGTGTGTGTGTGTGTGTGTGTGTGTGTGTGTGTGTGTGTGTGTGTGTGTGTGTGTGTGTGTATGGGTGTCGTCGTCGCCCGCTACCTCGTGACTAGACGACACGAAGAAGGAGGGTGCGGAGGTTTGAGGACAACCTACGGTGCAGAATTTGCGCATCGAGACTGACAGAAGGAAAGAGAGGGAGAAAGAGACAGAGGCTGAAGGGCTGCTAGAACGGTGGATAGACATATAGAAAGGAGACGAGCATTCCTTGAATATACAATACGACGGAGATTCGAAGCTCCGAGGACACGAGACTCGTCTATCGATCGGTGGTTACATCTTCCAATTCTGTATCCGAAGTATCACTCGACGATTCGATATAACCGTAGATTGTAACCTGTTCACACATACAACTTTCGTCAAACGATTCCCAAGGCATGTACTACTCGCATCAATTTAGTGCAATAATCGCAATTTAGTATTTAATCATCTGCCATGTATACAAAACGCGCATCATCGTTGAGACAAAGTGATATCGTCGGACCACTTTCGAACAGTGTTCACCGTTATAGTTGACAATGACATTTGAGGAGGTTGGAGCGGCCCACATGAGTCGAACAGCGGTTTATGAATGATTTTCTCAATGAAACTAAAAAAATGCACACGAGGTATAGATTTTTGTGCGGATGCTAATTTTTCACAAGATATATTATTAAACGGCGAAATTATGCATTTTTATATGCTTATTACGTAAGTGAAAAAAACATTTGTGTTACTACCAATTTGAAAAAGTATGACAATATCGATGATTATTAGGGGAAGACTGCGTCAGCGAATGTTTTATACAATTCAGAATGAAATTTTGAGTCCTTTATAATTATGCCTATTTATAATTATGTTACGAGATTATTTATTATTACCATTAATAAAAATTAAGTATTGTCGAAATGCGACAACTTCGGGGACGTTGAGGTTGGATGCTCTTTATTCGCCAGCCAAGATTCGTAATCTTTCATCAAACCTTGATGATTCAATATTGAATATAAAGAGTGTCCCAGAACTGAATGCGTTCCCTGAAATGGGGGGTTGGGGGTGAAATTCTGAGTCGATTGGCATAAGCATGTGTGGGTCTCAGATTTACCGCTAAATTATTTTTAATTGTTAAAGGCGGGCCAATCAGGTGCAGCCGATAAGTCGGCGTACGGCTCATCGGGCTCACCTGATTGACGTACGGCTCAGCCGGCCTACAAGCACCACTACACGCGCGTATCGCTCACCGCCGTACATCGGCTTATCAGGCGCACCTGATTGGCCCGCGTTTAAGGCGTTACCCCCACTTGTAGCGCAAAAAAGGCCTTTTTCATGAATTTTTTAAAAGAAAACTACAAAACTTTTTTAATCGATCAATATACCATCTTAAAGAACACATCTTGAAGAACTTTCAGTAATTTTTTTATTGAAAAATATTACATTGTTTAGTGGCAAATGGCCGTCAATGAAATAATGTTTTTATATACACGGTTTGCGGTGACCAACATTGCGGCGAAGTGGATCATCTGAAAAAAAAATGCGGATGGATTTAGTCAAATATAAGTATAAACTAGTCTTTAATCGAAGGATTTTAAAAAATATTCATTTTTCACAAAATGGCGGACAGTCAAAGTTAATGATTCGATTTTAGTGAAAAAAAACAGCCGTTTTTTGGCTATAAAACGGCCATTTTTTTTCGAAAAAAAAATCGAACGATTAAAGACTACATTTTTATGTATTAAATAAGCCTGCAAAATTTCAAGAAGATCGGTTCATTAGTGTTCGAGTAATCTTGGTCACCGACTTCAGAAATGCCATTTTGAGAAAAACGCGTTTAAAGTTTCAATTTCCGGTCGTTTACACAACGGATTCTTCTCTTTCAACGCTCATATCTCAGTCAATTTTGTTTGGATCGACTTGAAATTTTCAGGACATATTCTCAGATACTTATACTTCAAAAAAATGCAATAAAAAAAATCGATTTTTTCAAAATCGCAAGTGGGGGTAACCCCTAAAAATGAATAATAATTCAGGGGTCGATCTGAGACCTACACATGCTTATATTAATTGACTCAGAATTTCACCCTCAACCCCTCATTTCAGACAACGCATTCAGTTCTGGCACACCATGTATATGATTTACGATAGGCAGGATGGGTATTTTTTGTCGACATGTTTACAAATGTTTAGTTTGCGCTAATCCGTTCTTATAAATGGTTCATCCGTAGCCCGAACGTCTTGCCCATCAAACCGCACGTAAAATTACATACATTAAACTATTTTTTATCCGTGGTGTTGTGCAGTGAAAAAAATTCAAAAAATTTGTAAAGACTCAGTATAGTCTAGACAATAACATATAACTATTTTTGAAGGCCGGCGTCTAGTGTGATGGGTCGAAAAAATAATTGTTTAATTGCATTTTCTGAAAAAGAAAATATTCGGAAGAAATGATACTCTTCCGAATATTTTCTTTTTTGAGTAATTAAAAAATTCGAAAAATTACCCGAGTTATGAGTCTTCATAGGGGTCGTGGCAATCGGAGTAACCGATTATCGCCTGTTGCCTATGAAGGTTTATTATTATTCGGGGTGCCCGAAAATCGCAGTTCTCAAATATTAATGAGCTCTTTGATCAAGAAGAAGGTGTGATGTACGGCCCTGGCATCGCAAACTGACTGAAAGTTTGAAGCTTTCATCATATTTGTGTACGTACCGTTCTTTAAACTTAAATGCGTTTTTTTTTTCAAAATTATAATGTTCTAATTGTTGGGCAAGATATTTCGAAAACTAACCGACCGATTTACTTCAAATTTAACACACACGTAGTATATACTGGTGTCTATTAAGTACACTAGAATAAACTCGATAAAAATATATTAACTATTTTTAACATGCATCGTAATTCATAATTATTGCATCGAAAATCGTTACGTTCAGTTACACCGTTGCCATTCGTTGAAATTTTGTTTTCTCTTTCATTCTTGTTATCATCATATATCAATGTTATCATCGCTTACAGATGATAAGATTTTTCGAACTTTTTGTCTCAGGCCACTGGAATTTTTTCTAGCGATAATAAGCGCATTTTTTCTAGCGATAATAATATACGTGTAACTTTGTTAATAATTAATTTTTGTTCAATCTGTAAAAACGTATGTGCTCTTCATTTCTTGTTTTATAAACCACAAAACCTCGATATGTGCTATGGCTGATGATTTCCGAGAAGAAAAATTCAACGAATGACTGCGTTTCCCTATCTTCACACTAGACGACGACCTTTAATTTAATCTTGGATTGTGGCTAACGCTTCAACCTTCTTAAAAACAATTCAATTCAACGAAATTTTTTTTACGAATTTAGGTGACGGAAATCAGTAAAACTTTTTTCAAGATCCGGGGGAAAATTTGTAACCTTGATCCGTAAAAAAAAAAAGAATTGAGGTGACGATGAAAATGAAAAAATACAAGAATGAAAGAAATCTTTGGTTGTATTTCAATTGTGCAAAGTTTGACGCCACAGAGGTCTTCATGCATGCCACTGAAGAGAGATCTATTTGTCGATGTTGTGTATCGGAATTGTAACGACCGTGTATTTTATTGGCAACCAATCGATATGTCGATTTCCGATTGAATCGTATATCGCTTGAAATTGTCATCATCACAATTTACTTTGTTCATGCTGGCTAAATTAATATCTTATATATCTTTCTTTTCGCGAAAACTAGTAAACTCGCGCAAAATAGAATTCAGCCTCTGGTTAGGCATGCATCAATTATCCCTAACTTTATTGCGGGTTTGTTCGGGCTGAATTGGAAGCCCCGCATACGGAATTTTACAGGACGGTCACATTTTTCTACGGCGTGTCCTTGAGGGGTTACGTGAGTTGGACAGTTAAGAAAATCCATATTAAAAAAATGTATTATCTAATAGTACACTATGTCTAGATTATTCTCCCAAAGTTTTAAGTCAATTAAAGTATAAGTCTAGGAGAGGTATCCGTTGGGATTCCCCCCGTTGGGAAAGACCGGCCGGGAGCGACGCAGGTAATTGCATTTTTCTCAAAACATTATTTATCATTGGGGTAGAATATTCATAAGTCGCATTTCCATAACCGAATATCGATAAGTGGATATCCATAAGTCGCAATTCCATAACCGAATATCCATAAGTGCCAATATCGATAAGTGAATATCCATAGCCAGAGTGCCGGAAATAGCGGGAGGTAGAGGGAAAGTGAGTATAAAGGAACCCAAACAAACTCACTTATCTCTACCTCCCGCCATTTCTGGCACTCATTTCTACTGTATAATCACTTATGGATGTTCGACTTATGGATATTCATAATTTTGGATATTCGACTTATGGATATTCGTACTTGTGGATATTCGTACTTATGGATATTCGTACTTATGAATATTCTTTTTGAAGTCGGTGGACACGATTTCTCAAAAACTAATGCCCCGATCGTGTTGAAATTATGCACACTTCTACAAAATAGCGTTGCCTAGTGATTTAACGAAGGTTTTTTTTTTCGATTACAACTAATTTTACTAATTTCACAACTAATTTTACATAGTGTAAATTGTGCCAAAAATTGAACTATTTTGCATAAAACTCTGCCAAAAATTCGAATATCAATTTTTTTAAATTCCTTCATCCAATCACGAGCTATACTTATCTACCAACAGAAAAATATTGGTTTTTTTTTTATTTCAGACAAAGCTGTCATGAGTTATGCTTACCACCACGAGGACACTTTTTTTAGGAGTCTCCGGAAACCACGTCCCACCGGATGAATTTCGCAGATTTGTGGATGAACATTTTTTAAATATTGTTTAAATGTTGCTCTTTTATATGCTTACCATTTTGAATAAAATAATTCATATATTATATTTCAAAAAAAATTAGCGACAATATGCTTTTTTGTTTTGAAATCCACGCAAGCCCTTAAAAGCTTCATGGGATAGTCCCTTTAATAGGTGATTGAAGTAGAATTGTTAAGGTTCGAAAAATTGCGAGGCTTCGTTGATTTTCGAAAAAAATGTAGGGTAATATAATGGTAGTCAAAATTTTGTATTTCCAAAGCTATCGACCGTCGATTTGATGTTACGTTTCGGAAATTAAAAATACCTGGACAAGATTTCAAAAAAAAAATTCATTTTCGAATTTCTATTCGTCTTTTTAAGTTCAGCCACATAACATCAAGTTTCAATCCAGCGGTGGCAAAAACCCTAAAGTACGTATCACCGTACGAGCCACAGATCACTTTTCTATCTCCATTTCCACAAATATTCGATAACTGCAGTTTGCTTTTTCGGATATGCTCCAATGAGACCCGCCCGGTCATTAAGAGGGAATGACACCTTATCGCGGTCGGTATCGTAGAACAATTATAGATTCCCAAAAATCTCTGAAACGGCTCTTCAGATCCCGTCGAAACTTTGCCAAACGACGTCAAATAGATAGACGAATACCTGTCTGCCCTTCAAGTTGTCTGAATTTGAGAAAAAAAAACTAAATTGGCTTATGATAAGCCAATCTACATTTTTTTTCTCAAATTCAGAAAATTTGAGGGGTCGACAGCTATTCGTCTATGTATTTGACGTCGTTTGACAAAGTTTCGACGGGATCTGAAGAGCCGTTCCAGAGATTTTTGGGAATCTACGAGGGTGGGGTGAAAAGTTTCCGGCCTGACCAAGAAAAACGATGTTTAAACATTTTTTTTTGCTTTATTTTTCAACATAATCTCCATCAACACTGATGCATTTCTCATAACGGTGTTCTAATTTAGTTATACCAGTTTTAAACGTAGATTCGTCAAGCTCCTCAAAATACTGATTTACAGCTTCGAAACTTCTTCGTTGTACTTAAATCTTTTTCCGCCAAACCATTTTTTTGAGGTTAGGAAACAGGTAATAGTCGCTGGAGCCCTAGTCTGGAGAGTAGGGAGGATGCGGCATCAATTCAAACTTCAATTCGTGGATTTTGGACATGGCAACAATCGACGAATGCGCTGGTGCGTTTTCGTGATGAAACAAAACTTTTTTCTTCGCCAAATGAGGTCGTTTAATTTGCACCTCGCGCTTCAAACGTTGCAATAACTCTGCGTAGTATTGACCAGTGATAGTCTTACCCTTTTCAAGGTAATCAATGGATATAATTCCTCTCGCATCCCAAAAAAAGTAGCCATAACCTTGTTTGCCGATAAAATTGTTTTTGCCTTCTTTGGGGTTGATTCCCCTTTTCCAACCCACTGTTTTGACTGTTCTTTATTTTCAGGAGTGTAGTGGTGGACCCATGTCTCATCAACAGTTATGAATCGACGCAAAAATTCGTTTGGATTACGCCTATACAGCGCCAAATTGTCGGTAGAAATGGTTTTTGGAAGCAATTTTTGGTCAAGCGTTAGCAAACGCGGCACCCACCTTCCACACAGTTTTTCCATGTTCAAATGGTTGTGCAAAATATTTCGCACACGTTCAGCTGACATCCTACAGATCTCAGCTATCTCATGCACTTTCAACCTGCGGTCTTCCAACACTATTTTATGGATTTTTTCAATCATCTCTGAAGTTGTGACTTCAACGGGCCGTCCTGAGCGAGGCTCGTCAGAGGTGCTCACACGACCCATTTTAAATTCAGAAACCCACTGCTTAATAGTTGAATATGATGAGGAGGAGTCTCCTAGTGCTGAATCCATCTCTTCTTTTATTTGTTTTGGTGTAAAACCTTTCAAATGGAAGTATTTGATGACAGCACGTTTTTCCAATTTTTCCATTTTTACGAAAACAACGGAAGCGTCTCGCGCAATGTGCTCTCAAACGCAAACTAACGTAGCAATTGGGCTGAAACTGTACATACAAGCTCGGTAGGAATGGTACTGTAGGACGCCGCTCCAAAACTAGACCTAGTGGCACCATCTCTTGGTCAGGCCGGAAACTTTTCACCCCATCCTCGTATAATTGTTCTACCATACCGACCGCGATAAGGTGTCATTCCCTCTTAATTGTTCCCCTCAAACTTTATTCAATTCAGCCACTCGAATCCGATATCCTGCTAGCAGGATCTAATTAGGCAATATCCTGGCGATTTTTATTACAGCCGCCATGTACGAGGCCTTGGAGGCCACGTGTTCTATTGAAACTGTTTCGACAATTTTCCGCATGCATACGTCTTCATACTTGACCGCGGACGTTGCATCAAGTATAGTGTAATAGCCAATGCGCCGTTTTATAGGAACGAGTCACCATGTACACCTTCTATGTACCATTGTTGGTTTTAACATGGGATTTTTTTCTTTAATCTTTGGAAAATGGCAGGGGTATGGTACGGTCTTCTACACTGTAGTTTCAAAACTGGCGTGAAGTACGTCTAAAAAACTAATCGACCGATTCTGATGAAATTTGATATAATTCTTTCTAACCTTATTGTCTAAAACTTGACCCTCAACGTTGTTGAAAATAAAAAAAAAGTATTTTTCGTTGCACAATGCGGACATTTTTTTCGGACGATTCTATTTTTTCGTTTAAAAGCGTACCATTTCATCGATTTTCAACATTTCTCACTTTTTCTTGGTTCATATTCTGCGCATGAGTGTCAACAGGGAAAAAAATCTTGGTTGGTTTTTTTTTCAGATTGATTCCGCCGACGCTACGTGTCACGCCGTCTGGCAGCATCCGCCACAACCCGTTTAGAAGATCGTGCCATAACTGCGCCATTTTTAAAGATTGATAAAATTAATAAGTACCATGTAACAACTACGAGTAGTAATAAATGATACCTTAAGTCTAACAAATAGTGAAGAAATATTTCCCTTAAAAAAAAATCATAAAAATCACCAATTTTTTTCCTCGCCCAAAGGTATCTCCCCCCCATAAAAACGGGGACGAATGGAAAATCTAAACAAACACAGAGAAGTTATGAACGACGTGGCAGTTGGGCGAATCATTAACAGCCCTTTGTTAATAATGCCCTCATGTCTCATTTATATGCATATAAATGTGGAATTTTTTAGTGAATAGCAGACTCGGAGGATGCACACGCCACAGTAACAGACAGAGGGAGTGCATGTGGGACGGCTACTGGAACGGACGTGTAGACCCGAAGGCTACTGGTGTATCTCGTATAGTCCCTTTGCTAAGGAGAGAGGAAGAGAGAGAGCAAGAGAGAGAGAGAGAGAGAGAGAGAGAGAGAGAGAACGGGAGAGATAGAAAAAATGCATCACAGAGGCGCGATCGTGTATACGGGACCTGCATGTTGCAAGCATTTGCATATATACATATACGCGTATAGTATATACATATATTGTAATGCCCCGGACACGAAACGAGACGACGAGGTCCTTGAGCGCGATTTGCCGGCCCGCGTGTCGGTCGTACATAAGCTCTGGCTGGAGAGTCTCGATGTGGGCTTCTATTCGGAGGGTTTCGTTTGCTGCGGTGCATCGGTCTAGCAGTCTCTTATCCTGTCTCGTCTGCCCACGTGATGCGTGCTATGCGCTCTCTCGCTCTCTTTCACTCCCTCGGGAGCTGGCCCTTTTGTGGTCGCCACAATGTGATAGGCGACTGTGACGAGGAGCTTACTGCGTTTCACGCCGTAGAGTGAGAAGGGCGGGCAGGGAGGGAGGGAGGGAGGGAGGGAGGGAGAGAGAGAGAGAGAGAGAGAGAGAGAGCATCCAGTATGCCCATTTCTCAACAACCACTCCAGACATGACGCCGGTATACGACGACCTTGCTCGTCCCTCTCTCTCTCTCTCTCTCTCTCTCTCTCTCTCTTTCTCTCTCTTCCTGTCCACTTATGCCAAGTTCGCGAATCAGCCACCTGTCCCCCACGCCCCTCTTCCGACCGAGCACGTCCACG
This sequence comes from Ophion obscuratus, assembly GCA_964007375.1. Classification (NCBI taxonomy): domain Eukaryota; kingdom Metazoa; phylum Arthropoda; class Insecta; order Hymenoptera; family Ichneumonidae; genus Ophion; species Ophion obscuratus. The sequence continues at coordinate 37,398,033 of OZ023319.1, read as the reverse complement.
TCTGTTACCGTATCATCCGTTTGGCAAGCACCCAACGGTCGACTCCACTTCCGGGAGCGACGACGACGCAAGAGGAACGCCGGAGAGTTGGGTGCCCATGGAGCCGGGAACGCAGGGAGGAAAGGACGAGTTTATGCGCGCGTCTATACGCGCTTATGGTCCCACGTCAACGCGAACAACCATAACGCCCGAATTAAAACCCGATCGAATTCCCAAATATCCCGCTTCCGGTTACACCACATCTTATTGTGCACAGTTGTAGCGCTTATATACATATATATATATATATATATATATATATATATATATATCAGGGCGATTCGTTTCAGGGTAACTTTTGTTTCTGACCCATCGTGCCCGAAAACCTTTAGTTGGTATCCAAAAACGAAGTTTCGTGAAAGGGGGGTGTTGTCAAAAAATATTTAGAAGTCGCGAATCAAAATTGAAGGTTTCCGATTTGATTAGCATTGAAAAAAATGTTTTTCTCATTATTAGTGTTACCATTCCGCGAATTTTGATATCGCGATATTTTCCAAGTGGGTTCTCATAGGAAATATGATACTTTACAATAAAGTTCATTGAGCCATGTCCGTAAATTCAACCGTTTCAGCGGTATCATTATTTCAAGTGAATATTGTATGAAAATATCTATTCAAACGGCTTTAACGCCTAAGCTATTAGATATATCGAAAAAAATTCAAATGAGAACTATGTAGAGAAAGTAATTTGCTACAAAAAAGTCTTATAAGCCGAGCCCGAAAATTCAACTCTTTCTCAGCTATAGGTTGATAAAGTAAAATAAATAGATTCTTTTTGTTTAAAAAAAATCTATTTACTTCAATTCATCCACCTATAGCTGAGAAAGAGTTGAATTTTCGGGCTCGGCTTATAAGACTTTTTTGTAGAAAATTACTTTCTCTACAAAGTTCTCATCTGAATTTTTTTCGATATATCTAATAGCTTAGGCGTTACAATCGTTTGAATAGATATTTTGCACAATATTCACTTGAAATAATGATGCCGCTGAAACGGTTGAATTTACGGCCATGGCTCAATGAACTTTATTGTGGAGTATCATATTTCTTATGAGAACCCACTTGGAAAATATCGCGATATCAAAATTCACGGAATGGTAACACTAATAATGAGAAAAACATTTTTTTCAATGTTAATCAAATGGGAAACCTTCAATTTTAATTCGCGACCTCTAAATATTTTTTGACAACACCCCCCTTTCACGAAACTTCGTTTTTGGGTACCAACTAAAGGTTTTCGGGCACGATGAGTCAAAAAAAAAGTTGCCCTGAAACGAATCACCCTAATATATATATATACACAGGGTGATTTTTTTATCTTGAGACTGATAAATATCTCGAAAAATAAGCCTTATACGATAAAAATGTTTCAAATAAACCTTCAATAGTTTCCAAGGGGCAATTTAATCCTACAGATATTAACTGCCTGTGGGCCCCCCTGGGGGTGGGGCGGGGGGAAACTTTGAAGTCTTAAATGGGAACCTCTACTTTTCATTACAGATTCGAATTATACATAAAAAAATAGGTAACTTTTGTTTGAACTTTTTTTTTAAATTCGGGATAGATGGCGCTGCACTCGGTGAAGATTGGGCAACCTTCCTTTTCTTCAAGGGAAATCTCCTATGTTTTATTGCATAATGGAGCTACGTCGAAGAAAAGTAACTTTTGTCGGGAACATGTTTTTTTTAACTATCGTAAATATCTACTATAATTTTGTATCCGTTCTTAGCTTTACCCAGGATTAAGGACGTGGACCTGACGGAAATTTAATCCTCTTGGGGTGCTTCATTATTGTGAGGCTCCTTGCCTCTCACATTCGGGGTGTTTGATTATCGTGAGTCCCCTTGCCTCTTACCATTTAATTCAATAAGTGTTCAAACTGATGACCTTCAAGTTCGATGCATTTATTGGTCCGTACTTCGAATGATTGTACACAACTCAAAAGTTTGTTCGCTTTAATGTTTGCGCAAGCATTTCTTATTCGTCCAATCACGTTTTCACGAGTTGTTGGCACTTGTTGATAAACTACAGTTTTTAAGAGACCCAACAAAAAAAATCTGGCGACCTAAGGTCTGGCGATCTGGCAGGCCAATGTATCGTTCCGCCTCTACCAATCCAGCGCCATCTATCTCGAATTAAAAAAAAAATCAGACAAAAGTTACGTGTTTTTTATGTATAATCTGAATCTGTAATGAAAAGTAGGGGTTCCCATTTATGATTTCAAAGCCCCCCCCGCGCCAACCCTCAGGCGGTTCATTTCTTCGGGATTGAATTGCCCCTTGGAAACTATTGAAGGTTTATTTGGGACATTTTTGTCGTATAAGGCTTATTTTTCTAGTTATTTAGCAGTCTCAAGATTAAAAAATCACCCTGTATATAGATGCTACAAACTATCAAACGTTCGAGCCATAGAACGGTCTTCCGGTCATCCGCTCCGCTAAAGGATCGAACCGATTTTATTCTTCGTCGAATCCTCTTCACCGTTTCGTCCAGCACGACATTATTAGGAAATTTACCAAATATGGAATACCATGGTGTTTTCTTGAAAAAAAAAAATATTTTATTAATTAGGGACGTTTGGTCGTAATCATAATGTCATCTATTTTCGCTCAACTTAGTAAGAATCTTGTGCTTTTCAATTTTATTTTAAGTTTTTAATTTTAAGGTGAAGGGGGGAGATACTTTTGCCGAGAAAAGAACTGCTAATTTTCATGATTTTTTTAAAGGAAGTGTTTCTTTACCATTTTTAAGATGTAGGGTATGTTTTATTACGACTTTTGGCTGTTAGATGCTACTTTTTTATTTGATTAATATTTAGAAATTGTGAAGGTAGGGCACGGTCTTCTAAACGGGTTGCGGTGGATGTTTTCAGATGGCGTGACACGTAGCGTCGGCGGGATTAATCTAAACAACAACCAACAATTTTTTTTCTTTCATCAATACTCATACACAGAATATGAACCAAGAAAAAGTGAGATATGTTGAAAATCGATGAAATGGTACGTGTTGAAACAAAAAGATTGAATTTTTTCAAAATGGCTATATTTGGCAATCAAAAATATTTTTTTATTATTTTCAAAAACATTTAGGGTCATGGTTTAGACAATAAGGTTACAAAGATTTAAACCAAATTCTATCAGAATCGGTCGGGCCAGTTTAGATAATGCAGGCTAGAAGACCGTGCCATACCTCCGCCATTTTTACCGATTAATAAATAAAAAAAGTAGTAATAAAATATAGCCTGCGACTCGGAAATAGTGAAAGAATCTTCTCTTTGAAATAAAAATGATGAAAGTCAGCAAATTTTTTCCTCGTCTGATTTTCCCCCCTACTATCCCACATTTGGTTGCTTTTATGTAATGTTGTCGCTTATCGTCATCGAAATATTTCGATGATCAGTTCGCTCCGACATGAAAGTGTACATTAGACGTAATGTCTGAAGTGTCTTAGAAGGGGCCGGGTTAAAATTCCGAACTTCGAATGATCAGAACGCTCAAAATTCCGAGTTCATTAGCTAGTACTCATTACTTTTGGAAATTGGTAATTCCAAAATTTTGAAAACAGAATTATCATATAACCGAAAATATTATACTACATTAAGGAATTAGTTGGCAATACTCATGGGACCAACTGATAACGTGTCGACATGGAAACACAGCACATAAAACAAGTATCAACTTCCCATAATTAGAGAATCCACAGTTCTACAAAAATTGTAGTGTTATAAATTCGAAGTTGTTTGGGTTTGGGTTTGTTTGGGCACGCATTTTCTCAATGTTTTCTTTTTCTTTATTGTGTAATGCCGAATACAAAATTGAGTGTTTTTGGGAGCAAAGTGATTACTCTCATTTTGACCCAATCAATCTTGAGGGGATAAAATTTTAATTGTTCCTCATGTTTTGATAGTGCGTATACATTACCACTAATATTATCACTGCACTTTCGTGATGATTATGATGATGACTTTCTGTCATAACTACCATTATTATTCATATTATGTGACATACAGGGTGAGGAAAAAGTATGGAACCCCCTGGAAATTTCGGAGGGTTGGTTAAAAAAATAAATATTCGAGGTCAGGTCTTAGGTAATTTTCAACGAGGAATCCAATGGTGACCTTAAATTTGACCTTGAACCTGATCTTCAAGGGTATTTCAGGGTCAACTTTGTTTTTTTTAAATAGGGAACCCCTATTTTTGACATCGGTAGTCGAAGGAGCGGGAAATTTTACGTTTAAATATGTACTCAGGTCATTGGTCCGGTGTGACCTTGAAGGTCAGCTGAAGGTCATTTGAACTTAAGAAAGGTCTGGGTTGAGTTAACGGGACGATAAGCGAAGCGTTCGCCGTAGCAGAGACATTTAAAACAAAATGAGATTGAACTTTTCTCTGGCCGGATATTTATTCAATCCTAGTTAATTTTTTTAGTATAGTAAACCTCGATTGACTGTTTTAGTATAGTGCCTGTCGATTGACAAATTTATTTTATGAAATAAAAAAAATTATTTTTAATGAAATAGCCGCCGGTGTAACGCTTTATTTATAAAAAAATTACTAACAAGGTACACCCACCCAAGTGAAAACCACCGAATTAAATAAAACTTGATATACGAGTAGAATATTGGGGTTGAGCTTTGTGGGTTTGGGATGTGGGGTTTGGAGTTTGTTGGGTTTGGGGTTTGTGGGTAATCATACAGGTCAAGATTAAATATATCAACATTTTTTAACATAACATTTCCTGCTCTTTCGATTGCCGATGTTAAAACTAGTTTCCCCTTGAATATGAGGTTCAAATGTAAAATTGAAGGTCACCATTGGATTCCTCGTTGAAAATTTCTCCAAGAACGATCTTCACCTCAGAAAATACTGGACCATCCCGTTAATCCAGCCCAGATCTTTCTTAAGTCTAAATGACCTTTAGCTGACCTTCAAGATCACATCTGACCAATGACCTGAGTACATATTTGAACGTGAAATTTTCCGCTCTTTCGATTGCCGATGTCAAAAATAGAGGTTCCCATAAAAAGAAAACAAAATCGACCTTTAAATAACCTTAAAGATGAAGTTAAAGGTCAAATTGAAGGTCACCATTGGATTCCTCGTTGAAAATTACCTAAGACCTGACTTTGAATATTAATTTTTTTAACCAACCCTCCGAAATATCCAGAAGGTTTCCATATTTTTTTCCCACCCTGTATAATATTATTATTATTATTGTGCGTCCACTTCACATAAGCATGGACCACTGAGGCAAGTGCGAATAATCCTGATTCATTAGTACACGATTGTCTTGAACCATTCGAATATATATATATATATAAGAGCCAGCCCGCGCAGATTCGTCGTGTCTCGCATCGAGTTGTTATCGTCTGGCTTCTCGGCGAGTTTCGATAATGGTGAAACAATTGAGCGAGATAGGAGGGGTCGCAAGAGCCCCAGAAGGGTGAGGAGACGGCGAAAAGGGAGCGGAGGGAGGTTCAATGGAGGATGAACAGAATAGAAGTAGCCCCCTGCTGTTTCGCGCTAGACTGATATGTATTGAGGATCGTTCGTGCGAAACAAATCAAGCTTATGCATGGAACGTCTCGGCGATGAAAATGTGGCCGGTGTGCGTGATTATGGCGGGATATACATTTGAAACGATAAAAAGATCGATTTCTTTTTTTTTTCTTTCATCAAACGATAGAACTATATATGTAGAATATTTTCCGAAAGTTTCAAAGCGAATTTCGAAAAACTTCAAACGTCACAGCCCATCAACGCTGTGCCTCACCGCTCGGATTCGGAGCAGGCGTGAACTTCAAACGCGTTTTGATCTAAACTGCATTATCGAAATCGACGTGCAGAATTACTCAAAAACTACGAAGCTGTTGATTGAGTTGAAACTTGGTAGAAATATTGATAATATTGGTACATTCTACTTGACGAGAATTGTTTTTGAAAAATTGGAAGAAAAACTGCTTTTTTAATCCACATTTTACAGAAATGTTGCGTGAGATGGTGATTTTTTTTTGTAAATGCGTGCCATTTTCTTAAATTTGCATTTTCTTAATTTTAATTACCGTCACATAGAAACTATACATGTTCAAACTGAAAAAATGTTTGAACTTTTTTGCAAATCAAAGTCAACGGGAAGCTAGACTGCACGCCGATTCGCGACTCCCGCGGCGACCTTGCTGTAACACTCTGCCACAGCTCCGTCATTTTGATGATGAATTAATTTTAAAAAATTGTTTCGAATACTTGAATATACTATTAAGGCGTTACCCCCACTTGTAGCGCAAAAAAGGCCTTTTTCATGAATTTTTTCAAAGAAAACTACAAAACTTTTTTAATCGATCAATATACCATCTTAAAGAACACATCTTGAAGAACTTTCAGTAATTTTTTTATTGAAAAATATTACATTGCTTAGTGGCAAATGGTCAATGAAATAATGTTTTTATATACACGGTTTGCGGTGACCAACATTGCGGCGAAGTGGATCATCTGAAAAAAAAATGCGGATGGATTTAGTCAAATATAATTATAAACTAGTCTTTAATCGAAGGATTTTAAAAAATATTCATTTTTCAGAAAATGGCGGACAGTCAAAGTTAATCGTTCGATTTTAACGAAAAAAAAATCGAACGATTAAAGACTACATTTTTATGTATTAAATAAGCCTGCAAAATTTCAAGAAGATCGGTTCATTAGTGTTCGAGTAATCTTGGTCACCAACTTCAGAAATGCCATTTTGAGAAAAACGCGTTGAAAGTTTCAATTTCCGGTCGTTTACACAACGGATTCTTCTCTTTCAACGCTCATATCTCAGTCAATTTTGTTCGGATCGACTTGAAATTTTCAGGACATATTCTCAGATACTTATACTTCAAAAAAATGAAATAAAAAAAATCGATTTTTTCAAAATCGCAAGTAGGGGTAACCCCTTAAAGTATACCTAAAGTTTGATAATTGCAAAATAATTGTTTCTGAGTTTAAAAAATCCCTCAATATTGCTTATTTTTTTCCTGCCAAATGTATATCCCGCCTTAACGTTCTCCGATTCACCACTTTTGAGACTTAGATTATGTTTTATTACTACTTTTAGCCATTACATGATGTTTTTTTTATTAATCTTTCAAGATGGCGGAGGTATGGCACGGTCTTCTAAACTGCATTCTCAAAACTGGCGCGACGTATACCTAAAAAACTAATTGACGGATTCTGATGAAATTTTGTATAAATCTTCTTAACTTCATTGCATTAAAGCATCACCTTAAAATTTCTTGAATTTTTTCAAAAACTGGGTAATTGGCTGTTAAATGGTATTTTTGTTATTAATGTTTAAAAATGACGGTCTTCTAAACTGCATTTTCAAAACTGGCGTGTCGTATAGCTAAAAAACGAATCGACTGATTCTGATGAAATTTGGTATAAATCCTCCTAACCTTATTGTCTAAAACATGACGTTAAATGTAATTGAAAATTGATAGAAAAACGTATTTTTCTTGCAAAATGTAACCACTTTTTGCGGAAGAATTAATCTTTTTGTTTTAGAGCGTACCATTTCATAGATTTTCAAAATTTCTCACTTTTCCTTGGTTTATATTCTGCGTATGGGTGTTAATGAAAAAAAATCTTGGTTCGTTTTTTTTTTCAGATTAATCACGCCGACGCTCGGCTGCACGCCATCTGACAACTTCCGCCGTAACCCGTTTAGAAGACGGTGCCATACCTCCGCCATTTTTCAAGAATAATAAAAATAAGAAAATACCATGTAACAGCCAAAAGCAGTAATAAAACATACCCTACGTGTCAAGAATGGCGAAGAAATGTTTCTTAAAAAAAATCATGAAAATCAGCAATTTTTTCTCGCCCAAATGTATCTGCCGTGTTAAAACATTATGAAGAACTGTCAAATCACGCAGTACATTTTGACAATTTCGTCTCCCTTCATATTATGATCGTTATGCATCTCCCTATGTTAAAAAGTGTTTCTTCGATTGTAAATTTTATAGAAACAGTGTAGACGATCGATTTAAAATTCAGAACGTCTATTCAGTACATGATAAAGAATTTACTGTATAATTTTAAATAAAATAGAATTGTAAAGTTGTCAATGACAAAGAATTTCCTGTATAGTTTTGAATAAATTAAAATTGTAAAATTGTAGATGTTAAAGAATTTACTGTATAATTTCGAATCAAATGAAATTATACACTTTGTAGAGAGAGTGTATGCGATCGATTTAAAATGTAGGAGTATTAAGTACATGTAAAAGAATTTACTGTATCATTTTGACTCAAATGGGTTTGAAAATTTCAATAAAACAATTTTAAAAAAATATTATTATCTAGTAGTACAATATGTCTAGAATATTCTCCCAAAGTTTTACGTCAATCGGAGTAAAAGTCTAGGAGAGAGAGCCTTTGGGAAATCCCCCCGTTGGGAAAGACCGGCAGGGAGCGCCGCAAGTATATGGAATTTTGCTCAAAACACTATTTTTGAAGTCGATGGACACAATTTCTTAAAAACGAATGCACCGATCTTATCGAAATTTTGCACACTTCTTCAAAATGGCATTGACTAGTGATTGAACGACGGCTTTTTTCGATTACAACTAATTTTACAAGGCTATACTAAGTGTAAATTGCACCAAAAATTGAACTATTTTGCATACATCTCTGCCAAAAATTTAAATTACAGTTTTTTGAAATATCCTTCGTTTAATCACGAGCGATATATTTATCCACTTACAGAAAAAAATTGTTTTTTTTTTTAAATTTCAGACAAAGCTATCGTGAGTTATCCGGACCACCACGAGGACACTTTTTTAGAGGTCTCCGGAAACCAGATCCCACCGGCTGTATTTCCCAAATTTTTGGAAGAAATTTTTTTCAAATATTATTGAAATGTTGCTCTTTTATGTGCTTAACGTTTTGAATAAAATAATTTATATGTTATATTTTGCTCTTTTATGTGCTTAACGTTTGGAATAAAATAATTTGTATATTATATTTTTTTTTAAATAGAGAAAGAATGTTTTTTTGGTTTCGAAACCCACGTAACCCCTTAAGCGAAGGATAATAGTTAAAGTTGAGGTGTGGAGGATAAGGATTTGTTTGGTCGTATCCGCGAGGGCGGCGGGGAGTTTCCATCGTCTCCTCGAGCTTTGGCAGGAAAAGCCACCGAGAGTACGAGAGAGATATACACGGAAGACAACGAGACGTCGGTGGGTGGTGGGTTGTTCTTGTCTTGTCCGTGAAACGGTTTTGTGCCTCATCTTCCTCGGCCCCCAACGTACCACTCTCTCCCGCAAGGAAGCAAAAGCGAGCGAGAAAGACGCCTGATTCTCGTCTAGACCGCGCGCTTCGACTCCACCGTTCGACTCGAGACTCTATACTCAACTCTCGACTCCACAGTCACTCGATAAAAAATAAAAAGAACGAAAAAGAAAGGAGAGCAAAAAAAGGGGAAAGCACCACCACCATCACTGCCGCCGCCGCTTTCCTGGCTGTCCGAGCCATTAGCGTGGATATCGGTGGATCGCTCCGAAATTTCATTCGTTGCTTAAGGCCTTAGTCCACAGAAGTGGGTATAAAATCATATGCGAATTTAACCATTTTTTTGTACGCAAAGTGATTCACTCATCAATTTAATTAAACATCTATTTAGTATGAATATTAAGCTGTTATAAAAAATATATATATATTTTTTTTCAATGTACAAAATGACCGACTACTAATATTTTTTTTTGTTTTCTTTTTTTAGGCACTCCGCGGCGTGACATTTAGCATCCACAATTTTTTACCTAGAACAAAAAACCAAAATTCTCGTCAATCTACATTAGAATACCTGGAGAAGTATGTACGGAATTAAAAAAATGGTTTTATTCAAAAGTTGTAGGTATTTGAACTTAAGAAATTAATTTTCAGTGAAAAAATTCGTTATAACTGCTCATAAACTGCTCATAAAATGAAAAGTTTTCGGTTATACAGAAATTCCGTACGTAATTCTCTGCGGAATGCAAATAGGAACATAACTTTTTAATTTAAAGTAAATCGAGTGAAAATTGTTGAAGTTATTTTCCACGCCAATTGGAAAAAAGCTGTTTCGAGAAGTTTCGAGTAGTCGGCCATTTGGTACATCGAAAAAAATATATATATATATTTTCTACCAGCTTGATATTCATACTAAATAGATGTGTAATTAATTTGAAAAGTGTATCACTTTTTCATACAAAAAAATTCGCATATGATTTTATACTCGTTACTGTGGCCTAAGGCCTTAACACTTTTCGGGATAAAAATGTCTGTAAAAATAATAAACGGGAAAATTTGTTTGTGGCTGCAGATTAAAGGAACCGAGGTTTTTTTTTTAAATTTATAAATCATCAAATTGGCTTCAATATGCATTCGTATCGAATATGTTTTTTTTTCTTCATACATGTGTATATAGGATATTCCACGCCATTTCAGCTAGCCGGTGACCCCGACATTTTTGGTTTTCGTGATTTTTTTTTTTTGAAAATTATACCCCTTAAAAGGAATATCCACACGAATTTTTAGATTTTTATCTCTTCTCTTTTAGGAGTTATAATTTTCCAAAAAATGTCGATTTCAGAAGTTTTGGGAACGCTTAAACGCTGATAACTCCTGAACTAATTGAGATATCGACAAATGGCACTATATAATTTCTTTTCATTTTGAAACATACTTGCGTTAAAAAATATTTAAGAAATTATTACTATCAATGTCGATGCATTTTTTGCTTCTACAGTGAGAACTTTTTTTTTTAGAGATCATTGCCTTTTTTATTTGTTCGAAAAAATCTCTAAAATAGAGTGACCCATTTTATGATTTTTAAGACTAGTCTCATCGTGAGCCCATTCTTCCTTCAATTTTTTTCGAATGAATCATATTTCAATGTCCAATAATTCTATTAATGTTTTTGTGATTTCCAATTCGGCTTCGACAGACCTGAAACGATTTATTTTTAATTCGTGGTGAATTTAAGGAAAAAACAAATTTTATTCGCAATCACTTTTTTTACACAAAATCATTAATAGCATTATTGGGCATTAAAATGACAAAAGCGTAAAAAAAAATCTCTATTTCGAAAAAGAATAGAAAGAAAAATGGGCCCACAATGAGACTAGTCTTAAAAACCGTTCAATGGGTCACTCTATTTTAGAGACTTTTTTTTAATCGAAAAGACAATTATCCTTTAAAAAAACAGTTTTCTATTTAGAAGCAAAAAAAACGTTGACATTGATAATTGATCATTTTGTTCATATTTTGTAACGAACGTATGCTTCAAAAGGAAAAAAATATATATACTGCTATTAGTCGATATCTCAATTAGTTCAGCAGTTATCAGCGTTTAAACGTTACCAAAACTTTTGAAATCGACATTTTTTGGCAAATGATAACGATATTATAGAAGATAATAATTATAACAAATAATCGTTATATTAAATGTACGTTTTCGAACTATTTCACTACGTCTATTTGTAAAAATATGCATTTTTGCGAAAAAATATCGATGTTTGCATCGTTGGAACGAAACGAACGTTCTTTTTTTACATTTTATTTGCCATATTTTTATTATTATACACACTTTTTGAATGGTATTTTGTAGGTGGCTCAATAAATATGTTAGCATTTTTTGGAAGGATTGCTGTAGGCTAAATCTGCCAAAAGAAATTGAAGGAATGCAGGAATAGTAATATTCGTTGCATTCCAACGATGCAAACCTCATCGTGTGATACATGGCCTTAAGCTTGATTTACGACAACGATTTTGTATGAATTACAAAAATTGACCAAGATATGTTGATTTTTGTGAAGGGTCAGACCGCCCACTGCCCTACTGCGAACTTTTTCTTCTTCGTTTTCCTCGCAACTATGTTTGATATAACGGTGTAAGTCGTTTCACAAAATTTATTCGTTCGATTCATTTTGAATTTGGACAAGGAATAGTTTATAAATTTTTCTATCGCATGACGGAATGATTTTTCGATATATTTATCCATTTGTCAATAACAAATGATTGAACTTTTGTTTGTCGAAAAAGGAATTTATTTTTAAGGCTGTCATTTTTGTAATTCGGGGCCGTACGCAAATTAGGTGACGCAATTGGGGGGGGGGGGGGGGGGGTTCAGCCAAGCGTTACGGTCTACGTACGGGGGGTCAAGGTTGGCGTTACGTCACGATTTTAAAACTGCCAGAAATAGTAAAAATTCTGCATGTTCAAATTATTAATTTGAACCTCGCATGCAATTGTAGCATGGGCAGCTCGCAGCTTTCTATACGCAATGTCAGTTAAGGGGGAAAGTCACTGTGCAAGAACTTGCACAGTAGCTTTCCCACATCCCGCAAGCAAAATTTGAAGGAATTTTTTTTTAATAGTTCCTGTAAGTCCAAGTAAGGTAGACGGCCCAGTGGCCGTTAGGGTCCTTAGTGATCGTCACGTTTACGCATTAGATAAAACTCATTCCTTCGTGCAGATCTGTGGCAGATCTGTGGCATATTAGCTCCCAGGAGGTATTTACTGTGTTGTATTACATTTTCACACCCGTATGTATACGTATTCAAAAATAATCAAATTAAATATATTCCGCTACGACGTCTAGTTGTCATTTCGGCCGAATCCTTCATTAGGAGGTTAACGGCGGGGTAAAGTTAATTCGGTGAAAAAAAGGCATGTTTTTAAGATTTTTTTTGGCGTAACGAATAGTGTTCGTTTGATGAAAAATTTACAAATAATAAAGTAACATTTGAACAACATTCTCCTAAATTTGCATTGCAAAATATTCAAAATTGAGCGAGTGAAAATTAAACCCCGGAGGCGCCTCGAAAAAAAGTTGGTTTGCGGTGTGCACCATAACTCGCAACAGAATTATTTGAAACAAAAAAATAAAAATGCATTTGTTAAAGGAGATGTTTCTCGAGGTAATAACGGGAGGATTTTTTTCTTTCGATTTTTCGATTTTTCGTAGCACTTGGGAGCGAAAAACCCGATTTTCGCTAAAAAAAATCGGCTAATTTGTTGTTGAAAAATTAGTATTGTTTTATTTTTATTTCGAGTTTTACCTGCACAGCCTTTTCGGCTTTTTTACAAGGCTCCACTTATATGTCCACCGCTCTACACTTGTTCTTTCTCTCCATCATCCCCCCTCCCCATTGCGGCCGCAGCCGACTTCCCCCTCTGTATTATATTCATCATGACATTTCTGTCATGGGTATAGGGAAACTGCGGAAAACCTATACCAATACAGCCGGTCACGAGTTCGCTTCCCAGCCTCGGAACTAGTCGCGTTTCGTCGAGAAATAGCTCACAGGCTACAATCATACCCATCCGACACACACACGTACCGGTCCGTGTGCGCGACATCTGTGTACAACTGGAGCTGCGTCACGCCTGTGTTTTTATTTCTCGGCGAAACTACGAGACGGTGATTGGAACCCGCGACCTCCCGATGTGTTGATTTCAGAGGCAAGCACTCTAACCACTAGACCAACACATCGGTTATGAAAAATTAGTAATTATTAAAAATAAAACAAAAAAGCTCTCGACAATACCTGGTGAATTATGTGAAAAAGTACTGTGCAAAATTTCAAAGCGATTGGTCCAGTAGATTTTGAGTTATCGTGCACACGGACTTCAAATATGACAAGTCTCAGAAAAACGGTTTGAAAAACGCAGAAGAGAACGACATGGAGCAATAGACGCTCAAATACTCATAACTTCGTCAATTTTACTCCAATCGACTTGAAATTTTAACATAATATTCTTGATATATTATGCATTCATTTAAAAAATGAAAAAAAAATGAAAAAAAAATTTTAATACTTTACCCCGCCCTTAACATGAACCATGTCACATCTCGGGTGATTTGATAATGCCTGTGGACTTGCGTGAAGTAAGTTTTCCTTCAAGTGATTAAAAAGGATCTTAGTTTTGCGTTCAGCATAAAAAATTATAGCTTTATGTTAATTTCAACGAGTTTTCATATATGACGATTACCGGTTCAGCAATATAAACACTCGGCCGATTAAACGCCATGGCTGTCGACAACTGGGACATTGTTAGCAAAAACAGAATCTTACGAATCGAATATTAGTTTATAGAAAATCAGAAAAGAAATATTGGGTCTGTAATTGGCATTGTCTGAAGGATCCACGGACCAGTAATCGCCATACACATATTCGCGATAGTAAAAAGATATACATATAAATAAATGTTGTCGATTACTGGGTCGTGACCATGTCGATAACTGGGCACGTTTTGAATACAGGTCAACACTCGATCGAAATAATATTAAAAATTATTTTATGAAAAAGTAGTTGTTTATAATGACTACAAATAATTAAAAATTATAATTCTGACGTAATAGGCAATAAATCGTTTTTTTTTTAAATTTAATAAAGTTGTATGGAAAAGAAATTTATGTTTCATACTTTTTATTGAATGTTTTAATAAAAATCATAAAGTTTGTGATCGAGTGCGTAATGATAAATATTTATTTTTGTACATTTGGCCCTATTTTAAAGAAAGTCGCATTTTCGATTGAAAGACCGGCCTTAGTTTTGTTCCAAAACCCGCAATTTTTAATCGATTGTAAAAATCCTATGTACATCGCTATAAAATGTATCTAAGAAGTTATAGTTCAAATTTGAAGTCAGTCAGTCAAAAAATGTAGGACCTACGAGTTCGCCCGATTTTGAAAACATTTCTTCATGGAAAACGCGTTTAAAGTTTTAAAAACATTTCTATAGATGTCTTAAAAAAAATTCCACCTTAAATAACTTTGGATAACGTTTTTGGCAGGTTTATACACTATTTAAGTCGATACAAAAAAAAACATTGTTTTTTTTCAAAGGTATATAAGGCCTCAAAGTTGTTGGAACGCATGTGACGATTAGTGGGACGTTCCCATGGCGATTACCAGACTAACTATCATGGCCGCATGACGATGACTCGTACAATAGCATCTCCTAACCTTTACGAAATATTTTCTCGAAAACTGTACGAGGCGCGGGAATTTCACAACGACCTTCTTCTTCGAAATAAAAAACTGATTAAGAACGGCTTGAAATAACTTTTACTCACTTTCCTGATTGAGCTATATAAATTTGCAAAGTCAAGCGATCTGCTTAATGTGACGATTACTGGGCCATCTACTTAGTTGAAAAATATGTTGGCAATATTTTTATTCACAAGTCCGAAAATTGACGGAGTTATAGTCACTTGAGTGAGACCAGGTAGCGCGACCGGTTAGGCCTCAGTCCCTACAGGTGTGGCATCATTTACAATAAATAAAGTACAGGCTTTTATTATTTTGTGAACTTTCATGAAGATGAAGAACCGTCATATCGCCCGCTACCAGATACTTCAATGTAAGTATAAATATTCTAGAAAAAACATAACTTTATACCAAGAAACACGGAACGAAAACTTTGAACGCGTTTATCTCGAAACTAGTTTTATCGACCTTGTCCGAGTAAATACTTAAATGAATTTAATTAAAAACTTCATTCTTAATTAAATCATTTAATTAAAAACCTGGAATTAAAAAATTATCAAACGATTTTCATTTTTTTAAAAACATTTTTGTAATCGCAGTGACCAAGGTTGTACGTATCCGCGTTTTTAACATTTGATAATTACTATTTTTAAAGACTGCTTGAATACCGAAAAAGGGCCTTGAAAATAGAAAAAAATGTCCAAACTGTCGGCATTTTGTAAAAAAAACCAAAATATAAAAACGGCTACGCATAACGATACATTTGTATAGATATCGATAAATTGTTGACTTTTAATTTACAGATAACCTTTCATAAAGATATCGATGGGACAATAAACTCAATTTTTTTTTCATCGTCAAATCAAGGCATGAATCTCGGTTAATTTTCAAAATTTTGTCATAAAAATTCGTATAAAAATAGAAGAATATATACTTCATAAAACGAGTGTAAACCCGAACCTTTCATAATTAGTTATGTCTATGAAAAAAATCGCAATTATTGACGACAAAGCACCCGTTACGTAACGAAATAGGAGGGGGGGGGGGGGTCTTGCCAAGCGTTACGGTTTCGTTACGTGGGGTGAGGGGGTGGGGTCAAAAATTGGGAAATTTTGCATTTGTACGCGCCCTTGTCGAAGTTTCAAAAAAGTATCTGGTCGAACGCAAGTTTTATTATTATAGTACTAAAAGTACATTCATTTATATTTCGTTTCAGCTCACCCTAGCTGTTAGAACTGCACCGATTGGCCATGCAGCGACGGCGGTTCTTTGTTTGCAATAATCGTTTGTATAGGGTGTCTCAATATGACCAGCCATTTTAATTTATTAATAAAACGTGTAATTTATTTGAAGAGTACGAATATATTTTTTTTAATATAAGGTACAAACATGTTACACGTTATCCGATAAATGGCCGCCTCGTTCTTGTTTGCAAACGTTCACTCTTTTACCGAAATTGTCAATAACATTTGGACATAATTTCGGACTAATATCATTAAGGCCTGAATTAGAAGGTCCGAAAAATCGTTTTTTTTCTTCAAATTGCTTCAATCGATCGATAAACTATCCAAGAATATATGTACAAAGTTACAGAGGCCAATTACAAATAATTTCGAAGATACAAGGCCAAAAGCAGAGAAGCTATTGATATTTGAAATTGATATATCTTTCTATTGAAAACTTTGAAGCCTGTTTTCTCCAGTTTTCATTTTCACGATTTTTCCAAATTGGCGGGCGTGATAGCGAAAAAACCAAACGACGCATTGAATCAAATCAAAGTTTGTTTTCTTCAGTATGGAAATCTCTTCTAAGTGAATTGAAAAAGTCGCTAAATCGTTTTTTAAAATCATTTCTATAGCACGTTAAGGTCTTTGTTAAATACTTTTATTTTCAATCCCGAGAAAAGTTATGATTTCACGATTGTTTCAGCTTTTTTTTAAATTCACCCATAAGAAAATTATATCACGATTGAAAATTGTATTGGTTCTTTTCTTTCCGTCAAGAATTACGAGCTGCATCTTTCCTGCGGATTGGGGACTGGAGTGACAAGACGCACATGGAATAGGCTGATAAATATGCAGTAATTTATTATTTCATGTTGACATTTTTTTTCATACACTTCAAATATACATGAAAACCTACATCAATGTTTACTGGGCTCACTTGTTTCTTTCCCGTTTAAAAAAATTCCCGAAAAAAGCTTTTTTAACCTTCGAATTCAGGCACCTGCCTTAATGGTGCGTCCAATTGCTTCATCCTTGAGCTCCGGAATGGTCTGTGGATCATTGGCATACACTTTTCCTTTCAGGAAACCCCAAAGAGAGAAGTCCAATGGTGTCAAATCGCACGATCTTGGTGGCCAATTCACATCGCCGCGGCGCGAGACAACACGACCATGAAGCTTCGTCGGCAATAACTATGCAGTAACAATGCAGGGAATAACAATTTCTATGCGTTGCTCGATCGTGTAATTCTCCATGACTAAACCTCGATAATTCCTGATACCAGTTGTCAAAGATCAGTATTCTATGTTCGCCACAAAAAAAATGACGCGCAATTTAAAATATCAGGTCATTCTGAGACACCCTTTATAATTTTTATTGTAAAGGGTGTCTCAGAATGACCTGACATTTTGAATTGCGCGTCATTTTTTTTGTGGCGAACAGAGAGTACTGACCTTGGTTGGTTTTTACTCCAGTTCTGATCTTGATGGAGTTTTTACTCCATGGCTTATCAACCACTCCGATAAGAAAAACCCCACCTTGCCAAGACCATGTGTCAATTGTGTGTAAAATCCTGGCCTCGTCCTACCAATCCGAACTGTCATCAGAAAGAAATATTGAAAATCAACGTCTCCGACGGACGTAAAATCGAACCAGCGGAGTTCGAGTGGTGAAGGTGAAGGTGAGGTTCTGAGTCTTTATTCCACGGTACTATCAATTAGAAAAACGCAGACACACACACACACACAATTATGAAGCCGATTGCACAATGTAAACCATTCAAACAATACAACGAATGAAAAGAAGGTAAACTGCAGGCAAAAGAGGAAATTTCCGATAATTGTTTCTACTCGTTTCGGCAATGTCAAAAAAAAAAACAGCAGATGGAGTCCGATCGACGATCAGAAGCAAGAGAGAGAAAAATGGAGCGAGAGAGAGACAGAGTCGTCGGTGAACGTGTGCGATGTCTACGCCAATGTATGAAATCGCCCCGCTCGGCCCCCTGGACCGTCTGAGCGATGTCTAGCCGGCACCCCCTACCTCGCGCGAGACAAGCGAGAGGGCGAGCTCGTGAGCTCTTCGCCGTTCTCCCATCGTACCCCCACCATTCTCACCTCCACCCCCCTCTCTCCCGCTCCCTGTCTCCCTCCCCTCGCCCTCTCACTGTTCCGATCTTTCTCCCTTTATTTCTCTACCCCGTTCAGTGTGAACGACGGTTTCCCCCGTCTCGTCTACCCCCGTTGTGCGCCGGTCGCGATTCGGCGGCCTCGACCGGCGGGGGTGCAGTCTAGCCAGGCCAGACCGCTATATAGAGAGGCAGAAATCCTCCTAGCCCTTGACGTTCACGTGCGCCACATATATACAGGGTGTATGTATGTGTCTCATAGCACGATTCGGGCGCGAGACTGGCCGGGGTCGGGTCGGATTGAGTATCTGTATGTATGTATATATATATATATATATATATATATATATGTACATACAGCCGTTGCCAAAAGTATTATTTACCTCTTCATAATTCTACTGCTCCGAAATATTCGTTTTTAGGTATTCATAATTCGAGTTCTTGCTATTATTTCGTCAAAGTATATACGAAAAGTAGAGAATAGGCGAGAACGATAATCAGATGCCTCGTATCATTACCTAACCAAATGAACGCCATGTATGATCCACGATCTTCTTGAGTTTTCAAGAAAAAAAAGCATTGTTGAATTATTTGCCAACGTTTCCTGTAACGAAGGTTTTAGTTTTTCCCTGTGTTGTGTATGTTCTTTCCTGCTCGAAGTCTTTAAGGGGTGATATACAGTCGGGAGGCTTAAAAAGATCGATTTTTCAAGAATTTTTCTTGAGAAAACCTATAAATCTGTAAACGTAAAAATTTGTACACCTATTATGATAAGTTTTAACTGTATTTTAACATTTTTTTTAAATAAAAATAATTATTTTGAAAGCTGCTACAGCTGATCTCCGGGAGCACCTCTAAAAAAGGCGTCTTGCGGTGAGCACGATATCTCTGGACTGGATCACCTAAAATTAAAAAAATCGAAAATATTTCGTCAATATAATGTATTATGTTGTAATTGATCGAAGAAATAAGCAAAATAATAATATTGGATGAAATGGAGGCTGCTAAAAAAATATATATTTTTGACACAAATTTAGGCCCTAAATTATTTGTAAAATGGAGAATATTTATCGGTGAAGATAAACCGTCGATTAATTACAAAAAAAATATACTTGAAAATATTGTGTTAAAATTTGAGACTGATCGGTTCAGCCCTTTCTGAGAAATCTTACTCATCGACTTTAAGAAGCGAGATGCAGTCAGAATTTTCAAAAAATCAATTTTTAAAACATTTTCTTGAAGTATGATGTTTCGAAAAAATTTCCTGAAAATTTTAAGTCAATCCGATCAACAGCGTCCGGGATACCCCACAATTAGTGAAGTTGCGTCGGGTGGGGACCCAGGGGACCCATGGGCAGGTAGCGGCTGACAAGCGCGCCAACGATAATAGCCGGGAAGGTAGAATGCTTCGAAGATAACAAATTGATATTTTGGAAGCTTCCGCCTCGGCAGAAGCCCTATTTTATGGGCCAGGAATTGATGATTCGGTGTAAGCAATTTTTTAATTAGTATTTGTGCACATAAATCAAGTGTAAAATTGGAAAACTCTTTCAGAAATTTTCAAAAACTGATTACTCAAAAACTATGAATTTTAACAAAATTTTATAATGAATACTTTCGTTTTAAAATTGCCAAAAACATTTTTAAAAAATAACTCACCTCGAAAAACTTTGATTTTTTGAAAAATTGTTTTCACAATTGGCTATAAACAATTGAATGCTCGACTTTTCGGCAAAAAAATTGTTCGGATTCAGCGGATCAAAATACATTTTAAAAGTTTAGCTTCATCCATCGAGCTGAAAATTGTACGAACAAATAATATTGTATCCACATCGAAAAACTTTAATCGCGTTTTTCTCGAAACAATGTTTTTCAAGTCGGTGACCACTATAATTCAAAAACCACTCGATGGATTTTGATGAAATTTTGTGTGCTTATTGATAGCATTAAAAACTAGTTCTTAATAGAAGGATTTTCATTTTTGTTCAAAATTTATATATTTTTTATCAATAAACGAGCGATTTTTTGGTCGAAAATCGAAAGTTATCTGTTGGAAGCCGCCATTTTGTTAATTTTTGAAAAAAAGCTTCGATTAAGGACTAGATTTATTATTAGACTAATGATTTTTTTTTGTTTTTTGATTTCAGATGATCCAGTAAAATTTTATGATGGTCACCGCAATGCACTACATGCCGATGGGGTCCGAAACAAAGATGGCGATATTTTTATAAATAATCAATATTTTTCTTTGAAAATTTGTACAAGTCAAGTTGAAATGTGACACAAAAAGTCTGTGTAACCACTTTTGTAAAACAAACTTATTTACTATAAACAAAAATTATTGAAAATGCTCGTTTTTTGACGCGTCTGACTGCATCTCACCCCTTAAAAACACAGTTATGAGAAAAACGCGTTTAAAGTTTCAAAAGCACTTTCGAACGCTCTGACACGTCATTACAAATGTGCGTGTAACTTCGAGAAGATTCGCCGGATTGATAAGAATTTTGCTGTGTGTGTACTTAAATATATGTACATTACGAGAAAAAGAATTATTAAATCGATTTTTCGAAAATTTAAACTGTATATAACCTTTTGAAGTATTCCTTTCATGAACCCGAATATTCAACAACTAAGGGGGAAAATACCATTAGGCGAGGTAAGAATGTCTGATTTTTTTTTGAGTAATGATTTTTTCACCGTTTTTTAGACTTAGCGTATGTTTTATTAATACTTTCGGCTATCATATGGTATTTTTTAATTTGTATTAATCGTAAAAAATAGCGGAGGTATAGCACGGTCTTTTAAAGGGGTTGCGGCGCGTGTTTGTCAGATGGCGTGACACGTTCTGTAGGCGGGATCGATCTGACAAAAACCAACGAACATTTTTCTCTCATGAACACTCATACGCAGAATATGAACCAAGAAAAAGTGAGTATTTTGAAAGTCGATGAAATGGTACGCGTTGAAACAAAAAAATTACATTTTGCAATTAAAAAATACGTTTTTTTTTAATTTTCCAAAACGTTTAGGTTCATGTTTTAGCCAATAAGGTGAGAACGATTTCTACCGAATTTCGTCACAATCGTTCGGTGTGTTTTTCAACTATACGTCCCGCCAGTTTTGAAAATGCAGCTTAGAAGACCGTGCCATACCTTCGCTATTTTTAAAGGTTAATATTGGGTTGGCAAGAAAGTCTTTGCGTTTCATGTATCCGATGTATGCACCATCGGATTCTAAATAGAATCCGATGGTGAACACAGAATAAAATTAATCATTCGTTTCAAAATTGCTTTTTAATTTTATTTTTGGTGATAAAACGCAAGGACTTTCTTGACAATCTAATAAAAAAAAAATTACCATGTAACAGCAAAAAGTAGTACCAAAACATACCATAAGTCTAAAAAATGGTGAAGAAATCTTTCCTTTAAAAAATACGGTCATGAAAATCGGCAAATTTTTTCCGCGCCTAAAGGTATCGGGGCCCTTAACTGATTTTCGTTTATAATTAAGTGAAAATACATGCCAGTATACTGGTAAAATTAGAAGCCAAGTTACCGAACTTTAATCAAAACATTACGACTCTAAAAATCGTCTAATTTATACTACACTTCCGTAACTGCAATAAAAATAGGGGGTCGCCGTATGTTTAAAGAAACTATCAATGATAAAACTTGGAGAAATGTGACTAGCAGAAGAATTTTCGTACCCGCAAGTTTGCAGAGAATATTTAAAAATGTCTAAATCTGCAAACTTTGCGGGAAAATTGTTATTCCATTCTATCGTTGGGTATAATAATTGATCGTAACTTATTTATTGTCAAGCGCCACTGTAATTTACCGATGATGCAGTAGGGCCCCGCTTATGCACCCTTAAAAAACGGCGCTTGGCAAAAGCAATACCTTAAAAACAATTGGCCGTCATTTAGATTAGCATGAGTATTTTTTTCCCATCCGAACTTTCTGCCGTCATACGGAAGAAGGCAGAATCCACAAAAAAACGAAAATGTGTTTTTGGTACCGTTGAAATCAGTACAAAATTTCCTATCGTTCTGTATAATAAAACGTGTTTTCGTTTTTTTTTTGTAGACACTGCCTTCTTTCATATGCGGGCAGCTTGAGCCACTGATGCTCAAACATTTTTTTTTTCAATTTTTTTTTTTAAATCTACGGCATCTACGTCAGTGTTCGTTTATTCAGTTGGTCATTTATTTATTGCCCAACAGTGTACTCCATAACGATACCACAATTAACCATGGGAGGAAAGTAGACACCCGAGAGAGAAAAATAAGAAAAGTTTTTCTGATCGGAAAACTAACCGGGAAAATCACTTAAGGGGTCTTCTCAATTCAGACGCTGAAAAGGCTATTTCATGATTTAAAAAAATAGGTTTATATTATTGATATTGATATCAAAGTTGTTACACTTAATAAAAAAAAATGTAAATAATTAGTAATTTAATAAACTCTTAATAAAAACTTAATAAAAAACACTTGCGAAATACATACAACAAAAAAGTTTATTTCTTTAAATCACTATTTATAGACGAAAATGATAGTTACAAAGATGTCCTAAAAAAATTGTAGGTCTGCGCCGTTGATGAAATCTCGGAGATGGATCATCCGAAACAAAAAAATCAAACGGTTTTAGATTCAGTATGTTAATGGCTATAGCGCATATCATACGATTTTTGATACATGCAAAAATAACAAAATAGCGGACATTTTTCGAAAAACCACAAAAACGTGTTTTTTTCACCGTTTGTGGCAAAACAAATAGTAAAGATGAAAATTTAAAAAAAGCCGTGATACGCGCTATAGCTATAGTTGTAAAGAATATGTGGTTAAAATTTCATAAGGATCGGTTCAGTAGTTTCGAAGATTTTATCAACAAGCCGTCGAAGAATGTTGTTTCGAGAAAAAAAGCGTTTAAAGTTTGTTTGAGTTACAGAAATATATTTAAAAAAAATGTAATGTATTTATTAAGCGTAAAAACTTTTATATCAATATCTATAATATAAAATCTATAATATAAAAGTGAGAAGACCCCTTAAGTGTCCGCCGTCGATTTTGTTGAAACTCATATATGTAATGAAACATTGAAAACTATTAGTCACGTATTTTTTTTTATCTGCGGAAAAACGATTTAAAGAGGTGAAGCCACACTTCAAAGAAAGGCGCCCCGAGGGGTAGTTTTGCAGTTCCACCCACACGCAATCCACCGATCTGAATGAAACGAAAACCAAAATTCTTCTAATATAAAGCGATAAAAATCCACTATACAATAATTGAAAAAAAAATTAAGGGGTGACACGCCTCACTTTAAAGCGTCGTTTACCCCCTTAAAACGGTTTTCCGCAGATAAAAAAATACGTATCTGATAGTTTTCAATGCTTTATCACATACATGAGTTTCAAGAAAATCGAAAGCAGACACTCAAGTGATGTTCCTAGTATAAGAAAGATCGTAGGACATACATGAGGCGTCTGGAGTTTTCCCTCTGAACGTCACTTTTCGGGCCACCCTGTATACGTATGCACGTATACATACATATCGATTGAAACAAGGCGCAACCAACGAAATTTCTGGACCGCGAGTTATTTTAGACTTGTGCCTCGGAATTGTGTGCAGTTGTCGCTATAACGAGCTCACACAAAACCGTATCATCAAGTCTCTTATCAATCTCCATTTTCGAACATATCGAGAATTTACTTTTGAAACAAAAATACGAGATTCACTGACGAATAAATTTTCGGAAAAAGAAGAAATTGACAAGCAGCGTTTCGCTTTGGTTAGCCGGTCAGACAGTCAGGAAAAACGGTATTGAATGAGAGTCATATTGGGGGTGTTGGTCAGACGGGTCAATTCGATGCGGAACGTCTCGTATAATGCATGCGGCTGCCATGCGATGCACATAACTCGCACTCCTAGCGGGCGTTCCGGTGACGCGGTGGTATGACACGTATATATTTATACGCGCGCGCGCATGTGTGTGTGATATATATATATATATATATATATATATATATATATATATATGTATGTATGTATATGTATATGTATATATATATATGTAAATGTATATGTATGCGTGTGTGTGTGTGTGTGTGTGTGTGTGTGTGTGTGTGTGTGTGTATGTTCTATGTTTCTGTGTTGCCGAACAAGAACGGCGCGACACTATCCAAATCGCGTCGTTCAAGCGTGATATCAAAATGCGAGCTACACACGCCCTGGCGTGCGCGACGAGGGGCCGGCGAGACGACTCCGGGCACATCGGCAATTCTACGTGCATCTACATTCATACAATATATATTTGTGCATGCATATACATAAAAATAAAGGTGATCGTGTGTACGGGAGATTTCGAAACACCAATAGTGAGGGCATCGACATTTTTCCCCTCTATCTCAGTTTATTCTTAAGGTATTTTGCACGAACCCGAATATTTAAGGGGGGGGGGGAGATTCCGTGAGCAAGAAAAGAATTGCTGATTTTCATGATTTTTTTTTAAGGAAAGATTTGTTCACTATTTATTAGACCCTATTAGTAGGGTATGTTTTATCAATACTTTTGGCTGTTAGATGGTATTTTTTTGTAATAATCTTTGAAAATGGCGGGAGCATGGCACGGTCTTCTAAAGGGGTTGCGGAGAATGTTGAATATCGGTGAAATGGTACGGTTTAAAACAAAAAGATTGAATTTTCCGAAAAAAAGTGGCTGTATTTTGCAATAAAAGAATCCTTTTTTTAATTTAAAACAAACATTAAGGCTCGTGTTTTAAAGAATGAGCCTTTCCTGAAAGAAGAATTACAGAGATTTATTCTAAATTTCATCAGCATCGGTCGATTAATTTTTTAATTATACGATACTTGAGTTTTTATAGATTTATCATGATCGAAAGAAATAGTGGAGCCAGAGAAATAATGGAAACCTTTTCCTGTCAAGTTTTTTTTATTGATTCATCAATATTTTCCTCTCGTTTTTCTTTAAATATTGATCGCGCTCTTTTTGTTTCAACTTCTTTCTTCCTACAGGATCCTGTTAAGGGGTCGCCTGACTTTAGACGCTAAAAAGGCTTTTTTCATTAATTTTTTTTATACGTTTATATTATAGATATTGATATAAAAGTTGTTACGCTTACTAAATGCACTTTCGGAATACATTTAAAAAGATATATTTATATAAGTCACTATTTATAGACGGAAATGTCCTAAAAAATATGCAGGTCTGCGCTGTTGATAAAATCTCGGAGATGTATCATCCGAAACAAAAAAATAGTAAATATCAAAATTTAAAAAAAATCCTTGACATGCGCTATAGCTATAGTTGTAAAGAATATGTGGTTAAGATTTCATAAGGATCGGTTCAGTAGTTTCGAACATTTTATCAACAAGCTGTCGAAAAAAGTTGTGTTGAGAAAAACGCGTTTAAGGAGGTTGGAGAGATTCAGGTGAGTCAAATGACGGCGTATTCATTTTTTTCAATGAACCTCAAAATAATGCATACGAGGCACACATTTATTCTGTATATGCTAATTTTTTAAAATATATAATCAAAGGGCAAAATTATGCATTTTAATATTTTATTTACGTAAAGTAGAAAAACTTTTGTGTTACTACCAACTTGAAAAAGTATAACATTATCGATGATTATTATGACAAAACTACGACAATGAATGTTTTATACAATTCACAATGAAATTTTGAGTAATTTATAATTATGCCTATTCATATTTACGATACGAGATTATTGGCCCATGGTTCACGATGGGCAAGACGATATTTTTTTGTAAATGTTTACAAAGGTTCAGTTTGCGTTAATCCGAATTGGTTAGTTTTGGTTTACTAGAAATGGTTGATCTTGGTGTTAAATAACAAAAAAATTACATAACCTTTAGTGTGAAAGTCTTGCCCATCTAACTGCACGTTAAATTATACACATTAAACTATTTTTTATCTCTGGTGTTTGGTGGTGAAAAAAGTTCAAAAAATTCGTAACGACTCAGTACAGTATAAACAATAACATGTATTTTTTTATTAATTTTAACCTTGGATTGTGGCTAACGCTCCCACCTCCTTAAAGTTTGTTTGGGTTACATAAATACATAAAAAACATTTTTTAATGTATTTCGAAAGTCCATTTAATAAGTGTAACAACTTTTATATCAATATCTATAATATAAAGCGATCAAAAAAATTCATGAAAATAGCCTTTTTTAGCGTCTAAAGTGAGAAGACCCGTTAATGCGCTTGATGGCAGGACACTTGAAAGGACTTTTATATAAATATGCTTAAATCTGTTTAACAGTGATTTCCAAGACAATGAGTTTTTCATAATGTCGGGTACGGGCACAGTCGGCTACTATGAGGAGAGTTCTCGAAGTCAAATATGCTCAAGATTGCCTTTCGGCATATATAATTGTATGTGTGCTTTTATGTGTACGAAGCACATCAATAATACGGGGCGAATGGTAGCGTGACCCAGGCCCATTAGGTCTGGGTCTAGAGTCGTCAGGGTTAGGAGGGCTTTTATTGGGATAGGTCTTCGACTCTTTCTTGTCGCGCAACTGCGCGTATCCCGTCGATCGAGGGACGTGGGTCTATATGAGAATAAGTATGCCACTAATGGAATGATTATTAAAAAACAAAAATAACCCGGTACAGACATGAACGATAATTTATCATCACAATGGAAAATGTGAAAAATTGTGAGTTTCGATGTTAAGGGGCTACTTTTACCTAGATGCCCAAAAAGAAATTTCAAAAATCCGATTTTATTCTGCCAAACCGTTGGTGGAAACGAAACGCATTTTTTCAGCACAAAGGATCATATATTGAGAGCCTTACAAAAATCAGAAAAACAACAAACACATGGCCGCCGGCAGATGATGAAATTTTTTTCGCAACGCTTGGCGGTGGACACTGTTCAGCTTAAACGGTCCATCTGAGGTCCAAAAACCAAACGGGTTATTCAAGTTAACAATAAATACGAGTCGTCGACGATCGTCGATTTTCTAATTCATTTTTTTTTATCAACGTGACGACGAATCGATTCTCGAAAATCAAAATTTTCAAATCATTCCATTTTCAGCAGTAGCCATACATGTGACGAATATGTACTTGGAATTTCGTAAGGATCGGTTTAGTAGTTCCGGAGAAAAAAATCAACGAAGCGAGTAAAAAGTGGTTTAGAAAAAACGCCTGTAAGGGGTGTGCATTACCTTCAATTAAAAAAAAAAAAACAGATCAATTTTTTTATGTTATTTTGCGTCTCAGGTATTCGGATGATAAGGTCGATCTTTCGCACACACATAGTATATAGTCTTGACATGTCACCGTTTTATTTTATTGCAAAATATACATGAGCAAAGTAATCATTGTCATTCAATCTCAGGGCTGTAGACTCCACACGGCTCGGCCACTTACATGATTCCGGTAACTAGATTCATCTGAAGTAAAAAATGGAAAAATATACTTTCGGTACAATGGTGAAGATACAAACCCACCGGATACTTTTTCAAAATTTTACACTAGCATGAAGTGCACTGTTTTGAAAAAAAATGTCGATTTTTTACCAAAATTACGACTTTAAACGTTTGTTATTAACAAACGGAGGAACATATGAAAAAATCATCCGGTCTGTCGATTGAATGTGTTATAAAATAAATATGTTCAGCCCAAATTTTAAGTAAATTGGACGATTAGATTTTGAGATATGACGCAAGCCAAATTGCAAAGTATACTTTTGAGATAAACGCAAGAGAAGAAAACGTACTAACTCCACTTTTTCCGTATACATTTTTGTATAAATGTTGGGGTCTGCTCAATATCTTGAGTGGTTCTTTATGGTATCGGGTACTGGCAATACGAATAGGACATTTATTTTGTTCTAGAATCATTTCTTTCGTTATAAACAATTTAATTGTTATAATGACGACTGCGGCGAAAAAAGTGGATTTTGTAGAGAAACGTTTGTAATAAACGATGTTTCTATTTTAATTGACAATAAAACAATGTTTCTTTCATTTCTTTTGCTAGCTTCATTACTAAAGGAGATATGAAAAAGGAACATATTTACGAGAGAGACGGAACGATGAGTGAAAGGGACGAAACGATGAGTGAGCGGTGATGCGATGAATTTTCGTCGCTTACATCTCCATTACTAATGGAGCTAGTAAAAAAATTATACATCTCTTATTAAAAATTTCTATCTATGGAATGCACTCTTTCATCCCAATTGTTATTCGAAAAATGTAGTTTTAAGAAAGTGCCTTGGGGTATGGACTTGGGTGCCTGGGGTATTGCTTGAGATAAAATCACAATTATTTTTCGTACCTTCAATCTGCGATTCCTGCACCGGATAATAATCAAACAGCCTGGTTAGACAAAGTCACATTAAGGGGTAAGGCCACTGTAAATTTTTTGAAAAATCGATTTTTTTTTATTGGCTTAAAAAATAGTTTAAACCCTCTAGTTTAAAAATAGTTTAAATCCTTTTAACTTCTTTTTTAATTTTTTCCAATAAAAAACTATTCGCAAAACTTTAAACGCGTTTTTCTCGAAACATGGTTTTTCAAAATGGCACGCAGCATAACTCGAACAATTTTCATTTTTTTTACTTGAAATTTTAACCAGATGTGAACATTTACATTATTTTGAGAATGTCGATCGGAATTTTCAAGAACTTTATTTATTGATTTTTTATTAACAAAAAACTTGCCGTTTTTTTCGTCAAAAATCAATTTTTTTTTCAAACGCACGCCAAATCCACAAAAATTGATACTTTTTAAAATCCGATCGACATTCTCTAGCTATAGCCCTCTAGATTAATGGTTTTTTTTTGTTCTAGATTCAAAAGTGCACCAGTGGTGCTGCGTGCCGCGGAGCCCTGGAAGCAAAACATGTCCCGGGAAGATAGCTGTGGAACCCCCATTTTTCTTTTTTTTTACTGTAAAAAAATTTTATAATAAAGTTTAATGTATGCCCGATAACACCATTAAAAGTTTTTTTTCAAATACCTTCAATTTCGGGAGCAAAAAATTAGTGAAAAAACCTTTTTTTTTGGGCCGTTACAGTGGCTTTACCCCTTAATGCCCTTAGAAACCATACAATGCACCGCGCAGCACTAGAGCCGTAACGCAACGGAACGTTCTGACCTGCTCCACTAAAATCGTTATAACTCGGTCAAATTTTGGAATTTTCACAAAATCTTTTAACCAAATCAAATTAAAACTCTGCGCAATAAAAAAATAAAATACACCAAAACTCGATTTTTTGAAATTCCAAGGTTATGCATACCCCTTAAAGTTCGCGCTCGAGTAAGAGCACGGTGGAGAGCGTGCTCAAATAAACTGGAAAAATAATACGTAGATCGCTCCGATCCTTATGAAATTTCTACACGACATTTTTTAATGCGGCATCAAACAACGATCAAAAAATCGATTTCTTTTTTTTTTTCTTTAAACCATAGAACTATATATGTAGAATATTTTCCCAACGTTTCAAAGCGAAATTAGCAAACTTCAAATGTTACAGCCCGTCAACGCTGTGTCTCATCGCTCGGATTCGAAGCGGGCGTGAAATTCAAATGCATTTTTCTCAAAACTGCATTATCGAAGTTGGCGTGCAGAATAACTCAAAAACTATTAAGCCGATTGAGTTGAAATTTGATAGAAATATTGATATTATTAGTACCTTCTACTTGGCGAAAATTGTTTTTGAAAAATTGGAAAAAAACAACTTTTCTAATCCACATTTTACAGAAATGTTGCGTGAAATGTTGATTTGTTTTTTGTAAATGCGTGCCATTTGCTCAAATTTGCATTTTATTCATTTTAATTGCCGTCAAATAGAAACTATACACGCTCTAACTGAAAAAATGTTTGAATTTTTTTTGCAAATCGAAGTCTACGGGAAGCTGGACTGCACGCCAATTCGCAACTCCCGCGGCGACCTTGCTGCAATACTCTGCAACAGCTCCCCCATTTTAATGGTGAATTAATTTTAAAAAATTGTTTCGTATACTCAAATATACTATTAAAATATACCTGAAGTTTGGTAATTGCAGAATAATTGTATCTTAGTATTAAACATCCCTCAATATTGCTTATTTTAAAATTCTGTTTTTTGAAGATGATAAAGTGAGTTGATCCCTTAAGGCCTTATATATGCACTTGTGATGGTCGGAAGATTGAAACATTTTTTTATTGCATATTCTCTAAGTACAATATCTGAAGAATATTCTCACTAAATTTTATAAAGATCGGAGTATTAGATTCGCCGTTATAGGTATTTCAACGGAGTTATAGGTATTCCAACGTGTTACGCTTGCCGAGCAGCAAGTGCAAGCTGCCACAAGAGAAGGAAGAATGGCTCGAAGGCAGTAGCAAATCAATGTTTTAGAGGCTGTAAGGGATGCAGAAGGATTACTGTATAGCTCTAGAATCGACGACTCCGCGTTAGTATGAATAAATTAACTTTAAATGTAAAAGAAACATACTCGAATCTTAAGTGCGATTATCTCAGAATCGTCTTTTTAGAGAAACACCTTTGCGGTGGAAACGATTACTAAAAAACTATTAATCCGATCCATACCAAATGTATACCACTTACTTATTATGATAATGGCTACGGCCTTGCTGAAGGATTTTGAATTTTGTTGAAAAAAAAAATATTTGTAACAAAAAAAAATCGAAAATTTAGCACTTCAAAAAATCATTTTTTTTGTTAAAATTATCGTCATTTTTTTAAATAAAATGTTTTACCAATCCTCCGTCCAGGCCCAAGCCAATGCAATATACTA